>JAQAHW010000077.1:600000-1100165 GCA_027580185.1 Tuta absoluta
TGCGATAGTGCCTAGTACGGCGAACATAGTGGCGGAGAAACAAAATAAACAGGTAGAAACAAAGGGGGGTAGTAATAGACAGTTCAATGTAGGTGACAGAGTGTTAGCGCGAGATTATTCTACTGGTAATAATAAGTGGAAAGAAGGCAGTATAATTCAAAAGACGGGACCAGTTTCATACAAAATAGAAATGAGTCAAGGTAATGTCTGTCGTAGGCATACGGATCAGATTTTACCAATCAAGTTGAATAGGTTTTCTTCAGCGGGTACGGTAAACCTGGAATCGGAACCAGACGTCAATCAGGGTACCGATTCTCCTATTTACGGTTCCGACTATGAAGATGCGAATGAAAATGAACCAGACAAGAGCGTAGGATGTGCTGCATCCCCAGCGCAAGCAAGTAGTAGCGATGATTCATCACCGAACACACCTGCTCAGCAGGTAGTGCCGCTAACAGCTGATCCCGTTCAGGCCACTCCGGTTAACCTAAGTGAGCGAGCTTTGCGCGCGTTTCGCCGTAAACAGAGGATGGAGCTAGGTATTCAAAAGGAGTTGTAGGTAATTAGTAAAATAAATTCCTATTTGGTCAGCTGATTCATCATACTAGTATATAAGTTAGATAAGTAGGTACATAATTTAAGTTAAGAATAATGGTTAACCAAAAGTTATGTTTTGTTAATATATACTTGGTATAAAATACCTATGGAACATTAAGGATATATAGCCAGATGCCTAAAATAAGTTAATCAAGAGCAGTTCTTTTTAATAGTTATATTTAGTTTGTAATTTTTATACATAGGTACTTACTTATAAATGGAGATTTTGTGACCTAACCTGTAGTCGATTGTGAAAGGTAAATAGGTACTTAATTATCAATTATGTAACGTAGTACCACACAATAAGTTAGAATATATATTTTTATAAGTTATTTACAACATTATGTTGTGCTAAGTGGCGATTAAGGACGTTTTTTTTTTCCTTTATGTGGAGGGAGAAAAGTGCATAGAAACAAAAAGGGAAACAAATGTTTGCTGTAAATTATAGGAGGGAGATATGTGGGGTATGTGGATTGTATGTGGGTAGATGAATATCTTTTGATAATAAACTAGTTAGCAACCGACCGCCGTGTTTGACTCTCGTACCTTACACCTTAGTCGCCTCTTACGACTCCCACGGGGAAGAAATGGGGTGATGCTATTCTAAGCCGGCATCACTCTGCAATTAGATCTTATTCCCATACAAATACGGCTATGGTGCGTTTACGGTGCGATACAGTGCGTAATTGATGCGTCTGTCAAATCGTTTGACAAACGCATCCAGGGAATAAGATCAGAGTTCGCAAATTTCTGTTCGTCTGAAAGTTGGAGAACTACCTTAAGATGAGTGTACTTGCAAACGACCTCGACAGTACCACTTAACAAAAAAAATCTCTTTCTACAAACAATCTATCGGAATGTCCGTTGCCCAAGCCAAGTTAATTGCCATAGTACAGCGAATATTTTATTGCGTTTGCAGGTTATTATTTTACTTATGGATAATACTAAAACCTTGGGCAACGGACATTCTGATAGATTGTTTGTATAGCGCCACTGTCGAGGTCGTTCACGGCTACACTCGCCTTAAGATCTTTATTTAAATTACTAGGAATTTTGTAAGAAGTTAAAATCAATAATTTGTTCTTTGTACCTTTCCGATTTTTTGCGGTCACAATAGATGTGCATTGATGACTTTTTGAGTATTTTCATAAATGAAAATCAGAAATAGAAATTGCAGATCCATCGCATTCCAATTCCAACTATAGCGTTTGTTTTTAACTTGCAAAATTTTTAAAGGGCGTGCCAAATTTAGCAAGTTTTCAAATAAAAATTGTATTCCTAACACGGGAAGTGTTTTTAAATTTTTTACCCAACTATAGTGTTTTTATTTTAATCTCGTGAAAGAGGGCGTTCTTCCTTTTTTGCGATGTCAGAGTTTTTGACCGTCTACTACTAGTAGGCCTCTGACATGGTTGCGTTCATATTAATTTCACTATGACACTACAATTTTATAGTTTATTAAATGTGCTACCATAAATTAAAATATAAAAAAAATGCAATCGTACAAAAAATAATCGACTTTAGACTTTATGTAAGTTACGCCCTCAAATAATGCTAGCCGTATCGGAATATAAAGAGAAATTCTACGGTCAGTACCTATACCCGACTGTTTGTAGGTTGACTGCACTTATTGATATTATTTAAGTAGTAAGCAAAGAATTGACACCAATCGTCTGGAGGATAAATCGCTTAGTTAGTAACTAGCGACTAAGCGACTAAGGGACTCGAGAGTGTGTGTTGTAATTTTAGGCGATGGGGTGACAACCTGTTACTATAGTGATACACAGTTATCTGATTGACCCTTGAACTTTTGTCAGACGTGGCGTAAATAACCGTTTTTCACGGAAATTTATGCTCTGCCTACCCCCCAAGGGATTATAGGCGTGATATATGTATGTAGTAACTAAAACAAATATCTAAAAAAGACCCTCAAGTTTTTAGTATTATCCTAAAGTAAAAGTATAAAATGCAACATTTACATCAGCATATTGCAGTCCACTGCTGGACGTAGGCCTCCCCCAGGGTACGCCATAGGGCACGATCTCCCGTTTTCGCCATCCAGTCGCTACCAGCCGCCTTTTTTAAGTCATTGGTCCATCTGGCCGGAGGTCGTCCAACACTACACGACCTGCAAACTCAATGAAATATATGCTATAATTAATGTAATGGCTAAAAACGGTCGCTTTCGTTATTAATTGGTACTAAACATTCTACCAAGTCATAAACAAGTAAGTCGCGTAAACTTTCAACGTTCTATTTTCATCAAAGGAACGGTTTGCAGTTACATTTTAACTTTTCCATCGTCGTTGGTTGACACCCAAGTTTTGCCAAATTTGAGGTCTGACCCAAACCGTCGACTTTAAAGGAACAACTACTAGAGTATTCTATTTGTGCGAGGTCACTGTTGTTCAACCACTGGCTGAATTATTTCTCAGTCTCCGGGGTCGTGAAGCAAACTGTGTAATTTATAACTGGATAGAAGTGGCATCAAAGTCAAGTACTAGTAACACTTGGTAGTGTCGTTTGTACTTTCAATGGTACTAGCGACATAAATCTGTATCATTAGTACCATTACATACATACATACATATATCACGCCTATATCCCTTGCGGGGTAGGCAGAGCGAAAAAGACCGAAAAAACGGTCACTCACGCCACGTCTGACAAACATTTGAGGGTCATTTAGATAATTGTATATCATTATAGTGACAGGTTGTCAGCCCATCGCCTAAAATTGCAATACACACCCTCGAGTCCCTTAGTCGCCTCGTACGAGTCTTACGAGCAAGAAATGGGGTGATGCTATTCTAAGCCGGCATCACACGGCCATTAATGGTTCTAATCTATGGTACTACTGACACGAAGGGATGTATACCTACTTTTATTCGAACAGATCAGCAAGGTTGAGTCACTTATAAAGCCGGGGCCTGTGAAACGAGTACAAGTAATTTTTGACAATATTTCCGTCCGTCCCTTACACCTTTGCATAAATAACTACAGGGTGTAAGGGACAGCACTCTGAATACTGATAGGATGCATTCAGACCATATCACTGAACAACTTTCCATATAAAAATATTTCAGGAAATATAAAAAAACGGACTTCCCGTAGTAACTGCAGTCAGCTGATCGTGATTTTGTATGGGAGGTCGAATATATTTTGTCGTTTCTTGACAAATGTTCCTAGGGGAAAGTTGTTCAGTTTCATGGTCTGCATACACCGTATCAATATTTGGAGGGCTGTCCCTTACACCCCTGAACTCTACACAGATAGTTTTAATAAAAGAGTAACAGAACAACACTTGATGGTCATCAGTCCAGATAATACCTCGTATGATCATAAGTTTTGAGAAAAACTTTTTATAAAAAGAAATGAAAAATTGTATCTGGCATCTGCGAGTTTGCTTTTCCAAATTTGAATTTGGAATGTTTTACGTTCTGTCCGCTTGATTTCATTATTCATTATTTTTGTTATTTTCTAAATGGAAAGAACATAAGAATTACGTGCGACTGTTGTTTCGCTTCATTTGGCGGGAAAAAAATCTATGGTGATTTTTCGTGAAATTAAAAGTTTTGGGATCAGTCGTAACTTTGTGTATTATTTCGTCTCAAAACTTATGAACACACGAGGTAGAATCTCATCCCACAATATTTCAGTGCGAGGGCACACTATCACAATAAATACTTTGCCTAGTCATGTCTATTGTGTTTTTTTCGTGTTCTAAGGTTCTAACAAACTGAGAATACAATTTTCTATCTCACTTAGCGTTTCGAAGTTGTCTTTACTTGTATGTTGTTTCCACTTTTGTCCGTGCATTTACAAGTTGGTCAATTGTGTGGGGAGTCACGGAAAATACTACGTTTTAACAAGTAGGGTAGGGTAACATATCACGCTTTTATCCCTTGCGGGGTAGGCAGAGCGTTAATAGCCGTAAAAAAGGGTTGCTGTCGCCACGTCAGACATAATTTATTTGTCGGCCGCTTCAGAAAAACCTTGCCGTCAACGACCTCGACATTTGCGCCACTTCACAAAATATTAGTTTTCTCTTTATACAAACAATCAATCAGAATGCTAGCCCCTAACCTAACTAAGTAAAGCTTGTACCTACTAAAGGTACTAGTACATGTTGTAAACATGTTGATTTAGACACTAAAACGCTGCCCAAACTGAACTTTTGTAAAATTATTTTATTTTATGGTTCTCGGTTAACCTGATTCTTCGAAAAGACAGCTGGTTCCGTGCGTTGGAGGGCACGTTAACTCCTCGGTCACGGTTGCTATCTATGATAACTTAGACGGCGGTTGTTACACAACCATGTCAGAGGCCTACTACTAGTGGTAGGCGGTAAAAAAACTCTGACACCAGGGTTCAGGGTTTTGGTGTCCCACTCGAAAAAAAGAAGGCGGTTCATCCACTTGTCGTCCGTCGCTGCGTTTTAATAACACACCGCAACGCATGCGTCTGTCAGATAAAAGAAAATTGCGAATTCTGATCTTATTCCCATACAGATACTGCTACGGTGCGTTTACGAATGCGTCTGTCGAACGACTTGAAGCTTGACGCATCCGTTACGCATCATGATTCACCGTAGCCATATTTGTATTGGAAACAAATCGGAAATTGCTTTCATCTGACAGACGCATGCGTTACGGTGCGTTAAAAATACGCAGCGACGGACGAATAGTGGGAAAACCGCATAACAACCAATGTTGCAATCTTGGTCTGTGACACACAATTCAATTCGATTCAAAAATACTTTATTGTACACAGGAAATACAGTAAAAACAAGATATAAATTTAAAAAAAAGTGTAAACAAGGTGGCCTTATCGCTTAGGTAGCGGTTTCTTCCAGGCAACCTTAGGGTAGATAGATATTTTTACTGAACGTAATATTTTTCTTGGTGTCTTCTTTCCTTCTTTCATTGCAAATTTTGTAAAAAGCTACTCTATTAGTAGTACACGAGTGCACCAAACAGAAAGAGCAGTAATTGAAAACTGAAGCCAACTTCATGAGAATTAGGGTAACCATTAGGGATGCAACATTTAACATATTATCGATATTTATCGAGTTCGGTCGATATCGATATAGTATGTTGCTGTTAATGACAAAACGGCCGTGTGATGCCGGCTTCGAATAGCATCACCCCATTTCTTTCCCAGGGTAGTCGTAAGAGGCGACTAAGGGACTTAAGGGTGTGTATTGCAATTTTAGGCGATGGGCAGACAACCTGTCACTATGGCGATACACAATTTTCCGAATGACCCTCAAATATGTGTCTGACGTGGCATATATGTCTGTTTACGCTCTGCTTACCCTGCAAGGGATAATAGGCGTGATATGTGTATCTGTGAATGTAATGATACAATCAATATTTTTAGCCAAAAGCCGGAATATAGCAAAATCTTGACTTCATTCTGAAATCGTCCTAAAAATCTGGAAATTCGGACAAATTTATTTAATTTTGTCTAAATAATTATATTAAGGAATATGGCAAAACGAAGGTCAAAATTTACTTTTGTTCCCATCAAATGTCGTCATGACGATGGCAGAAAAATGTCACGATTTTCGCCTAAACAAACTAATAAAAACTTACTGAATTGGTGCTGCACCACGAAATGGTGAGTACTACGGAAAACCAGCACTGTAATAGTACATTGTTGTCGAGGTATGGAAAATAAGACTTTGCTGGACGAGTATAGTTTGAATTCAATTATACAAGTCAAGCAAAGTAATTTTCCCCGAGGCTTACATAGTGCTTTTCTCAAAAAAAGGCTAGGAAATGAAAGATTGTACTTCTTATAAAAGTTAGCTAGCGACCACAACACAACGCAACAAATAAAAATTTACAATTTTCCCACCAATTGTAATTTTTTAAAATAAATTCGCCTGTAAGGCACAGTATTACGTAATATTCAGCCATACTAAATGTTTAGTTCATTCTTTTCTTTTTTAATTCTGGACAGGCAAGGGTCTTCACATCATACAGCCTCGTCTTTAGTTACCTGTTTCATACAAAATTACGTTCCGTTTCTATGAGAGTCATCGAGATAATTTTGAAATCAAATTATGTGGGTTTAGCGTATAACGAATTTATCTTAATGGACACCAGCAAAGGATTTCCATACAACTTTGCTGGCGTGATCTGAGACGTGACAAACAATGTGTAACTTCGCGGTTTCTTTTTTTGAAAGAAATGAACACATTTCCTAGCATGTTTGAGAAAAACATATAAAATGTTCTTCAAGGCTTACTTAAGGTGGTCTCACTTACTTATTACTTATTCTTCTGTTAGACTGACTAACTAATTCTTCATCTTCTTCTTTCCGTGTAGGACAACGGGACTTATTGGTTTGCGAGAACTATCAGAAAATGAAATAGTGTATATTTTTCTCAAACATGTTTGAGAAAAATATACATTAACATAAATTGACAGCCACATTACAGTCGACTGCTGGACATAGACACATTTTTGGCAATTCATAGAAAAAGGGACAGTCGATAGTGGCGCCATTAGTTCTCCAGTTTGCTACCCCATTGGCTGGTTGGCAGCCCTAGCTAAAGTAGCTCGGTAACAGCATGTTTTTCGCTGGTCGAACAAACCACCATCTTGATAAACGACTAATTAAGTAAAAACTTACGCTGAGAGACTTTAGCTTCTGAGAGTTTTGAAGGAGTATTCTGGAATATTTGAAAAAAAGTTATGCCTTTTATAGGGTGTAAGGGACAGTCCTCCGAATACTGATAGGATGTATTAGGACCATGTAACTGAACTACTTTACATACAAAATTGAGGAAGCGTCAAAAAATGACGGACTTTCCATAGTAGATGCAGTCAGCTTACCGTGATTTTGTATGGGAAGTCGAATATTTTTCCTGATATATGTTCCTAGGGGAAAGTGCTTGACTCTGGTATATTTATTGGATTATAAAAAATTCAAACAAGGGCTAATCCGCAACAGGCATCGTCAGACATTATTCTAAAGATACAGAACAAATCAGCAACAAAAAGGAAAGTTGTATAGTTATATGGTCTGCATGCACCCTATCAGTATTCGGAGGGCTGTCCCTTACAACCCGTATAGAGTGAAATTTTTCTAGTGACCGATACTGAAATCGCAAGACGGGCTGGTGATAAGGAACAACTTTCCCTAAGGAACATAGTTTCTATAGTAACTTCAATCAGCTGATTGGGAAATTGGTATGACAGGTCCAATATTATTTTTCCTTTGGGAAGTTGTACCTTATCCAGCCGATCTTGAGTTGTCGCTATTAAAAATAAAGAAAGAAATAAATAAAAAGATCTTTATTTACCAACAAACACAAATTCTACAAACAAAAACTTTAAACAAAACTTATTTATTTATTATTATTTTATTGGTCACTAGTAATTTTTTGCCCTGCAGTGGGGCAACCTGGGCTCTTTTAATAAATAAAATATTAGGTCCTTACATATGAAATTGGCGTTTTGTATGGGAGGAACAAAAAGTCGATTTTTTTTAATATAGTATATTTATTTAATCAAAGTATGAGCCATTGTAATCTATGCACTTTTGCCATCTCATAGGTAGTTCATTGATCCCTTTACTAAAAAAAACATTCGGACGGGAATCAATAAAATCTTTGGAGGCGATTTGGACTGCCCCATCTGAGTTGAATTTTTTCCCTTGCAAGAAGTTATCCAAATTTCGAAAAAAATGGTAATCTGTTGGAGCAAGGTCCGGGGAGTACGGTGGATGCCTTAGACATTCCAATTGAAGCTCTTCTAATTTGCTAGCCGTCTGTTGTGCAGTGTGTGGTCTAGCGTTGTCGTGAAGCAACAGTGGCGTAAAGCGATTGACCAACCTCGGTTGTTTAGCAGCTAGCTTTTCCATCATGGTTTGCAATTGCTGACAGTAGACATCTGCCGTAATCGTCTGGCCAGATTTGAGAAAACTGTAATGAACGACACCGGCGCTAGTCCACCAAACGCTTACAAGTAACTTTTTATTGGTCAATTTTCGCTTGGAGCAGGCTTTGGCTGGCTTGCCAGGGTCAAGCCATTGCAATGAGCGCTTCCGATTATCGTAGTGAATCAACTTTTCATCTTAGGTAATGATTCGATTTAAAATCACTTCGTTATTGTGCCGGTCAAGTAATGTAACGCAGCAGTTGACGCGCGTTTGCCGGTTTGCTTCACTCAATTCGTGAGGAACCCACCTTTCAAGTTTTTTAATCTTTCCAATTTGCTTCAAGTGGATTAAAACAGTTTTATCACTAACACCGAAGCCTGCAGCTAATTTGGACGTGGTTTGCGATGGATCCGCTTCCACAATAGCCTTCAATTCTTCATTATCAACTTGGGTCTCCGGCCGTCCACGGGGCTTGTTTTGCAGGTCGAAATTTCCAGAACGAAAACGTTGGAACCAAAAACGCACTGTGTTTTCTTTTGCGACACAACCGCCATACACATCATTAACCCTTCGAGCCGTTTCCGCAGCACTGGTGCCACGGTGGAACTCGTACTCGTAAATAACGCGATATTTCAAATTTTCCATTTTGTAAATTGAGCGATGCAAACAGAAAAAAGATAAGTAAAAAAACAAATGAATGACGGTTTACGAAACACAACTACATGTGGAAATAGCTGTATAAATTTGAATTTCGAATTCCTAACCAAATAGGAGAAATTTGTGATCAAAGTGGCCAGTACGACAAAACGACAATTTCATATGTAAGGACCTAATAAATAAAGTAATTTTTTATTTATTTTGTATTTTTTTTATTTAGTCATATTTCACCCTTTATTGGTATGCCGTGTGATTCCGGCTTAAAATCGCTTCCCTAAATTTTTTGGCGGGTGTCGTAAGTAAAACCCAACTAAAAGAGACTCGAGACCATACCATTCCTGAAATATATTTTTACAGGAAATTGTTCAGTTTGATGGTCTGTATGCACCCTATTAGAGAATTCCCACCATGATGAAATTTTAAAAGAATTGGACTGTCGCCTTTATTTTTGTTTTATTTAGTTTTCATTGAGTTTTAAATCCTCTTTGTTCCCCATAGCTTGTTTGTAAGCGTCTATGAGCAGTAAATTGCAATATTATGGAACACTTCTTTTTTTTAAAGTCTAGTCAGAAAGATTTTAGCCTCGGGGCTTTAAACCTACTCCGACTGGTTAGTGAGCTAGGGCTCACCTGGAGAAGTTTATGTGGTTGTTTGAACCGTACAAATCGACTAAAATCTCTAAGAGACATTTTAAATGAATTATGATAGCATGTGATGCCGGCTTAGAATTAGCGTGTGATGCCGGCTTAGAATAGCGTCACCCCATATCTTACCCATGGGTGTCGTAAGAGGCGACTAAGGGACTCGAGGGTGTGTATTGCAATTTTAGGCGACGGGCTGACAACCTGTCACTATAGTGATACACAGTTATCTGATTGACCCTCAAACTTTTGTCAGACGTGGTGTTAATATACGTTGAACGGCCGTTAACACTCTGCCTACCCCGTAAGGGATATCGGCGTGATTTATGTATGTATGATAAACTCGTGGCTGGCCTAGTCGTTTTCTTTTTCTTCTTACCATTTTTTTTACACGAAAGGAATGTAATGTTTTTAGAGTTCATGTATTTATGTAAGTATGTATGTATATGCAATTCTTTAAAGGACTGAAATTCATTAAAAACTGAACAGATTCGAATGAAAATTGTATCGGCATAATCCTTACATTATCCTGAGTGTCAAAGGCTTGGATTTGTCTCAGAAAGCAATCGTATTTTTTCATTTTTAATTTATTATGCTTGTTGTAATAATGAGCCATTTTCATTACTTAAAAATTTGTTTTACTTACTCAACTGCAACTGTCTATGTACTAAACGCGCACAACACGCGTAGCCCACGCGTTGAACCCGCGCGTACGTCTGAATCCGCCCCAAGGGTGCAACGTTCTATGATAACTTACCCAATCATCCTGAAAGCAACTATTAGAAATGCTAATACACACACCTTGTTTGTCTGTAGCAATCATACAAGTTGCTAAAATTAATTTACATTCGAATAACATCACCAGCTTCGGTTAAGGCGAGTGGTGCCGTGAAACTAGCCCCACTTCATAAAAAACAATCACAATTTTTTATGCAAGCAATGCACCAGGGTCTGTATTCTGCTATTTGAAAAGCGTTTTAGATGTGCTATAGTTGGATGTCGGTTAGATTGTTTTGAATGTTTCGTAATCCGCTTACATTACACAGCGGCAATAGAATGGCAGTTGAGTGTCGATTACAATGGAAAAATAATACGAAAATCGGGCCACAGAACGTTCTTTGCACAAGTTTTTACTGTAATCTGCAAAATTATACCTGCAAATGCTATAAAATATTTGCTGTAATAAAAGTTATAGATGAAATATGTCAAAAACAGCCACTTTTGGAACTAATTGATATAACTCAAATTAAAGCAAATATTTTACCGAGTTTGTAAGGATTAAAACATTAAGATTTTATCAAAATTTTATGCAAAGGACATTCTGAGTTATTGTTTGCATGGAGTTTTTTTTATTTGTGATGTGGCGTTAGTTCTGCGACACCACTCGCCTTAAATCGAACAAGGAGTCAATATTTAATGAGTCGACTGTACTATCAGTATCACGTCAACCTACCCATTTTTGCGGGATCTACTTATTTGGTTATACTTAGAAGCTTTAAGTTAACCAGTATTAGTTGAACCTCAGTTTAACCCTTAAGTTGGTGGGTAGGTGGACCACGCATTTCGGTAAATTATTAAATAACATTTATAATCTTATAAAATGACAATTAATTTGAAAATATCGAAAAATCTAATCATTTTCATTTCATTTCATTTATTTATTTCCATAACAAAATACATTGTGTCGGAATTTTTTAAAGAACACAGTAATAACAATTAAAAAAGATCCAGTACAATAAATTACATTAAAAAAAGTCAATTAGTAGATGAGCAATTTAGGACACAAACAAGTCACAATTGATTATAAAAAATAAACAAAAATAATAGTAAAAAATAACATAATAAATTTTAGACAGCACAGAGTTCATAAAATTAACGTCATTAAAATGATCATTAAATATTAAAACAATAATTTCAGACAAAATATTTCGTCAAACATATTAAAAGACCTTGTAGTTTGTAAACTCATCTAAGTTATAAAAGCATTTCTCCAACAAAAAAGTTTTAAGAAGTTTTTAAAAATTTTCACATCATTAACCATTTTTAGTGAGTGTGGTAAGAGATTAAAAAGCTTGATTGCCTGATATCTTACACTATGCTTAACCACATCCAATTTAGGAGCTATAACATTAGGGATAGCTTTTCTGCGTGTAGTTACACGTATTGATCTTGCTTCGGGCGTCTCGTATCTAGTTGGTGTTTTGACCAAATCTGTTAGTAATATAAGAATGTAGAGACATGGCACAGTAAGAATCTTGAGAGTTTGAAAGTATACTCTGCAGGATTCCCATTGCGGTATTCGCACTATTGTTCTGATTGCTCTCTTTTGAATAATAAAGGCTTTATTTATATTATAAGCGTAACTGTTACCCCATAACTTTATGCTGCATCTTAAATGTGACTCTACAAGGGCATAGTATACAATTTTTAAATGAAAAACTGTAAGTTCATCTCTAAGACTCCGAAGGGCGTAGCATGCAGAACTCACTTTTGCCTCTATTTTAGTCAGTTCATTTTTCCAGTTCAAACAAGAGTCGATTTGAACACCTAAAAATTTTATTGCAGTCACGGGAAGAATTTCTTTTTCCTGAAAAGTAATGTGCAAGCATTCGTTTTTTTTAGCTGTTGTCTTGAATAAGATTACGTTAGTTTTTGATATATTTAGTTGTAAGTCATTGATAGAAAACCAGTGATAAAATAGTGACAGAGCTTCAGATAACTTATTTTCTAGTTCCTGAGTTGTTCTTGCTGAGATTACTGCATTTGTGTCGTCGGCATAGCTTACCATCCGAATGTCCTGCATTCCACCTTGCATGTAATTCAATAAATCATTCGTAAATATGTTAAACAGAATAGGACCTAGTACTGATCCTTGAGGGACTCCCGTTTTAACCGAAGTAAGCTTGCTTCTCTTCATTTTCCACAACAGATGTCAGTTCTACAAATTGATACCTATTGCTTAGGTATGATTTAAGCAAGTTGTACGCTTTTCGTCTAATACCGTAATGATATAGTTTGGTTAGTAAAATTGAATGATCCAGTGTATCGAAAGCAGCCTTGAGATCGAGAAATAGTCCCGTAACTCTTTCTTTCCTGTTCAACCTAATAATTATATCATCTATGAAAGTCTCTATGGCATCTATAGTTCCTACATTATTTCTATACCCAAATTGGCGATCATTAATTACTTTGTTAGTTTCTAAATGCTGAATTAATCTAATTTTAATTATTTTTTCAAAGATTTTTGATAGTACCGGTAACAAGGATATTGGCCTATAATTATTGGCGTCATTTTTTGCACCTTTTTTATAAATAGCAAGAACCCTGGCAATTTTTAACTGATCTGGGAAAATACTTTCATCCATACATTTGTTATAAAATGAGGATAACGGTTCCGCAAGAATATCAATATTATTTTTAATAACTGAGATGGGAACATCGTCATACCCGCATGATTTCTTACTTTGAATGTTATTTAAAATTTTTCTTATTTCGTCTGATGTCGTTTTGGTCCACTCTATATCATTTGCTATGTATTTTGTACTCGTCTCTAATATATGTTTACTCATGACTCTATTTGATGTTTTAGAAGAACTATTAATGTCAAATTGATTTGAAAATATCTCTACTATTTCAATCTCTACTTCTAATCAGTTATTTCTACTTCTAATCAGTCCGTAACTACTCATGATTGAAACAACTTTCCCAAATGGGCATCTAAATAGCTGCCGTCTCATATATAGGGTATAAGCACAAAACACCAAGTAGCAGTAGTTTCACTTCGTACTAACGCCCGGTTTGCGCACTCACACATGCACACGTCCTACCGAACTTTACGTACACGACTACTACATAGAATCTCGTGCCGCTCGTGTCACAGCCAACCGCATGCCGCTGCACGTTTTTATTTAGTATCGGGAAATCGGAATAATTAATATTCTAACTACTGATTAAAATTATTATTTTAATCAGTAGTTAGATTTATTATTTAGTATTTTTATTATTTAGTATCGGGAAATCGGAAAAATTAATATCTAGAAATCTAACTACCGATTAAAATTATTATTTTAATTTTAATCAGTAGTTAGATTTCTAGATATAATTTTTTCTGATTTCCCGAAATTTTATCGTATTAAAACGGGCATTTTGATAGGTTCTTTTAAAAGAGAGTTTTAATTGTGACGTTTCGCCACTGTCGAGGCCGTTCACGGCTACACTCGCCTTAACCGTTTCCGAATAAAAGCTGAAAAACCGAAAGGGATAATTAGGGAGTAGGGACGGGGAATGAAAAGGGCGGGGAGGGGGGAAATATTTATTTGACAGCTTGTTCCCTATTAAGTTATAATTATACATATTAAAGCTACAACCATGCAAAGTTTCATGCTTGCTTCCGGATGGGACTGTACTCAGAGCTTACAAACCGTACTGCAGCAGACATTAAATAAAATGTTGAAAAATTTTCCTTTACTCACCAACTAGGTACAAACTAAATGGATTATAATTAATAAGCTTCCAACTAGTGCAAACTATGTGCGAGAAGCTTATCCAACCCGAGGGGTTTGTACAATAATTCCATCTTCAATGTCGGTTTAAACTTTCTACTTTTGCCCGACTTCATAAAGGAATATTGTCTGCAGGTCAAAAGCAGGCACAAGATGGTGGCCAATGGGAGCAAAAAGATGAGTAAAAGAGCATTATCTTTCTCTGTCAAAATAATTCGTATAGGTTTATGTATTTATGTACGTAGGTAGGTATATATATTTATTTATTTTAAAATCATTGTATAATATGTATGTTTATCTAATAGTTCATATAATTACGTATACTTTAGGATACAGTATTACTTTATTTATTGTACTAAGTATTCTTGTTTTATTAGCCCTACTAAGTAAGTTGTACACGTCAACTGCCTCACTTTATGCCTTCTCACTACCTAACCGTCTGCTGTAAGAGATTTATTTTTAGAAACTTCTTTTCTGACCAGTTGTGTATTGTTCTATATGTTATGTTCTTTGTGTTATATTGTGTACAATAAACGGTTAAATAAATAAATGAGTGGGGGGGGGTGGGGGGATTCTCTTTTTTAACACGACTGCCCAACCATAAAATGAGTGTAATGTTTTTAGAGTTCATGTATGTATGTATATATGTGCAATTCTTTAAAGGACTGAAACTCGTTAACCACTTAACAGATTCGAATGGGAATTGTATTGGAAGAATTCTGACATTAACCCGAGTGTCAAAGGCTGGATTTAATCTCAGAAAGCAGTCGTGTTTTTATTTATTTCTAATTTATTATTCTTGTTTAGCCATTGTAAGCCCATCGACGTCAACTATCATTCTTATTGCCACTGTGATTTGCTATAGTTCAAATTGTTAGCGAAATACGAAACGGCCAAAACCATGCAACTGATATGTAACTGAAAAACACGTTTTTCATATAGCGGAATACGGCCGATGATGGTTCGATGACATCACTAAATCGATGGATGAGTTAAGCACAGGACCGTCAGTCACTAGGTCGTCCGTCTATCTAGCAGATGAACTGCCAACTAAATTTCTTGGTTGATACATCCTTTAATTTATGTGGAGTGTAAGAGTTTATTAATCTGATTGGTAGGCCATTAATAGACTCTGACAGCAAGGTTCATCGGACCCTTCATGATGATGATGATTTAACAATGATTTTACGACCATATCGCCCAGGTCATTTTTTTTAACTTGCTTAATTTCGACCGCGGGCAGGATTTAAACTTGCGACTTTCGCCATCACTACTACTAGGCTACTGCGGCTCATCCATTGCCCGCAAACTTTGCAAGTGTATCTTGATGCTAATAACGCTCGGCACGGCTCCATCTCCCGGATTATCTTTGCAACTAATACCCAGTGACTAATTTATTTTTTACAGATTGATTGAGTGACTTATTTATTCGTTTAGGCTACCTAAACCATGAAATCCACTAGAAAAATTATTAAATAATTATTTCCATCTTTATATACTCAGCAAGACACTATTTTAGTACTGTCAACTCTTACAATAAGTTTAATAGTGTTTTACATACATACATAAATCACGCCTATATCTCTTACGGGGTAGGAAGATCGTTAACGGCCGTAAAACAGATATTAACACCACGTCTGACAACAGTTTGAGGGTCAGTCAGATAACTATGTTTTAATTAGTAACACTATAGCGACAGGTTGTCAGCTCATCGCCTAAAATTGCAATACACATCTAACCCTCAAGTCTCTTAGTCGCCTCTTACGACACCTATGGGTGAGAAGTAGTGTTTTTCTTAATGGGTAACTTAATATCGTGCTGATAGGAGCTGATAGTTCAATAAAAGTTTAAAAACTTAAGAGAAACGTTCTTCCCAGCTTCTAAGAACTCTATAAGTCATTATCCCACCGTAGGGATGTGAAAAATTGACATATTTTTATTTATTAATATATTTTTAAAAAGAAAAATAACAATTACAATAGAACCCAACATTAATTGATTATGAAATTAAAATAAATGAATACATTGAAAATCGATTATTTTAATTTCCCAGTATAAATATAAATATGAATTATCTGACAACAAATGGGATGACTGGAAGAGATAAGCTCGCCTTTGCTACTAATTTCATTCTAAAACTTTTATTTATTTTGTGCAATAAAGGATATATATATCAGTTTTTTGTTGCGTTACCTACGTATTATAAGTATTTTTTGACAGAAATCAAAATATACTGTCTTGTGTTTTATCTTGTGTGCAATAAAGAGTTAAATAAAAATAAATATACGACACTTGATTTTATAACCCTTGAATTTTTTGGGCGTTTAAGTTTAGTTTGTGTCTGTCAAGGTATATTATAATAAATATGTGAAATATTTAAAAAGTCAATTTATGCTATTTTCCTGACCAACAATACTCAGTTATTAGAAAATCGATATTTGATTACTAAAGTCCCATCCCTAGCCCACGGTATAAAAGCTGAAAAACTTAAAGCAAGACGCATGACTGTTCCCAACTGCTTATCGGTCTTTTGTACTGACTGAGTATAGAAATGTCGGAAGCCATAGCAAATTTTTTTTTGTCTATACCGTCCAATGGCGCCCTCACCTTTTTTTGGTTAATTTCTTCAAATCTGAAACAAATTCAAAAAGGTGTGATAAACAAATTGTTGTCCGTAACGATAAGTTTATTTCAAAATAGAACAATGAGCATTTTTCTTTTCTTTTAAATTCGTAATCAACGTAATGGTAAATCATTGGTGCCCAACATTTTCCGTTTAGTGATTTGAAGAACGCTTATCAATACAAAGCTTAGTGTTGCAGGTACCTTAAATTAAACTTACAGTAGATATTCTGTTTCAGATTTTCATGTTTGTTCTAGATTTTAAGAAATTATAAAAAAACAGATGAGGCTTTTTTAATTTGATTCTATTTGTGTAAAAAATAACATTGTTATAATATTTTCTTGAGTTTGCACAAGTATTACCACAATAAAACATTAAAGTTGTGTTTATTTTGGATTTTACAATTCCTACGCTTCGTACACGGATGACTAAGGTGTTAGACTTATGGTGTAGGAATTGTAGAATCCAAAATAAACACAACTTAAATCCGTTTAAATTTGTTTCATTGTGATGAATATCATTGTTTACTTACAAGCCTTTAGGTGGGTCGCGCTCACACGCATCATTATACGTACTAGTCAGCGACTTATAAAAACCTGTGGCTTCCGCAATTTTATGCGAAGACGTGTGCCATGATATCCGATTTTTGTATGGAATTTTGTTTCTTTTCGTCAAAACACCAGATCTGTCAAAATTCCGATAAAGTCAAGGTTAATGAATATGCACTAGGGTCATTAGTTTGGTTTCCTTTTTTTTCTTAGAAAACTTGCGTAGTTGTTCTACTGCATCCAGGATTTAAACTTGTGACTCGCTAGTACTAGCGACGACGCCTCTTCCATCCGGGCTACCGTGGCTCAATCATTGCCTGGGAAAAATGCAAGTTTATCTGAATGCCAATAACGCAACGATAGCAATACCGGCGTTAGCCCAAATAGAAGAGGCGTCGCTAGTTTGGATATCGAAAGTTGCATGTTCAAATCCTGCCTGCGGTAGAAACTTTGTAATTTATCTAAAAAATACCTAACAAAAGAAGGTATTTAAATAATCGTGGAATTTCATCACTTTGTCTACATTCAATCTGTAACTGGGAATCAGTTGTAAACTATCCCGGTAGATGGAGCCGTGCCACGCATTATTGGCATTTAGATACACCAATATTTTTATCTTCGTTTGCCACCATCCAGAGATTTTTGCATAAGAAGCCTTTCTTCACATCATCAGTCTACCTGCCTTTTATAAATCCATGGTCTCCGGTGGTCCAAGGGCTGAAATATTAGGGCCGGATCGTGGATATTACTAATTCATCAGTCAAACTCCGTTCCCTCCTCTCCGAGTCATAAATCACAAAAAACGTCGCAAGAACTGATAGCGAGAGTCGCAGGTTCAAATCTTGTCAGTAATAAAAAAAAAAAAAAAAAATTCGTATTTATTTTATTATCGCGGGTTTTCATCATTTTTGCTACATTCAACCTGAAGAAATTTGTACTTAGAAATAAGCTGTACCTGTTGTGTCGTATTTCTATAAGTTTTGTGTCTTTGTTATTGCGTGCAATAAACTGTAAAATAAATAAATAAACCTGTAAAAAATGAATTAGTCATTGGAATTTACTAGCAAAACTATTCCGGCAGATGGAACCGTGCCACGCGTTAAGATATACCAGTTTTTTATCTTCGATTGCTTCCACACTGAGATTTTTGCATAAAACCATTCTTTAAGTCATCAGTCTACCTGCCCTTAATAAATCCGTGGTCTCCGGTGATCCAAGGGCTGAAATATTAGGGCCGGATCGTGGATATTACTAATTCATCAGTCAAACTCCGTCCCCTTTTCGCTGCGCCATTGTAAATCACAAAGAACAGAAATTTTACAACGCAAGTTTTTGGGGTCATCCAGTAAAATGTGTGTAATATAACATTTACGCGATAAAAAGTACGTACTGTTATCCACGTAGATGGTTGAAAGACACAAAAATTCTTTTCTCGTTTTTTTTCTATTTTCCAAAATACGAAAGGTACCCCGTGTTTCAATATCGGTCACTATTAAAATTTCACCTTTATAATAAATATAAGACAGGCATTTTTATGTTATAATTTTAGAGTGCATGTATGTATGTATGTACATATATGCAATGCTTTAAACGACTAAAACTCGTTAATCACTGAACAGATTCGAATGGAAATTGTATCGGAAGAATCCTTAGGTTATCCCGAGTGTCATAGGCTATGCTTTATCTCAGAAAGCAGTCATGTTGTTTATATTTGTAATTTGTTATGCTTGTAACTTAGCTGATCTCTGGTTTTAGGATAATGCAAGACGCTCCTAAATCATTTCACTTCAAAGAAAAACTCATCAGTCGACTAAGTTTTGAGCCAGTTCACAATAACATACTGCAAGTTACCACAACTACTCGTATAATTTCTTAAAATCGTAGACAACAGCGTCATAAAGCGGGTTCCACACGCTGTAAATGCAGACATGTGCCCGTTCTACACAGATAACAGGCGTTTTATGTGAAAAACTTCAATGGAAATTTTACAGTGGAGAATTTTTACGCGGGCACGATCGTATCTCACCAACTTTGCGGGAATTTTAAAACGGTTTTCGAGATTGGCTTTGAAATATAAAAAATGTGTGAAAGGTTACAATATTGCAAAGTTACTGGTGCACCAGTGATTTTGTAGAAAACTTTGTCATCATTCGTAATCGCCATTAACCAGATGTGACGTTCTCTGCTGGACATAGGGCTCCCCATATGCTTCCGTAAACCACTATTTGGACCGATCACACACACGTAAGTAAATAATAAATATTGTAAATCTTGTACTCGTATCAATTGACTAGCCCGATGATGTAGCGGATAGCTAGCTAGATTTGATACCCACAAGACACAAACATAGTTTGGTCAACGTAGTCCAATCGGTAGAGGCGTCAATACTAGTATAGCGAAAGTCGCAGGTTCAAACTCTGACTGCGGTGCAAATTTGCAAGCTCTCTGAAATTCTAAGTTGTACTCAATAAAAAAACAGTCAACAATAAAACAATTTTAAACGGATTTCAGTTGTTTAATTTGAATTTTACAATTCCAACGTTTGGAGCTCTTTTTAGAGCTCGTGGAACCGAATGACTAAGGTGTTAAATGTCATTATTTGGAATAAAAATTGTAATTTTTCTACCGCCATTTATTTCTTAACGGATTTCGCAGTTCCACGCAGAATGCCGACTGCGTATCTTGTATAGTAGGTAACCTAAATCCGTTTGAAAGTATTTAATTGTGATAAGTAATAATTGTGCAAACTCAAGAAAATATAACAATTTCAGTCTAAAACTAGCGAAGTACTTCAAAGAAACTCAAATGCGAGTCGGTGTATTCACAAAAACCCACTTTAAATGGGAATGTTAACCCAAAATTAAAGTTATTCAAACTCGAAAGTTAAAACGGCGGCGCCTCACTCAAAATATGCAAAATATATTACGTATACTAAATCAGCACTACAGAGAAAAAAGTTATTCAGTCCCCAGGGATGTACTCGGGTAGCGATACTTTATTAGCTCTTTGATTAGGTCTTATAGACTATATTGTAATATTACCGTGCCGGTTTACTATACGGGGTGCAAGGGGCAGCCCTCTGAATATACTGATAGGGTGCATGCAGACGATAATACTAAATAATTTTCCCCTAAACAAATGTCAGGAAATGACGAAAAATATTCGGCATACTATACAAAATCACGGTCAGCTGACTGCATTTATTTTTATTTTTTATTTTATTTTGGACACAAACAGTCATTTACATCTACTTAATTATGTCTAAGATTAATTTATATAAATACGGACCTTGAGTGCCAACAAGTTCAATTTAAAGTTAGACAAGGACACAATGAGCGCAGAGAGTAGGTGATATGTAAGTAGGTACTTAGTTATTGTATCGCAGTAGCGCTCATTTAGCCCTCGACAAACTATGTAAGTAAGTTAAACAAAATGAACATTATGCGGAAGGGTAAAGCATAGGTATTATATAATATTAGAAATACTAGTTGTAAAGAGTTTATTATGGGAAGTCCAAAAATTTTTGTCGTTTCTTGAAATATTTTCTTATGTGAAGTTATTCAGTTTAATGGTCCGTATGCACCCTATCCATATTCGGAGGGCTGTCCTTTACACCCTGTTTATGCCGTGTGATGTCGGCTTAGAATAGCATCACCCCATTTCTTCTTCTTGGGAGTCGTAAGAGGCGACTAAGGGACTTGAGATACTTATATGAAATTATCTTCCTATATGAAATTAGCTTAAACCAAATATTTTTCCATGTCACATAAAGTTGTCACTGTAAACATGCTGTAAACTGACAAACTTGCATTGCAACGTAGTAAAAGCAGGCCGCTAGGTTTCACACAACGTCATAAGTGCGCGGTGGTTTTAAATTCGACGCCTCATACCAGATATATTACGAAAGTAGAAGACCATAGAGCGGAGAAAATATAGAATTGACGTGTACACTTATATTATGGAGAGGTAAAATTTGATTGTTTGTTTGTTTGAATTGAATACATTTCGAAACAACGGGACCGATTTAAAAAATTATGTTACCATTAGAATCCTATTTTATCTCTGAAGAACATACGATACTTACCCGCGGGAAAACGGTTAGCAGCGGGGTTAATCCGCTAGATTATACAGTAATAATGGACCAAAATGTTTACAAGATTTCTTTCTAGATACTTTGTACATACAAAGGCAAATTAGTTGAAAGATTGAAATATGATTTAAATTGAGTGTCGGGCGGAAACGCTTTGATTAATGTTTGAAGATTAACAGCCACAATTGCTGGACTTGGCCTCCCTCTTTTGGGGGTATGGCCATACTCACAACGAAATTGAGAGCGTAGTGCAAGGTATTGGTATTACAGGGAACACTGCTGCTTATTACCTTTAGTCGCTCTTTAGGACACCCGCAGTAGTATGAGCAGCAGTATGAGGGTGATGCTATTCTTACCCGACATCAAATGATAACCGGTTGAATATTATGCAGTAAGTAAATACAATATTTAACTCGTCAATGGAGCTTGCTCTTTATGTGCACAATCCGTACTATAATATTATAAATCTTAGAGTTTGTGTATGTGTAGGTATGTATGTTTGTTACCTCTTCACGCTCAAACGGCTTGACCGATTTAAATGAAATTTGGAACACAGGTAAAATATAACCCGTAAAAACACATAGGCCACTTTTTACCGCGGGAAAAAACTAATACCACGGGAAAAGGAGTGAAACCGCTGGGCGGAAATCTAGTCTAGTCATAAGGTTTATAGGGTTGTATTGATCCACTTGACGTCCGTTGCTGCGTATTTTAAACGCAACGTAGCCGTATTTCAAGAATAAGAATAAAAATAAGAATTATTTATGTCTTAAATCTAAAATGTCCCTGTGTACTCAGCCTGCAAGCAGGCATGCAAATATTTAATAGGTAAGTATCCGTCCGATCGAATCCGATCTTATTTCTATGGGAATAAGATCGGATTCGATCGGACGACAAGTGAGAGTACCGAAGATTAATCTTGTTCGTTTCCAAGTAATTTACATTTTATACCTACTCAGTGGGGTCTAGAAAGAGCGTACTTTTAAATTTTGACTATTCTAGCAGATTTTGATATCTGTGGCAGAAGCAAAACATAGCTCAGGCTGGGAAGCAACGCGCAGTATTAAATTAAATAATATCTGAGCCAAGCCTCGCAGGCGGGATTCTTGTGTGTATCATTCCAGGAGTTGTTTTAATTAGGTCGTGTTTTCATTTTCTGTTCAGCCAGTTCGTGTTTTAATTCGAAATATTTTTTGTTGATTTTAAAAATATAGTTTTGTTTATAGTGTATTTGCCGTGTGATGCCGGCTTAGAATAGCATCACCGCATTTCTTTGCCGTGGGTGTCGTAAAAGACGACGAAGGGACTCGAGGGTGTGTATTGCATATTTTATGGGCTGACAACCTGTCACTATGGCGATACACAATTTTCCGAATGACCCGCAAATGTTTGTCAGACGTGGCGTAAATGTCCGTTTTTTTGCGGCTGTTTACGCTCTGCCTACCCCGCAAGGCATAAAGGCGTGATATAATATGTATGTATTTGTCTCCTTCTTTGCGTGTCGCAGCGAATAAATTTTTTTCGGATCAATAAGTTGCCATTCGAAAAGCAAGGTTTGCTGCTTACAGATCGTACGTGTCGGTACTTATCTTTTCAAATTAGACAGACCAATTTTATGAAAACGCTTTAGAGAAGTGTGTGTTTTCAAAAAGAAGAAATGTTTTAAAAATTTTGGTATTCAATTTGACAGATCAGGTTTTACGATACCATAGTTCACCGGGTCCTTCGTCGATTTAGAAGCCCATACGAAGAAGACCTTACTAATAAAAGGACTATATTGCAGAATCGCGTCACCGCAAACAGGACTTCGATTCTCATATTTTTTTGACATTGACACTCAAATGTCATTCTATACATGCATAAATCAGCCTATAACAGTCCACTGCTGGACGTTGGCCTCTCCAGGGGCACGCAATAGGGCACAATCTCTCGCTTCTGCCACCCAATCGCTACCAGCCGTCTTTTTTAAGTCATCGGTCCATCTGGCCGGAGGTCGTCCAACGCTACGCTTGCCGAGGCGTGACGTCTCCTCGAGAGCCCACTTACTCCACCGTCCGTCGGTTCTACGACAGATGTGCCCAGCCCACTGCCACTTCAGTTTGCTACACTTCCAGACTAAGCTCGTTACTTTGGTCTTTTTGCGGATAGTCTCATTCCGGTTTTTTTCAATAAAGAGATACTGATCTTAGACCTTTCCATAGCTCTCTGAGTGACATGAAGCCGGTGGGCCAGTACTGTCAGGTGTCATTCTTTTTCTATACTTTAAACTATTAGCGAATAACAAAACGGCCAAAACCAATTGACACTTCATTGAGGAGACACAACAGAGACGCTCATTGTAAGTATTAGACTGAGTCTATCGCGATAGTATTTATAAATATTAGTAATTTACTTGTGTCCCGACATTTCAATACAGTTTCATGTATTATGGTCGCGGGTTGAGACAGAGACGCTCTGCAAATAGCGGAATACGGCTCCAGAATTCAATTTCGGACCCAACTTTAAAACACGCTTCACCTTCGTAACATTAGCTAGTTAAGTTAAAGTGAGCCAAGTTACTTGCTAACTATTCTGGGCATTAGTCGGTCTTCCGACACCGCCTTGGCACCTTAACTTGCTCTAACATGGTCGCGTTAATTAGTTACGTACCTTTTCTTTTCTTATTGTGTCCTAATTTTATAACATAACACAAGGGATGCCATGAATCGTGATGTCAGAGGTTTTACTTATTAGAAAAGTAATAGATCTCTGACGTGACGGTGAGTGACGACCGCAATCTGAGACAACCATAGCAAAAGAGTTTTTACTTTTATTTTTTATAATGATACCTAATAAAAATTACAAGACAGCAACAGTAACTGAAGCTTACTGTGTTTCAAAAAAATATACGTTAACATTCTCTCTTACAGAACACTAGACAATGAAGCTTTTTTGACAGTTAAATAAAAAATAAAAAAGTTATCAGAAAGTTCTCAAAATTGTTCATAGATGGCGTTGATCTAGCGAGCATCTTGGCTAGGGAGTTTGATTCTTTTGTTTTCGTGTGGGACTCCGCGTCGAAACCAACGAAGAACCGCTGTTTAATTGAATCGGTACGTTTATCGTACACGGCTGCAACATATACATGCATTATTAGTCACCATGTTACGAGAATTCAAGCGCGTGACATAATTGGATGAAAAAGTAATCGTCGTGGCTGTCCAGTGAACTCCCGTGCCGTCTAACACAGCATAATTTTGTACCATTTTAAATAATAATAGCAAAACATTGGCAAACATCAAGTATTATAGTTTCGTGTGGTGCCTGCTTAGAATAGCACCACCCCAATTCTATTCGTGGGTGTCGTAAAAAGTGAATTAGGGATAATAATTAATCTTGCACTGCGCTCGCCAATCCAGCCTGCCTACGTGGTGAGTATAGCCTATGGCTAGACTGTTATGTAAATTAATAAATGTATACCCTGTATTTCCGTCAACTAAACTAATCGTCTCATTAAATAAAAAATAAGTTCTAATTTTTTTTATCTTGCTCGTGCCAAATCGGTCAAAGTTTATCTATTTTTTTGGATGATTTACTATACGACCTTCGGTATGAAAAAACTCATGGCATTCATGACATAGGAACGTGTTAGAACGTGCGTGTGTAGTGTAGGAATTGAGATAATTATAACAAGACAGATCTCTCAAACAAACAATTAGGTATTATGTGGCCTATATAACGAACACGAGTTCTTTGACGTTGTCAGTTTATAAATAGTCATTCAGTTGATTTGACATGTTCTTCGTATTTATTTTAAGTTAGCTAATAAAATAATAATTATAAATCATGTCTAGACAAATATTAGTTTTAATAAGTTTGCTAAGCAGTGTAGTATTAAGTGAATCGGCGAGGATTTTAGCAGTATTTCCGACTCCATCTATAAGTCACCAAGTTGTGTTTCGTCCATTGACTCAAGAGTTGGCCAGGCGAGGACATGAGGTTGTCATACTTACAACAGATCCAGTTTTTCCGAAAGGAAAATCACCAGCGAACCTGACAGAGATTGACGTTCATGACATGTCATACGACTTGTGGAGAAAACACTTCTTAGCCCATGCAACTGGTAAAGCTAATGATTTGTATAGTCAAATGGAAGTACTATTCGACATAGCATTGAAGATATTTCACATGCAATTGAACACAAGTGAATTTAGAAAAATTATTGAAGAAAAACAGCATTTTGATTTACTTTTAATAGAAGCTTGGATGAAGCCAGCGTTTTTGTTGACTCACTTCTTCAAAGCGCCAGTGATACAAGTAAGTTCCTTTGGAAGAGTTTGGAGTAACTTTGAAAATATGGGCGCTCCCGTGCATCCTATTTTGTATCCAATAAGTTTACGCCAGAGACTGTACAATCTAACACTTTGGGAGAAGATGACTGAACTGTACAGCCATTGGCGGTTTGTCAATTTGTACGATCAGTTTGAAAGATCAGAAGATGAGTTTAATAAAAAGACATACGGATCTGATACGCCAAGTATACATGAACTGAGTAATAATGTGGACATGTTGTTCTTGAACATACATCCGATCTTTGAAGGAAATACGCCATGGCCACCGGGAATCATCAGCACTTGGGGCATACACCATAAACCCGAGAAACCTTTACCGAAGGTAAGATTTTTAAGTAATTTAGTACTCACGAAACCATAGTGTAATTATTTAAAATTGCTTCCGCCTAATTTGGTCGCAGAGTATAGGGTTGTGTAAATTCATACGAAATCAAATATTCCGAGACTTAAAAATGTTTTTCGCAAGTCTCAATTAAGTAGTTCAGACCGATTTTAATGATTTTTGTACTTTGTTTTTGATTTGAATTAGTTTAAGGGTGCGCCGTGAGAAAGATGGGTGTTTTTGAATGCACGCAATTTCGTTGGTGAATACGATAATCACGTTATTTTTATGTATAATGATTTATCACTTTATTATCTAGTTTCTGATTGTAGGAAAACACAATTAAACAAAGTTTGCTCGATAGATTTAATTTTTAAAGTTTGGTCTATTTTTACACTTTTTTGCTGAGTGTTCTTATGAACAAAGCACATAATTTTTTGCAAAAATGATACGTCATGTATATGACGAGATTGTTGTCGTACAGTTTTTTTGATTACTTGTTTATTTGGCGATGAATTTCCAAAAGAGTGAAAAATCTTCTAAATAATATGGTGATTTCGCTCTGTTTTTACACACAGGATTTGCCATTAGTGTGAAAGGGACGTTTAAAAGGCCGAGGGAGGCCCTTAACCTAATAGTCAAAAACCGGTTTAGTGATTTAAAAGATGCAGGCCAAATAATGACAAGTATATTTTATTCCACCGACCCGATAACCTTGAGTTTTGGACGTCTCACGTTCGATTATGATAATGATGATGACGATAATTTGAATTTTAAATATTTATCTATTTATATTTCTCAAGGACTTGCAATCTTACTTGGACACATCGAAACATGGAGTAATCTACATGAGCTTTGGTACGAACGTGGATCCAGCTAATCTTCCTCCGGAGACGATTCAGATGTTCATCAAGGTATTCTCCAAGTTGCCTTACGATGTCCTCTGGAAGTGGAACCAGGACGTCTTGCCAGGGAAGACTGAGAAGATAAACATTAGCAAATGGTTTCCACAGTCTGATCTGCTAAGTAAGTAACATTTACGTTTTGAGACCCGCAACTGTAAGTCACAGAATTTTAGACAACTATGATAATACGAGTACGGGATATGAATATGACAACTTGCACAGAAATCTTTTTTTATTTGCAAGAATACAGTTATTATAAAGATGGTAAAATAGTTAAGTAAGATCTTGTATCCAACCTGCTTACAGGTATGCACATTTTACAATGTCAGTTTATAATCTAAAAATTATTTGACAATATAAAATAATTTTTCTATTAACCAATTTGTCAATAGATTTTTAAATACTACATTATTATCTTTTTTCTTTAAATCGTCTGGCAGTTTATTAAATATTACAGTACTTTTATGAAATACGTTACTTTTATATATAAGTACGTTCACGGGGCAAATGAAATTATTAAAGTAAAGTGATCTTATTTAAATAGTCTTGTATAGAGTATCAGTAAGTTTTTGAAAGTACATCGGATACAGTTTTACAATGCAACATAAATAACGTATGTACAGAGAGGCCATATTTAAACAACCTGCAACGCCACGACGTAACTGTACATGTGTGTTGCGGCGATGCAATGGTGGATACTCGGCTAAAATTTAGGAGCAATATTTGGGATTGTATTTCAAAGTCAACTTAAAAATCACGAAGAATCTTTTAATGTCATAATACGCATTAATGGTGGTATTATACTCTTACATCATCATTGGCCAGACACTGATTAAATCGTCTGTCACAGACGTGTAAGGCCAATGATGATGATAATCTTATGTCATGTTAACGATGGAGCATTGCATACTCACTTTTATTCTTGTCAAATTATTATTTTCTAAAAACAAATTGTCGTAAATTTAAAAATATACCGGCTTGTGGAATTTAACTAACGACCGATACCGAAAACTAAGTACAGGCTAGTGACAACAAACATTGGAACTAAAATATGAACCTCCTATACAAAATTTACGAGCTGATCAAGTCAATTTCAATCTGTCAGATCACTTTTTTCATATTTAGACCTATGTATCTAAGGGAAAGATCTTCCTCATTACCACCCCGTCCTGAGTTTTCGGTATCAGTCACTTTACTAAACTTCACCCAATATAATTATTTTTTTCTGCTATTTACAGGGCACCCAAAAGTCAAGCTCTTCATAACACAAGGAGGCCTACAATCAACTGATGAAGCTATTGTGGCGGGTGTACCGCTGATTGGTATACCAATGTTGGGGGACCAATGGTATAACGTAGAAAAATATCTGTACCTTGGTATCGGACTGAAACTTGACATAGAAACAGTTACGGAAGAAGGACTGATAAGAGCAATTAATGAAGTTATTGATAACGAAAGGTAAATAGTTGATAATAATAGATAGCGAACAAATGTTTCGCACGAGTAGGATGTTGAACCAACGTCTCTGACAAGAGACAGCCCTCCCAATATTGATAGGGTTTATTTACACCATGAAACTAACAACTTTTCTAGGAACATATGTCAGGAAACAACAAAACGAAATTCTAGATTGTACTTGAAATGCTATTTTTGTTTGCTGTATTATCGTATCTATAGATTTCAAAATGAAGTGTAATTACAAGTGCTTGCGTAAAACATTGTTGCGTATGCTTGCACAAAATCAAGTGAGGATTTACTCAGGCATCCGCACAATTGGTGGCGCTATCGACGTTTGAGGCATGTGGTTATTTAATTGGCGTTTTAGGCATGTGGTTTATAATATTTGCGAAAAACTAACTTATTTTGTACACATACACACTAACTAACTCACTCTCTTTCATTCTCCCATTACCACTTACACACACTCATACATACCATATTAGTATAAGCTTAAGTATAAGTCACTTAAATCCCATACTTACTACATCCGCTCCTATTGTTTGTATTGTATAGATTCACACTACACGAAAGAATGCACTGCCTCCCAAGATACAGGTTTAAACCTAGTTTGGGGGTCAGGGCTTCAAAACTTATATAAGTTCAACTTTTTTGGGAAATACATATATTTTTTTTTGTTTGTTTCTCTCAGGTACCGTCAAAATATCAAAAAGCTTAGCACCTTGATGCGTGACGAGCCTATGTCCGGTCTGCAGCGCGCGGTGTGGTGGACGGAGCACGTGCTACGCCACGGCGGAGCGCGCCATCTACGGGCGCCCGCCGCCAACATCTCCTGGGCTCAATATTTAGAATTAGAACTCGTGTTTGTATTATTATTTGCAATTTTAGTTTTTGTTGTTATAGTTTTTAGTGTACTTAGAGTATTGTATACATTGCTATCAAAATTCTCATTAACTGTTAACAAGAAAAAGTTAAATTAAATATTATAAAATAAGTTTTGTATTATATCTTTTGCCGTGTGATGCCGGCTTAGAATAGCATCAACCCACGTGGGAGTCATTAGAGACGACTGAGGGACTTGATGAGGGTGTGTATTGCAATTTTAGACGATAGGCTGAAAACCTGTCACTATGGCAATACACAATTTAGACGTGGCGTAAATGTCCGTGCTTTGCGGCCGTTTACGCTCTACCTACCCTGCAAGGGATTATAGGCGTGATATATGTATGTGTATTATAATTTTTATTGGCCTAATTAAATTATTTTAGTTATCAATTCAATGTACGTACGTTATTCATTATACAATCTTCTCCAAACTTTAATGATAAGAAGATAGTTTAATGTCTATAATTTGTCTCGCCATATTATTATCAGTAGTTTAATTAGACATGCCAATGCGTCGTGTCGTGAAGTTACAAGTATTTACCCACAGTGATAAAAAGATAACTTCTTAAGGCGAGTGTAGCCGTCAATGACCTTTACAGTGGCGCCACTTCACAAAAAATTTGTTTTCTCTTTATCCAAACAATTTATCACAATATCCGTTGCCCAAGTTTTTAGTATTATCCGTAAGTAAAATTAGAACCTGCAAACTGAATGAAAAATAAGCTGCAATTAAAATTATGAAAAAGTATCTGAAAACAGCCACTTTTGGTATTAATTGCCATAACTTTAATTACAGCGAATATTTTATTGAGTTTGCAGGTTTTAGTTTTACTTAAGGATAACACTAAAAACTTGGGCATCGGATATCCTGACAGATTGTTCGTTTAAAGAGAAAATATTTTTTTGTGAATTGGAGCCAGTGTCCAGGTCGTTGGCGGGTACACTCGTCTTAATACTGTTTGTCTCACATCAGCCTATAGAAATCCACTGCTGGAATCGCCTCTAACGATACCCACGGGAGGAAATAATGCCGGCTTCACACGGCGGCATCAAACTATAATAAATATGTAGGGCTATACAAGGAAAAAGTCAATGTCGTGTCGTATCAAGAGGTCAAGTCACTGGCGGAGAGGAGAGAAGATTGGAAGTTACTCCACCGACAAGAGTTTGACTCTTAAATTTGAAGAAGATACATGTATTAGTTTCAAGAATACTGATTTGTTTATTCATTCATTCATTTTGCAATGTTTCAAACACAAACATAGCTAAATATAAATATTTGAATTCAAATAACTATTCTAATTTACTCAAATAACTTTTAACCACACTTTTAAGGGTTACAAAAACTTTGTGACTTTTAATTTATGATGTACTTATAATGTTTTAAGTGAAAGTTGGTAAAACTAAAATTTGTGTTTGAATATTCTATGAACACTAAAAGTGTTGTAAAATGTCTACTTAATTCAACCAAAGCAAATTTTGCAAATTTGCTAACTAGTATGATAATTAAAATTTCATTCAAATGTAACTTAAAATTCTTACTTAATAATTTTTCTAAGGTTTTGAACAAACGGACTTCTCAAGTTGATGTAATTTTGCATTTGGCTCGTAATTAAGTACAAGTGTTAAGATAGTACGGGTAATTGCATATACAATACAGGGTGTAAGAGACAGCCCTCCGAATACTGATAGGGTGCATGTATACCAAGAAATTAAACCACTTTCCCCTAGGATCATTATGTCAGGGGACGACAAAAAAACGAACTACCATACAAAATCACAACTAGCTGACTGCATTTACTCGGGAAAGTCTTAAAAATATAACGTTACCTATGTATTTTTATATTATATGCACTATCCCGCTTACCTTTACGAGCTTTCCTATCACCCAAAGGTTGCCTGGTAGAACTTGCTACCATAGCAAGAAGGCCGCCTTGTTGTACCCACTTCACATAATTTTATTTTAATGTTATTTGTTTCTTTTTTATATATGTGCAATAAAGAATTTTATTATTATTATTATTACCTTAAATATGATTTTATGCGTGCATGCATGGTCTTCAGAGATCTATCCCTTACACCCTGTATGACGATGATAAAATCCTCTTATCTCTCACCAGGGACATAGGGCTCGGAGAAGAGACTTCCACTGCTGCCGATCTCGTACTGTGGCTTCTTTCTAGCCGAGACCAGTTGATGCAGCATATTTTTCAATTGATCCCCTCCAGTACGGAGGCAACCCGGCCTTCTCCGCTCATATGCATGCGACGTTAGACCTTGTTTGGGGATATTTCTGTCTGGTTACCGCAACACATGTTAGCGCCACTTTTCTAGATCTCCTTGTCGATGGTTTGTTGGTCAGTTATCTCCCACAGTCTTGCATTAGAAATAGTTCGTGGGCAATGGATCCCCAGTATGCGCCGCAAGCATTTGTTCACGAACACCTGGAGTTTACAGTCCACTGGTTACTTCATTCTTGACGAGCCATGTTTGCCAAACAGGCTTTTACTGCACATATGCTGCTCTGGCTTTTTTTATGCAAGCTTTATCATCGGTTTTTGCTCCCTTTCACATTATACTTGTACTTAAAAAATCTGAAAATATAAATTGGTCTCACGATTTTCGTGATGAAAAATATCCAACAATCAAAATAAATCACATTAAAAATCATCAATAAAATAACTTACTGATTACTTTCTGTCACAATATCTTGAATAAGTTTAATCAGAAATGAGTCAAAAATTTCATAATTGCGTTCAGTTAACAGATGAGCAGATGAGTGCCGTGTGATGCCGGCTTATAATAGCATCACCCCATTTCTTGCCCGTGGGAGTCGTAAGAGGCGACTAAGGGACTTGAGGGTGTGTATTGCAGTTTAAGGCGATGGGCTGACTACCTGTCACTATGGCGATACACAATTTTCCGGACGACCCTCAAATGTTTGTCAGACGTGGCGTGAATGTCCGTTTTATGTGGCCATTTATTCTCTGCCTACCCCGCAAGGGATTATAGGCGTGATATGTGTATGTGTATGTAACAGATGAGTGACAATTAATTTGTTAAAAAGAATAACTGACATTTGGTGTTAACACTTTTCTTCGGAAGTTGTTAGATAATAAAAACCAAACTGAAAAATATTAATATCAATCATATACATAATGTTATTTCAACACTCAGCCATTTTCCATCGTCTCATACTAAAGGATATAAGAAAAAAAACACAAAAGATCTCGTTGAAAGTGATAAATTGCTGTGGCCGGATGAAGGAAAGTTTTAAAAAGACGTCTTAATAACAAGATAAGAAGCTCAGAATAATATGAATTGGGATCATTATAATTTGTTTGATCAAAATATTACGTTTATGATAACAATAGATAAAATAAAATAAAAATTCAAACAGAAAATCCAAAATGTTTGTTTCTTTTAATTCAGGGATTATAAGTTTCAGAACCAAGATGAATTATAAAGGTGACGAAGGGACTCGAGGGTGTGTATTGCAACTTTAGGCGATACAACCTGTCGCTATGGCGATATAAAATTTTCCGAATGACACTCAAATATTGGTCAGACGTGAAGTAAATATCCGTTTTTTGCTGCTGTTTACGCTCTGCCTACCCCGCAAGGGTAGGATAGGGGATTATATCGAATTCGTCGATTTTTTTATTGGTCAATAAAATTCGACGAATTTCTTTGACAGATGACCTTTATATTGCGTCAAATTATAAGACGTGACATGACTTAGATATGTGCTATACTTACCTAAATCTAATTGACGTAAAGATACAGCTCTAGTTTTAGGTAAGTCAGAATTTTTATTCTTAATGGACAACATTTCAAATTTCTAACAAGACTCTATTATATTTTTAATAGATAGTTTATCGCATCATTAAATATAGGGCAAGTTCTTTTTATTTTATTTTGTTTCATAACCAGAATTTTTAAATTTTAAAAAGTGATACTTTAGTTCCAACAACTAGGCTGCTGAAAACAAAATTCGTTTGCCTACCTTTATTAAAAAAAAAACTGATTGACATTGACAGATGAAAGAATGAAGTTTTCTCCACTGTTTTTTTTTCTACTATAAGCAAAGGATTTTTTCATGGTAATCCAAACTTTGGAAGTTTTTACAACTTTTCAAAATATTTCGGAAACGATTGCATTAAAAATTATGAAAATGTGTGTATCTTAATAAGCATCCCAAACACTCTAAACGATATATATATCTTTTGTATCTAACGTAAAATGAAATATTGTGGATTGAGAGCATTGAATCGCTCTAACGGCCAGTTAGTGAGAAATTCGAATGAACTAGCCGCAAGATATTTCACCAACAAAGACTTGTAGACCCAAATCTCTAGTCTGACAGAATGTTCTATCCCAACTTTTTTTCAATATAAAATACCTTTTATATCAGAGGAAAAATAAAATAATACCCTCTCAAAGGTACCTGAATCAAAGCATCTTTTGGAACCCACTGAAAGGTATAGAGTATCGCTCGGGGCGGCAAATCAAAAAATACGTTGAAAATAAAGGGTTGGTCTCAAAGGCAGATTGAGACAACGGGTTATGTATAGGGTAAAAGAATTTGATGTTAGGAGAAGGAATTTGTTTGTGACATGTCACAACAAAAATCCTTGCTTTTGAGGCAAATCATAGGAAGAAAGTTTATGCTTTACCGATATAAATGCACTATACTGTGTGTGTCTTTCTAATACTGTAAAAGTGTGTTAGATAATTATTACAAACATACATATCTCACGCCTATATTCCTTGCGGGGTAGGCAGATCGTAAACGGCCGTACATGAGCTCATTAACGCCACGTTTGACAAACATTTGAGGGAAATTGAGTACATTTTGATATTCATGCTTACAAATCATATATAACCAAGGTATTTTATTTGTATTATATATTGACGGTCAATGTGGCGCAGTGTTAGTGCGACTGCCTACGACGCAAAGGTTCCGGGTTCGATTCTCGGTGAGACACTCATTAAGTTGATATTTATCATTTTGTGAATTTGTTCCCGGTCTGAACCACCTGATTGTCCGAAAAGAAAGATGGTTCCGTGCTTCGGAGGGCACGTTAAGCCGTAGGTCCCGGTTTCTGTCTATGATTACTTAGACGGTTCGGACGGGTCGTTACACAACCATGTTAGAGGCCTACTAGTCGGCGGTTGAAAAACTCTGACACCAGGGTTCATCGGGTCGTTGACAATGCGGTGTCCTACACGAAAAGAAAGATTTTATATTATTAAATCTCCTAAATGATTCACACAGCGCCATTTAGCCCCAAACTAAGCATAGTGCTATGAAAACTAGCTAGCTGATATTAATACTTATAAAGGGTGAAATTTTACTAGTGAGCAATAGCGACAACTTAAGGCGGATAAGGTATAACTACCCCAAGAAACATAGGTTGAAAAATAACAAAAATATTTTAAGTAACTCAAATCAGCTGATCGGCAGCTTTGTATTGGAGGCCAATACTTAATTTTCGTATTTCGACCTATGTTCTTTGGGGAAAGTTGTTTCTTATCACCTATCAGTCACTAGTAAAATTTCACTCTTTATACTTTTTTCGTAAATAAATTCATTTAATACATATGACCCGGACTAAACACTAATATCCAAAAATGGCTTATCAAATATTTGTTTCTTGTGGGAATCAAGCCTACGACCCTCAGCTTAGCAGGTAGGGCTACTATCCACTGCGCCATCGGGTTAGTCAATTTGTAGTACTTTACGATATAGTACACAAAATAAACCCTTGCTTTATTTCGCAACTATGCCACCTAAAACCGAATTGAAATAGTACAGCAATATACAAAAGTACTAAACTAAACAATTTTTCCTGAAGCGCTTTATACGGGCGCGCGCGGTACCTGACGCGTATAAAGATTCGTACAACATACAACTTTGAGGACTGTCTATCTTACAGTACTTGCTCTTCTTTAGTGTGGGACACCGAGTCAATGATTGACCCGATGAACCACGGTGTCAGATCGTTCAACCGCTTATTACTACGACAAGAGGTCTTTGACATGTATATGTAACGACTATCAGTGTCCGAAACTACAGGTTAAAATATTAGAAGTGAAATTCGATGTTCATTGTGTGGTCGGTTAGCCATTATGATACCAGGAATCTCCTAGGAATACTTAACTTGCTACGCAATATTCTAATGTAGACTTGAAGCCTCTAGTTTCATAACATAGAAGTGGTTTATTCTGCAATGTCCTTATCAAACTAGGAACAAATTCACAAAGTTACAAATATCATTAGTCGGAAATGAAACCGAGGCCTCCGAATCATACACCCATGGCGAGACCGCTAAAGCCTCATCATTATTTTGTATAAGTGTGTTATTTATAAGTAAGTTCATTGAATAAAGAATTTTCCTATCTAATCTTATCTTAAAAAGTAAAATAATACATTTAAGGTGAGTGTAGCCGTGAACGACCTCGACAGAGGCACCACTTCTCAAGAAAAATACTCTCTTATACAAACTACCTATCAGAATATCCGTTGCCCAAGTTTTTAGTGTTATTCTTAAGTAAAATTAGAACCCGCAAACTCAATGAAATATTCACTGTTATTAAATTTATGGCAATTAGGCACATTTTTCCATAGCTTTAATTGTAGCGAATATTACTTAAGGACAATACTAAAAACTTGGGCCATAACAGAGCTCCCCAAACTAGGCATTGCCTGTATCTAGGGAATCCAATTTACGTAAGATATCCGAATTGTTACGGCACGATGACTTTATTATTGAATAGATGAAGAGGGAGACCTAGACGCACATTCTTCACTCAAGTAAAGGTGAAGATTAATGCCGTGTCGTATCAAGAGGTCAAGTCGCTGGCAGAAGATAGAAAAAAATAGCAATTACTCCACCGACAAAGCCAAGCTTTTAAATTTGAATGATGATGATGATCCAAATTTTAAACTTATACTGTATCTTATTATTTTTAACTTACGGCGCAGTACTAGATGCTTTATCTCTTTACTCAGCGGAGACAAATGCGCTTATAATATTGCGAGTAGCGGACATTACTCAGACGGTTCTTATGGACCGCTTCCTTTGTTCCTTCCAAATGTTTCTTTTCAGCCCACCTGTTGTAGAAAACTTTGCCGTTTCGCTACAGATATTATAGTGGTGTGTTTGAATTGGATGGATTTTTATTTAAGTACTAGTCATAACATGGTAGTTTAAGTAGTCATAAGAACATACATAGGGGTGATTAGGATACCTCTCAGTGTAAGGCGAGTTTTGTCTTTGGACACGCACTATGGCGGGTGACAGGAGTGATGCCAATAGGCAGAATGGCAGGACTCAGGTGGAGTCGCGAAAAGGGTAGCTAGCCTGCCTGGCCAAGTATTGCGGCCAGGGGACCGACTGGTTCACCTGGATAAAACTGGAAGTTGTATATATGAGTTGCGCGGTGAAACACTGATACCGCGTTTGAGGCTTTTTGTTCTCTGTCAATCTGTCACGTGGCGCCATCTTGCAGATATGTTGGAACTTCTGTTGCGTCTTGCTTGTTTAACCACTTAAGTGAGCTTCCTGTCTCCCAGAGGTTGCTTCAGGCTGATGTCTGTGTTTGTGTAAACTCCAACTAAGGTAAATTATGGGCAATGAAATTTATTTATATAATGATTTTTTTTTTATAGAAGTCTTACTCCTTTTACATTTACTACGTCAGTAGTATGGTCGAGGGGGGTGAATTGGGTACACAACACATTGAATTATTGACGTTATGTTTGCTTGGATGATTTATATGGTACATTATTGCCGGCACTACTCTCTGTATTAGCCTGGCTTACAATGTATTACTTATATGATGTTGTATGAAGTGATATAATGTATTTCGTTTTCATTTCAGTACATTAAAACGTAGAAAAAAATATCAGTTTTATGTTTAGAAAAGACGAGATACGCCGGAGAAAGTATCCTAGAACCAAAAAATTTGTTTTGTGTTCAGAGAAGACAAAAGACGCCTGAGCTAGCATCTTAGAATCTAGCATAAAGCCCAAAATATGCCTAATTTTTTATATTTTATCTTAATATTATGGACTTCGAATCAGAACTTACCTACGGAAAGCTCAACCACTTTTTTAAAAGAAATATGACAACTTGGACAGAGAATCTACGACGTCATATTCAAACTTAAAGCAGCACGGTCTGTCATTCTGTACATACATACATATATCACGCCTTGTGGGGTAGACAGACCGTGAATGGACGAGTAAAACGAACATTTACGCCACGTCTGACAAATATTTGAGGTTCATTAAGAAGATTGTGTATCGCCACTGTGACAGGTTGTCAGCCCATCTTTTAAGATTGCAGTACACATGTAACCCTCGAGACTCTTTGTCGCCTTTTACTACACTCACGGGAAATAATGGCAGTTCTAAGCCTGCATCACACGGCACCCGTTCCGTATTCAAACTATTTTAAATTCCGCAATTTAAACATTCCACAACATTAATATTTTACGTAAGATACAAAAAAAATATCGTATGTTTGGGATGTTCAATAAGATACTTACATATATTTTCATAGTAGTTTATGCAACTGTCGTATAATGGGGGTCATTAGAATGCGAGTGTCTGTTTATCACACGAGGCGCAGCCGAGTGTGATAATAGTTTGACACGAGCATTCTAATGCCTAATTATAGCAGTTGCATACACTATTTTATCTACACTCTCCAAAAAAACTCAGAAACACTTTTCTAAACGTACGCACCGGCCATTGCAAGTCCCGATACGAGGACAAATTCAATACGAGAACGTAATATGGCTTGATATGAATTTTTAAAAATCTATACTTTAGCAGTTGTTTAGATGTGGAGTCTTAACAATAACTTAACTAAACAACTGAACAACATCTGAACAACATCTGAACAACAACTGAACAACATCTGAACAACAACTGAACAACATCTGAACAACAACTGAACAACATCTGAACAACATCGAAACAACATCTGAACAACATCTGTACAACAACCGAACAACAACTGAACAACATCGGAATAACATCTGAACCACAACTAATCAACATCTGAACAACAACAGAACAAAAACCTATTAAAACAACTGAACAACATCCGAAAAATTACCGTACAACAACAACTGTCAGGTGCGGCGGAAGATAGCGATTTGAGTATTGGAAAAAAAAACTTCGTTTCATTTCTCAACTTTATCGTAAAAAGAGTTTTCTCATTAAGTCATTACGCTTCTGTAATTTATAGTAAACCCTAGTTTTTATAGGCAGAATGCATAAAGTAGGTCATTATGCATCTGTTTTCGAATTCATAATTCGAACATTATGAGACGAGTGAAGATAAAATTTTTTATGCCATCGTTTCTGAAATATTGTGCAAAAAGATGTGAAAACTTCCAAAGTAAGGATTACACTGAAAATATCCTTTGATTATTGTAGAGAAAAAAACACAAATTAATGCAGCATGGTCTTGGACCTTCTCCTGTTCGGAATACACAAAGTAAAAAAAAACTTAAAAGCTATTAAAAAAACAATGACAGACACGTGCACAGTCCGCCAAATCAACCAAAAAGAAAACGATCCGTGGAGAAAACTTCATTCATTCATCTGTCATCTGTTTGTTTTTATAAACGTCTCCTAAGTCGTAGGGAAATGAATATTGTTTTCAGCAAGTTACAGTAAGGCACTTTTGAAAATTTAAAATTTTTGATTACGACAGAAAATAAAAATAAGAAATACTTGCCTTATATATTTTAATGATGCAATAAACCATCTTTTAAAAATATAAAAAAGTCTTGTTAGAAATTTGAAATGTTGTGGAACGCAAATGTTACTTTAGGCGAGTAATAGGCAGAACTAGCGCCACTTCACGAGAAAAAAAATTGTGTTTCCATACAAACAATACTAAACAAGTTTCAAGGACATGTCATATTTATAATCATCTAAACATAAGTTATACATAGAAACCTTCCACTTGAATCACTCTATCTTTAAAAAAAACATCGTTCCGTTGGGTGGTTTTGAAGATTCAAGCATACATACAAACAAACAGACATAGGTACAGACGTGGGAAGCAACTTTACTTAATACTATGTAGTCATGTTCAATTAGGCCCTACAAACTCATTGAAAATAGGTATTCTCTGTAATTTGAGTTAGTACCAAAATTGTCCCTTTTGGCACTTTTATTCATAACTTTAAATTATGGCAAATATTTTATAGCGTTTGGAAAACTAAGAACGAAAAAGCAAAGTAAATTATGGTATACAGTTTGTGTAAAGAGATAATAATTTGTTTTGATCGTAGAGTGGCATTAATTTTGCCGATCTGTTTTTACGTATCTACTGCTACACTGTAGCAAACAGCTACACTATCGTAGTAAACAGCTACATTGTCGTAGCGATATATGGTGGCTCTATATTTCACGACGCCTTTGTCAATCACCAAAGAGAATAAACACATCAGCGCCACCACTCTCTATCTCACACACACACGATCAATCATGCGCCAATATATTTTTCTTTTAATCTCCCCCCTTCCTCCTTTCCCCACTGTTTCGTCGGGAATTATAACAAATGACCTCTCGTCAATGATGTATGCTCAGATTATATAGCATCAATCTCTTTAGGGATGCGCTTCGAATGTTGGCACTTTTGCATCACTGTTACTTAAATAACAGGTACTGTATTTTTGGAAACTTTTTCATTTTCTATCAAGATGAAACAAGATGACAAATAGGATATATGATAGAAGAACCGTGGTTTTATGCCTTATTAGTAAACTACAGGCGAATTTATGGTGACGTAATACTAATAAGAGAAGTTTTTATCATAATTATTATTAAAAAAAACTAATACATTGTTTGACGGAAACTCTCAGAGCGTGTTCTAGAGTTGACTCTGAAAAATCGTTTTTTTTTTCAACATTTTCGAAATATTTATCAAATATAATTAAATATATGGGAGGACCCATTCAAGCTCAAGACATTTTTTATGGGAGATCCAAATCTGTTTTATTACGAAAGAACATGCAAATAAAGTTGTTCAGTTTCACGTCTAGAACACGCTCTACAAGTTTGTACAGTCATTTCCCTAACACACCGTGTTATTACTACCGCAATTACAACTTCACGCAACTGTTACAAAATATCAGTTACACTGTCGTACCAAGTATTGTTTGTACTAGACCTTTGTTGGAATCTAATAAACTCGTTTATTTAACATGATTGGCACATTTTTTAGGCCTAAAGGGTAAATATCAGGCCCTTTTCCTTCAAGTCAATTTTCTTTTCGCTACTTAAATTGCTTTATAAACGAGACAAGATTGATTTACGTACTAAATTATGCTTCTTTTAATACAAGTCTCGTGCAAACGGTATACAGAGTGTAAGGGACATAACTCTAAACAACTTTCCCTCAGGAAAATGAAAGTTTTTTTAAACTATCTCCCTTACAAAATCACGATTGTAATTTTGCGGGAAGTATTTTTCTTACCTTTCCGAGTCGATAAACGACTTCTTCTCCTTCTTTTTTTTCGTGGGGGGACACCGAGTCATCTAACGACCCGATGAACCCTGGAGTCAGAGTTTTTCAACCGCCTACTATTAGTAGTAATAGGCCTCTGACATATTTGTGTAACGACCGCCATCTCAGTCATCATAGACAGCAACCGAGACCGCCGGCTTAACGTGCTCTCCGAAGCACGGAACCATCTTTCTTTTCGGAAAAAACTCTGACACCAGGGTTTATCGGGTCATTGGACGACTCGGTGTCCCACACGAAAAGAGAAGAGAGGTGCGTCAAGGCACAATCGCACCTGCTGCCATCTGCAATAAACTTTGAGATTGCCTTCCCGTTTCAAATTTCACCTTTATAATCTTATACACGACAAATCTAAAATGTTAAAAGACTCATTAACATCTCATTCATCGCCTTTTAAGGCCGATTTGAAATTGTAAGCAGTCCCTGACTCCCTGAAATTCTGTAAGGTTCGTATTAATTGAGACAATTGTATCAGAAAAGCGACTCAGCTAAATCAAAGATAGGTTCTTTACACGCGGACTGCATAAGAACGGCATTGCAGCAGCCAAATGTAGTTTTTATGAGGTATAGATACTGTTTATCATTAATAGCCACAACTGTCTACTACACTGCATATGAGCCTTTGCTTATAGCAAGATTTTCGAGCAGTGCATTAGAAAATATTGTTTCTCAAAGAACATAGCATACTTACATTAAGGTGGTTCAAGAGCCAAGTGGCGCTCCTAAACAGGAAAAACATCCCTGGGTGGAAACGCTAGTTATCTGGAAACCAAAGTATTAATTCGCGGCAATAAGTAACTACAAATGTTATTTAGAATCAATATAACCTTGTAAAAATTGTGCGATTTGGTTATGACGTATTCCAAAAATGCTGAAAGTGGCCAATTTTAGAAAAATTACAATACACAACTGAACCCCTTGGTTTTTACAAGGTCTTATTGATTAGTCTTATTCCACATCAGTTCACTGCTGGACTTGGGCTTCCCTCTTTTGGAGAGAATTGCCATACTCACAACGCTTGGCAGGTGGATACGCTAGCGCAGAACAAGATGTTGCATTCACAGAAAACGCTCCTGCCCATTCCCTGAATGATTATCCTTTACTCGCTCTTTTCGACACCCACGTATACAATTAGGGTGATGCTTTTCTTAGCCAGCACTACACGGCAAGCTGGTACACTGCTGCTCATTCCCTGAATTTAACGACGTCCACAGCTAGAAATGGACTAATGCTATTATTTTTCTTGCCGTTGAAGTCACCGAGTTGACAACTTAATCAACACTGGAGTCAGATAAATCTGTGGCTTTGTGGTCCGTCTGTGTAGCCCTAACTCTAATCACGAGAATTTAGGGAAAATTACGATTGACACTTGATAATTTATTTCAAAGCTGGTTACTAAGTACTTTGAAAAGGAAGTTAAAAATAACTGAGAGTTTTAACATTTTATCTGTCCAATTTATTTTTATATCTCTTAACAGTACATATAGGGTGAAATTTTACAAGTGACCGATAGCTAAAACTCAAGACGGGCTGGTGATAAAAACAACTCAATACTCAATTTTTTATGGCTGTTTTATTGCAACTATTCCCAAAGAACATAGGTTTGTAGGGAATATGGGAATATATGCATTTTTGTTATTACCTTTTACCCTATACGTACTGTGCTTTCTTGAACGTTGAAAGGATACATACATACATATATCATGCCCATAATCCCTTGCGGGGTAGGCAGAGCGTAAATGGCCGCAAAAACGGACATTTACGCCACGACACTGACAAATATTTGAGGGACATTCTGAAAATTATGAATCGCCACAGGGACAGGTTATCAGCCCATTGCCTAAAATTGCTTGGTCGCCTTTTACGACTCCCACGGGTAAGAAATGGGGTGATGCTATTCTAAGCCGGCATCACACGGCACATTGAAGGGATACCTATTTTTATTTTAGTCTAGGTCAAGGGCGAATACTTTCTGGGAACACATGTGTCGTATATTATTTATGTGAAATCGCGCGCATTGGTTATTTAGTGAACTTTAATGAGATGAAGCTACCACTGACCAATAAGCATGCACGTATTACTTCGCGTGATAAGGCTGCCTTTGCGCATTTTAAGTTTATTTGTATTTTGAATGTGCAATAAACTGTTTTTACTTACTTTTACTTACTTCCTTACGTTGTACAGTCAACTTCACGTCCGTTTAGACACTTGAACTGCCAATGTAAGTCTTATGCGACTTTTGAAAACATTTTCTCTGATTTTCTCGGCTATACAAGAACCGACTTAGTTTCAGATCATTCATTGCAACTCAAAATACTGAAACGGTTTTTTTACCGCGATACTCATTTTTGTAGAATCAGTTGCATGGGCTAATGATCACGGAACAACTATATATGTGACTGGGCCGATGGCGTAGCGGATAGTACCCCTGCCTGCTACGCCAAGGGTCGTGGGTTTGATCCCCACAAGACACAAATAATTTGTTAAGTCATTTTCAGATATTTGTATTAAGTCTGGGTGTTTCTATGTATGGTATGTATTTATTTACAATAAAAGTATATGAGTATTAATATCAGCTATCTAGTTGCTATAGCTTTGCTTAGTTTGGGACTAGATGGCGCTGTGTGCATTGTTCAGGATATTTATTTATTTAATATTAAAGTGTCCACGAAAGTTCAAAACAGTTCATTTATTGTAATTTAAAAGTCGATATGGCAATTCTTGATACAATACTACTTCAGACTAAAATATACGACTGAAACCAATATTATCTTCGACTCGAGTTTCTAGCAATTAGTTTTCGAACCACGATCCCTCATTTCGATGCAAACGATGTCCTTGTTTAATGGATGCTATAAAAGTTGAGCTGATTCGAGTTTTACCAACTAGTCAACTAGCGTGGTTGCTGGTCTCTATGCTAATCCACTTGCAGTTCAGCCGAGGTGCAGAATATAAAGCAATTGTTTTTGGAACATAAATTATGGATGAAGAATAAGCGCTTTAATGACGTCAAGCTTTTCGAGAGAAGTAGTTTTTTACTAGAGTTTTTTTTTTGGATTATGACGAAAAGTTAAGCTTAGATTGGGTTATACAGATTGGACTTTAAACCTTTCTTGTACACTGAACAACTTTCCCCATGGAACACAGATCGAAATATGAAAAAATATGGACCTACCATACTAAATTTACCAGCTGATCGGCAATTTTGTATGGGAGGTAAAAAAATATATATTTCGAACATTGTTCCATGGGGAAAGTTGTTTAGTTTCGTGATAGATGTTCACAGAGAACGCTGCTGATTCACTGCTTAGTCACCTTTTACGACACCCACAGGTAGAAATGGGGTGATGCTGTTCGAAACCGGCGTCGTAAGGTGTCTAAACCTATGCATTTTACGCTATTAGTGAATCTATAAATTTCAAATAATAGAAATGAGCCCAGCCGTGTGATGCCATGGGTGTCGTAAGAAGCGACTAAGGGACATGAGGATATGTATTTCAATTTTAGGCGATAGGCTGTAAACCTGTTACCATGATACACGTTGTTTTTGAAACCACTCATATAATATTTGTCAGACCTGACGATAATTAACGCTCTGCCTTTTCCGTAAGGGATCAAGGCGTGATTATGTGTAAAGATTCATTAAAATTGCAAAATGCACACAATTCCTCTCTAATTCGTACATATACAGTTGTTACAACACCCGACTTGACAACCGTGACGCATTTGTAAGCTGTTAGTAACTCGCGTGCAACACAGGTTACACAACGAGAATGTAGTCGGGCACACGCGGTGCTTATAAGGGAGAGTACACATCGATGAAAAAATATGGTTATACACAATTTTTTAGGCTGACCCTCAAATATTTATAGATTTTGTAACATAGCAAAATGCATACAATTCCTCTCTCATACGTACTTATAGAGTTATTACAATACCCTAAGCGACAACCGTGACTCATTTGTAAGCTGTTAGCAACTCGCGTGCAACACGGGTAGTGACTACGAGAATGTAGTCGGGCACACGCGGTGCTTATAATGGGGAGTACACATTGTTAAAAAAAAGACAAATATGGGACGAAGTGAGATTAAAAATAAAAACTTATCGGGGATGGAAGGATGAAACATGATATGCGAAACAACTTTCAGTATACTTTTTTACTTTTGGACATACAACATGAGTCTGAGAAGTAGTTTTAAATGAACACCCATGTTCCGCCATTTTGAAAAAAGACGGTTCTTCCACTTGTCGTCCATCGCTGCGTAACGCATGAATTGCGAATTCCGATCTTATTGCTATACAAACACGGCTACGGTGCAATTTACACAGTGGGCGTAAGTGCACGAGATGACTGGTCTGGCAATACTTAAAAAAATCATTTCTGTTCAAATTTACGCATATCAACAGCTACAAGTTGCAACAGACCCGACCCGAAGATAAAATACGATTATCGATATATATCGATTAAAGGTCCTAAAAATAATACATTCGTTCAGTGCATTCATTGCACTCGCCGGCATGCAAATATGGCACTATAATTTACTGCAGTTGATTATCACCTGCCGTCTCGCAATGTCACAGTAGCGAAGGCCCGCTTGAATTTGGGACATTTTGATTGTACCTCTAGCTAAATGTCACACTCGCGTAATATCACATTCGGCAACATGACATTAATATAATAAAAAAAAACAGAAATAAAATACAGAAAATGTCATAAAAACCAAGTTCAATAACATATTTAAGGTAAAATGTGTGTATTGGCCGGCGGACTAGCGAGCGCAGTGCTAGATAGATGTTGCATTCACAGTCAACGCCCATTCCCAGGACTACAGATTAACTTCTGTATTTTTTTTGTAATATTGATAGATAGATAGATAGATAAAGCGTTTATTTCAAAAATACACATCTAGTTTACATGCAGAAAAAACAATTTTCAAAACAACAAAAACTGACTACAATTTATAAATTTCAGCTAGATGAAATCAGGCCATAGCTCAGTGGGATTTTTGCCTGCAGGAAGCAAACACTGATTTTCAGCTTCTTCTTCTCTGTCGTTTCGCTCTTGACAGAGCGGTCGTGGTCACGTTGAGGCACTGTTCGAGGCGGACACAGCTTTTTTTACGATCTCCCGCCATTTTTCTCTGTTGGTGGACTGTCTGGTGCAGTCTGATACACGGCTTCCCACTGCGGATTTCACTTGGTCAGTCCAGCGCATAGGTGATCGGCCACGTGATCTGGTTCCCTCTACTTTTCCTTGAACGACTAGCCGTTCTATTGAATCGTTTTCACGCCTTGATATATGGCCAAAGTACGTAAGTATGCGCGTTTGTACTATGGTCGACAGACGCTTTGTGATGCCGAGCTCTTGGAGTATGGAGACGTTGGTACGAAACTCTGTCCACGATATGCCGAGCATTCTTCTCCAGCACCACATCTCGAGAGCATCTATCTTCCCCTTTTCCAACTCACGCACTGTCCACGTCTCTGCCGCGTAAAGGAAGATTGGGAATACCAGCGTTCGCATGAGCCTTACTTTGGTGGCTTTGGTGATGTTGCGGTTCCTCCACACTTTCTTCAACTTCTCCACCGCAGCTCTGGTTATGGCCATACGGCGCTTTACTTCATCTACGCAACCACCCTTATTTGAGATTAAGGCCCCAAGATATACATAGCTTTGAACCACGTCGCAGTTCGCAATCTGTGTAACTTCTGGCTAGTTGTCATTGATGCGGTCCACGATCATAATCTTCGTTTTACCTCGATTAATCTTCAATCCAAAGGTAAGACTTACGCGCTCCATTTTGAGCAGTAATTCCCGCATGTGCTCCGCGTTATTTGCAAATAAGGTGGTGTCATCTGCGTATCGCAAGTTCGAAATTTTGTATCCACCAATAACAACACCATCTGTCCAGTCTTCGAGAGTGATTCGCATTATAAGCTCAGTGTAGATATTAAAAAGCAAGGGTGAAATTATGCAGCCCTGGCGCACACCCGCACTTGGGTGGAAATCATTAGAGAAGAGGTTATCTGTCCGAACTGACGCTGTCCCTCCTTCGTAGAGTCCCCTGAGAAGGTGCACAAGGTGTTGAGGTGTGCCCATGTCGAGTAGTGTTTTCCACAGCGTTGGCCATTTCACCGAGTCGAACGCTTTAGAGAAGTCAACAAAGCATATGTATGTCGGCTTGTTGAACTCTCGTGCTTTCTCGATAATTTGACGAATGATAAGTATCTGCTCCCTGGTTCCCTTGCCTTTTACAAAACCGGCTTGTTCTGGCGCAATTTCTCTGGACAAGAATGCTTTCAGTCGCTCGTTTATGATGTGAAGCATGATCTTACTCGCGTGTGATATTAAGGCAATCAGTCGAAAGTTGCCACATTTTTAGTTGAACCCTTTTTATGGAGAGGAGTGAAAACTGTGTGAGCCCATTCTGAAGGCCATTTGCCTGTGAGCCATACCTTGTTGCAGATCGAGTGGAAGATATGAACGCCATGTTCTCCCATTGCTCGAATAGTTTTGATTGGGATTTCATCTTTCCCTGTGGCTTTCCTATTCTTAAGCCTGCGTCGAGCGTAAGCCGACCGTCCAGTGGCGCCCTCCCATGTTTTTTAATAATTTCTTAAAGTCTAGGACAAACATTAAAAATCTAAGACGGACAAATTGTTGTCCAATACGATAAGTTTATTTTAAGGTACAACAATGAGCTTTTTCTTGTGTTTTAAATTTTAAATCACTAAAACGGAAAACGGTGGCCACCATTTTCCGTTTTAGTGATTTTAAAGATGCATAACAATGTAAAGCTTATTTTTGTACCTTAAAATTAACTTATCGTATAGGACAACAATTTGTCCGTCTTAGATTTTTAATGTTTGTCCTAGATTTTAAGAAATTATTAAAAAACATGGGAGGGCGCCACTGGACGGTCGGCTTACGCACGGCGCCGCCTTAAGATGTTGAATAGCGGCTCTTACTTCTGTTTCAAGGATAGCCGGCTCCAGCATATCACTCGTAGGCTCTGTGGATGTAAAATTTTGTGATTGAGGATCTTCAAACAAGGATTGGCAGTAGTTCTTCCAGACTTCAGAGATTTGGTCTAGTTCAGTGACTATTCGGCCATTATGATCTTCAATAGCCCAGGTTTTAGACTGCAGCGTTTTTGTAATGAGACGGATCTTGTGGTACAAGTCTCTTGACTCATATCTGTCTGCATGCGTCTCGATTTCTGTACAAATATTACGCAGGTAGTTGTTATGATCTTGTCTGCATTTCAGCTGTATTCCTGCTGATATCTTATTGAGCTCATTAATATCAGCTCCCGCTGCTTTCATCTTCTGTCGCTTGTCAACTAGTTTGAAGGTATCATCAGTCATCCAGTGTTGTTTCTTGCGGGTTGTCATTGGTGGCGTTGCATCCGAGATTGCTGAAACGATAAGTGATTTAGCGCGCCCCCATAGAGCGTCGGGTGTTTCATTAGCAAGATCCGCCTCTGACCACTGTGACCAATTTCGTTTCACAGTCGAACGAAATCTCAGAGCATCTTTCACTTCAAGTTTCTTAGTTTTCTTGATGACTCTGGCTGCTGTTAGTTTGAGCTTTAGCTTCGAAATTAAAAGTTGGTGGTCAGACCCGCAATCCGCCCCTGGTAATGTATGAGCATTTGTTATGGACGATCTCCATCGTGATCGTATCATGATGATTTTCAGCTATCATTATCATATTGTTGTATTTATTGACCGTGGCTGTATGTAAACACCGCCTTAAGCTACAGCGCTCGCGAGAAGTCAGCCGGAATTAATATTTCGCCAAGTTTCCCTGATTTGTGGAAGTGCGACTGAGCCTGGCTTGAAACACAAACTTTTGCTTTATAAATCTTGTTTTCTTGTTACCACGGTTTGTTACTTACTCGTGTTGTAGTCGACAAGGAGTTGTGAAAGAGGCGCCTCCGGTGTTTACAATGAGTTTTTAATGCCTACTCGGTGTGATGGTTAAAGTGAATACCAGTGTTTGGCCGTGTGATGCCAGCAACCTAATATTACCTGTGGGTGTTGTATAAAGTGACTTGTTTTTCATATTTCGAAAAAATATATTGTAATGAGAGTTGATCAGTTTCACGACTGCCCCTTAAAAATTAGGTCAAACAACAACATTATGTATAAGGTGAAATTTGACTGGTGACCGATAGCGAAAACGCAGATGAGGCAGATAGGTAAGGAAAAACTTTCCCTGAGGAACATAGGTCAATATATGAAAATACTCCCGTTTTAAAATTACAACAATTGTCTTAGGCCTAGGTTCCTTGGGGAAAGTTGTTCCTTATCACCAGCCCATACTCTGTTTTCAGTATCAGTCACAAAAAATCTACCCCCGTTAAAATATGATGCTGCATAAAACAAAAAAGACTTGTTCTTGTGTTTGGGAAGGAGTAATTGTTCCGTCATGTTTCGTTTTTCTTGTGGGGCATGCAAAAATTGAGAGCACTTTAACACAAAAAGGGTAAAGGTGGCAACAGACGTCGCGTCGCCATGAATGTCGTATTGTTGTTGTCATTCGACAGTTTCAATTCTTAGTAAGAATCGACTGGCTCGGTAGCGAAGTGGATAGTTCCCCTGTCTGCTACGCCGAGGGTCGTGGGTTCGATCTCCACACAGCACAAGTATATGCGAGTTATTTTTGAAATGTTTGTGTTGAGTCTGGGTGTTTTCTATATATTGTATGTATTTATGTATTATATCAGCTATCTAGTTCCATACTACAAGCTTTGCTTAGTTTGGCTTGAAAAGTCCAAGATATTTATTATTACTTATTTATATATTTAAAAAGATATTTTCCCCATTAAGAAGTAAAACTACCACAACACGACGTGATTAATAGCTACGTTTGTAGCCATTTTAAAGCACTATGCTTTTATTTGCAACGGATTGAGTTTTCGACCTGATTCAACGTGTGTTGCAAAAATCCCTGTCAATCGACCGAAGCCTTTATTTAAAGGGCAATTTTCAAATCAAAGCCGTCGAAATTGCCATTCAGTTGTATGGACAGCGTCAAATGTATACTAACAGCAGCATTTTGAGTTACCATTTGACAGATTACCTTACAAGGTGAAATGAAATTCGATACAATACTTGGAGGGGGTTGTAATCCGACTCATAGTTATATTGAAGAATATGTGCCGTGTGATGTCGGCGTAGAATAGTATCAACTAATTTCTTTCCCGTAGGTGTCATAAGAGGCGTCTAAAGGACTCGAATTTTACATGTGTATATTGCAATTTTAGGTGATGGGCTGACCTGTCACTATTACGATACACAATTTTCCGAATGACCCTTAAATGTTTGTCAGACGTGGATCAATTATCCGTTTTTTACGACCATTTACACTCTGCCCACCCCGCAAGGGATCCTAAGCGTGACATATGTAGATATGTACGTAGAGTATGTTATGAATGGCCTCCGCCCTTGCCCCCTCCAGGTTATGTTTCGAATTACATTTCATCCTGTCTACTGGATCTTTTTATAGTTATTTAGAAGAATCGGTATAGTTTAATCCATGAAATGGGTAGCTTTAGGTGCTGCTGATAGGACTTCATCAAGCCTCTTTCACGTCTATTCGCGGCGTCAAACAAAGGTGAATGACCTACTAGGTGTGTGGTCTAAATAGTCACAAAGGAAGGCAATTGATACTGTTATTATTATTTAATGGTGGAAGAGCCACTGGGGCCACAACTCTTATGAGTCGAATTTTACCATTTAAAAGTCATAGTTATAATTTAAACGGGTTCTTACCGACGAATTATTTTTAATGTGTGTTCCCGATATTACGACGCTATTGCAAGCTTCATAATCACGGGTGAACCTGTTTAAATTATAACTATACAATACAATACAATACAATATGCTTTTATTGTACACCATAAGAACAGAATAACATTAATAGCTTAAAACTAAATACATTAGTGCACAGTTAGGCGGCCTTATTGCCATTAGGCAATCTCTTCCAGGCAACCTGGGAAAAGGAAAATATTTTAGAAGCAGCGGGAGCTGACTATTAATAAAAATAATAATAATAATCGAAAAACTAACGAAATACCGTGATCTAGCAATAGAAGTTAGAACTCAGTGGAAAGCTGAAACTGTTCACATCGTACCGATAGTTTTGTCTTCCACTGGAGTCATCCCTAAGACACTTAAAGACAGCTTGAAAACCTTAAAAATACACCCGAATGTTTGTCATACGTTACAAAAGGCCGTAGTTTTGAATACATGCAGAACAGTCAGGAAATTCTTGACAACTTCTGTTACTACAGACTCATAAGACCCCTCCTCGCTTGGCTAAGGCCCGTGAGATAGGGAAGAAACCCTCTGAAAGGAGAGAATATCTTAAGATAACTACATATAATAATAATATGTCCTCTTCGGAGAGTTATAGAAATATAAATACATAATAATAATAATAAACTACATACTATAAAATACTATAACAAAGATAAAATATAATGCTATAAATAGTGTAAACAACCGCGGAAGTTTAAAGTTTAGTGTAAGGTCAGGCTTTACGCCGATGGAGAGTTCACAACACAGAGGACCTAGTCTTACGACTAGGGGCTGTGTTGCGCAGTTTGATTGGCAACAGAAACGTGATAGTAATATTTCTGCACCACGTGGTGATCCGCTCGTCACTATGACACAATGTCAGATATTTACCTAAATAATGATTTTCTATTTAATGTGCAGTTTAAGAATAGTTTGTTCGCCAAACACTCAAATAAACAAGAAAAACAAAATAAACAACTCACATCCGCCATTACGGAAAAGCATCAAAAGAATCAACTGATACCAAGACTGATACTGTAGTATTTCTTTTACATTTGTCATTTTGATACTGTTGTCATTTTGATACTGTTGTCATTTACTTGTCAAACTGCGACCAAAGCACAAACGCGCCGACCAAAATCTTTAGGGTGGTTTTTTTGTTTAATCCGTCAATGATGGACGATTAAATTTTTTTTTATTTTTATTTAAGTTTATTTGAGTCTTCACTGCCGTGTGATGCCGGCTTAGAATAGCATCACCAAAATTTCTTTCCTGTGGGTGTCATAAAAGGCGTGAAAGAGACTTGAGGGTGTGTATTGCAATTTTAGGCGATGGGCTGACAACCTGTCACTATGGCGATACACAATTTCCCGAATGACCCTAAAATTTTTGTCAGACGTGGCGTAAATGTCCTTTTTTTGCGGCCGTTTACGCTCTGCCTACCCCGCAAGGGATAATGGCGTGATATATGTATGTATGTATGTATGTATTTGAGTCTTCAATGATTATTTGTGATAGATAAACATTTACTACAAAACTGCAGTTGAAGACCAACGACCCGATGAGCCCTGGTGTTTTACAATATTCATTAATTAAATTGTGCACGATTTATCAGCCTCACCTTAAGCTATCTCTCTACCGTAGGACTGCTGGAAGAGATTTCTTTTAAGAAATAAGTAGTACCTGTTGTGTTGTTTTTCTTTAATGTAATTGTTCTGTGTTTTATCTTGTGTGCAATAAACAGTTAAATAAATAAATTGAAGAGCTTACACTACATTTCCGGATGTCATCAAGAGGAGGTCACCCTCGGTTCCTGTAGATGACACTATCACACTACTGGAGCCAGCACCTAGCGCCGCAGCGCTGGAATTGCAATTACTGACCCTGGCGCACTCGCCAATTTATATACAGGGTTATTTTATATTCACCCCGGAAAATTTACAGGGTGATTCTACTCATGATTCTGAACAACTTTTATTATGGGGTCACCAGCGAAATCGCGAAAAAAATAACAGCTGTTCCATAGAAAAATTCATACCTACTCGAACAAAATGCATGGAACAGCTGTTTTCCGGGGTGAATAAAAAATAACCCTGTATTTAGTAATCGTTTATAACTTGAAACTGTGCGAAATCACATGACCATGTGGAAACGCAATTAATAAAGAATAATAATAAAGGCTTGAGTCAAGGAATCAATGAATACTGGTTATACATAAAGTTCTTAAAATAACTATATTCGCCTCACCCCAATTAGCCAATTTGGTCAGCTGTCAAACTCATACTAGAAGACATGTCATTAAGGAAAAATAGACGTCCTGTCAAAGCATAAGCATGATTTGTATGGCTGCCAATATTTTCTTAATACGTGTATTAAATAATAGGTAAAGTAAAGTAAAACATACATAATTAGTGTCTTAATATAAGAGTTATACTTTTAGCCTTCCATACAAAATTTAAGGTAAACTTATGATACGAGTTTTAACCGAAGATTTTTTTTTGTCGTTAAGTTATAAATCATTCCTTGGGAAAGGTGTTCAGTTTCATGCTCTGATGACGCTTGCAATATTTTGTACTGTCCATGTCACGGTTACACCCCCTACACATTTGTAGTTATTTTTTAGTATTTTTGAAATAAAGAAACTGACATTTATGTAAGTATACTTACTTTGGACTGGTTTAAAATGTCATCCGTCTCGCTGAGACTAGGGTTCCCAACTGCACCTGAAAAGGATCCAGTCGCCTCCCGTGCCACCTTCTTCCAAGGCACCGACGCGACTGCCCCTTTATAACCAAGTACCCGCACTGCCGAAGCCCCACCTCGTATCTTCGGACACGGGGAGCCTCGTCAGTACAGATAACAACTGTACTACCCGACGTACCACCACCCCTCCGTACCAGGGGTGCCTATTACCTCGGTCACTCCTCGGGGAGCGACCTACAAATACCGCCTGGCACGCAAGTGCAGGTCTTTTATTGTCTTCACCGGCGACTACGTCCACGCCGATCTCCTGCAGCCGATGATTTTCCAGCCGATGATCCTCCAGTTGATACCTCCAGTAGATACCTCCAACCAATACCGGGGAATCAGGAATCAGGATGCAGGACGTGTCAAATAAAAGAACCTCTTGATCTTGAGAGTGGTCGGTGAGCGCTTCCAACTCCTACTAGCTACTTCAAATTGGACATCTGTCTGAAACGGGACTTCTTGTTGGAACTTGTAGCCAGGAACTCGAAAACAGGACTGAATTTGTAGGCTGACGGCGGCCATATTTATACTGATTTGCCCATTTCGCGGGGCGAAGGGAGAGAGGGGCGTTACGCGGGGAAAAAACGCGGGTGAGTGCGGGGGGTTGTAAGCGCATTCCGATTTATTCCTCATTTATTTTGATTATGCATAAGAAAACTTTCCAATAAGAAACTAATAAACTAATTGGAATCTAATTGGACAAAATATTCTAATTTTTCGATGGCAAAAATTAACAGGTGTTTTCAGTTTTCGTAATTTCAAAGTGAAAATGGAATATCTTATTTGTAGCTGAATCTAACTACTTTTAGTGTTATTTGGTCTAGGTCTAGATAAAAATCATTATACAGGTAGGTTTATCTCGATAATTTCGGTCTACATTGCAAAATCTAGGTTTTTAGGAAATACAAATTTTGGATCTAAAAAATGGCCATTGCGACTAAGCTTTACATTTTAGGTAGCAACTACGTTTGGGATTAACTATATCTTAGGAAAATACATGTCTATTTCAAGTTTGAGCTAAATCTGATAAGAAACGGCTGAGATATAGAGGAAGAAAAATCTTAGGTCTAAAATTACAATTTTAGGCTACCTGGTTTTAGCTATGACCTTGAATATTGGTTTTGTAGGTTTCTAAGATGGAGAACTAAAATATAGCATCTCGATATCTAGGCAGAGGGCTAAACTTTTGTAGAAATTCTAGATTTACATCTTAAAACTTTGATCGTGAATATTTCTTAAACTAATCGTATAAAACATAAAATAATTACAGGTTATATTCTAGGGCTTAAGGCCACTCTAGAAACGTTTAGTTTATAAGCATAACACAATACAGATAATTAACAGTTACAAATCTACACTAAAGTTGTTGAAATCTACACTCGGTGAACTTGTGCTCATTGAGCTTAGTGCAAAAGGTATAACTAACATAATTTATTTATTTACAGGTTTTGCCTAATTTATATTTTACGGGTACTCAAAACTTATTACTAAGACGTATAATTAACAAGAAACAATAGGAAACACATGCAAATAGGTGTAGTTTTATGATAAAGGGAAAATAAAAGACAAAAAACAAAGAAATATAAATTCAAACTTAACCTACTAATCATCTTTATTTACAATTGAGTCGTAATTAAATTAGGTACTTTTTATTCGATACTCCTGATCGCCAACAGTCTCCCCCTTGTGTGCAAACACCGAAAAGAGTAGGCGGCGATCGATGAGATGTCCGTGCGCAGGCTTCGAATCAGGTTGCGACGTGATGATGAGAATTTCCGGGGTTCGATAAGTCCGGTCGGGTAAGAATAACGAGGCGTGATGTAGGTCTGCGCAGAATGCCGGTTTTCGTGCGAACTTCTACGACTCGTATTTTGTTGTCAGAGCCTGGTCTTATACTTATAACCTCGCCTCGCGGCCATAGCCCTCTGGGCAAAGTGCCATCAGATATGAGAACTATGTCACCTATTTTTGGGTCTCGGTGATGCGGCGAGTTGGCGGGCATCCGTGGCAAAAGTAAAGGCAAATACTCTTTCGTCCATCTTTGCCAAAACAAATCGGCCAGGCGTTGTGCGGCTCTCCATGTGTGTTGGTCCGCGTCTTTATTGTTAAATTTGCCGATAGGTGTTATGCCACACGATCTTCCTATAAGAAAATGGTTTGGAGTGAGTGCTTCTTGATTCAGATCTGGTTGCACTGGTGTTAATGGTCGCGAGTTGACGACATGTTCCACCTCGATTAGAAGCGTGTGAAGAGTCTCTTCTCTAGGTGTCTTCTCTTTCAGTATCGCTGCTAGTGAAGTTTTCACGGATCTTATCATTCGTTCCCATGCTCCTCCCATATGTGGTGCTCCTGGTGGGATAAACTTCCATACGACTCCTTTGCTAGTGGCATATTGTTCGACTTCTTTCGCTGCTTCCTGGAGTTCTTTGTTGGCTTTCACAAAATTAGTTCCATTATCTGAAAACATTACGCTGGGGGTTCCTCTTCTGTTTGCAAAGCGTCGGTAGGCCAGAATTGCTGAGCTTGGGGTCAAGCTGGCCGCTAGCTCTATATGAACAGCGCGTGTGGTTAAACATGTGAACAGCGCTCCCCATCTTTTTTCTCTCCTTCTTCCCACTGTTACTTCCATTGGTCCGAAGTAGTCGACGGCTGAACAATTGAAAGCCGGTGTGTGATTTTTTAGTCTTTCTATTGGGATGGTCCCTTCGATCGGTTTTGATGGATTCAATTTCCTGAGTCTGCACCATTGGCAATTATGAATCAGTTTTCTTACTGCGCTTCGTAATCCCAGTACGAAATATTTTTGTCTAATTTCGTTTATCACCGTATCGTGATTTCCATGCATGAATACTTCGTGCGTGTGTTGAATCATCAAATTGACGATTGGGTTTTTTGCGTTCAATATTGCGGGTTGATTGGTTATAGCGTCCTTGTCTTTATACTTGTCCAATCTTCCAACCGCTTTCAGCAGTCCATCATTGTCTATCTTTAAACATATCTTTCTTAGGTTTGATCGCTTCGATAGTGGTTCATTTCTTTTTACCTTCGCTATTTCTTCAGCGAAATCCTCTCTTTGGGCTCGTTGTAGAATTAAGTGCTCCGCTCTTTTTAAATAGCTCATGTTTAGTGGGTAAAGTTCTCCATTCTTCTCCGTGTCTTGAGAGCGATATCTTTTCTTCAGGACATCCACGAATTGCACGACACGGGCCATGGCTCTTACGTACCTACCCCATTTGCTAAACCTTTTTACATCGGGCAGCGGCCCTTTTCTAACGTTAGTCGTCACATTGATGTGCGCCCGTCTAATTTCGCTGTCGTCTTCTTTTGGCTCGGTTTCCTTTTCTTCTTCCTTTATCTTCGGCCATTCTTCTTTGTCAAGCTTTAAGAATGGCGGTCCTGTGAACCATTGGTGGTTGGTAGAAAATCCTTTGGGTACCCCCCTTGTGGCATCGTCCGCGACGTTTAATTTTGTTGGTACCCAACGCCATTGTAGAGGAGTTGATTTTTCCTCTATTTCTGCTAACCGGTGGGCTACGAACGGTTTGAACTGCCTAGGGTCCGCTTTGATCCATGATAAGACTGTTCGACTATCCGACCAATATGTCGTCGATGTGGTCGTGCTATTCATTTCTTTTTTCAACGAATCTGCCAGTCGACAACCCATCACCGCGGCCTGAAGCTCGAGTCTTGGAATTGACACAGGCTTGAGTGGTGTTACTCTAGCTTTCGCTCCTATTAACTTTACTTCTTTGGTTTCTTCATCCAACCAATAAATAGCGCAAGAATAGGCTTGCTCGCTTGCATCCACAAATACGTGCATTTCTCCCTTTCCTGGCTTTGAAGTAACGCTTCGTGGAATTTCGAGTCCCTCTAAGTTTCCTAGATCTTTTATCCATTTTAACCATTCTTGTTCTAGATCTGGATTGACTTTTGTGTCCCAATCTATTCCACTTCGCCATATATTTTGGATGAGCTTCTTCCCTTGTATTGTTATGGGCGCTGCCAGTCCTAATGGGTCAAAGACTGACATGACCGCGCTTGTCACCTCTCTTTTGGTTGGGGGGCGACTTCCTTCTATTGTCTCTTGTGGCGTATTTCTTAAGTTCAATGCGAAGCTCAGTGTGTCTGCTTTGATCTTCCATATCAAACCGAGGGTTCTCTCTTCTTTATCTCCCAGCGTGGCCGTGTTAGGAGGAGCTTCTTTCTCTTCTAGCTCGTCCAAGACCTCAGGTTTGTTACTGGCCCATCCCCGTAGTTCGAAATTAGCAGCGCTGTGTATCTCTCTCATTTCTCTTACAGCTCTTCGTGCTGCCTCTTCGTCTTCAAATGCTTGCAAGTAATCGTCCATATAGAAGTGACGTTCTACGGCAGTTGCTGACTCCGGGTATATGCTCTTGAACTTTTCCGCGTTTTTATTCTTGACAAAGATTGCCGTACAAGGCGATGACGCTGCGCCGAAGATCAACGATGTCATTCGATATTCTTTTACGGGCTCGTCTTGGCTATCTCTCCACAGAAATCGTAGACTGTCCCTGTCTTCCTCTCTTATCTTCACTTGAAGGAACATCTCTTTAATATCTGCAATCACGGCCACGTTGCCCTCTCTAAAACGCGCTAAGACCCCGAATAGACTTTGTAGTAAGTCAGGTCCCGGTAAGAGAGCATCGTTCAGGCTGCGACCCCATGATTTGGCCGCTGCGTCGAAAACTAGCCGTATTTTCCCTTTCTGTGGATGCCGTACTGCAAAATGTGGCAGATACCATGTTCTAGGCGACGTTGGTTGCTGAGGAGCCTCTTCAGCGTACTTCTTTTCAAGTAAGTTGTGAACTTGTTTCTTATACTCGTCCTTGAAGTCTTCGTTTTTGTCTAACTTCTTTTCAATCAAGTACAGCCTCTTCTCTGCTAACTGACGATTCTCTGGCATCACTTCATTTTCGGTGCGCCATATTAATCCCGATTCGTATCTGCCATCAGGCAATTGCTTCGTAGTTTCCTCGAGCACTGTTAGAGCTCGCCGCTCTATATCGTTCGACGGCTTCTTCGGTTCTATGCCCAGGTTCTCAATAGAGAAGTGTTCTTTCACCATTGATTCTATGTTTTCATTCTGACTTGAGCTTGGCTGTACGAAGTGTACTTTTGCAACTGATTGGTTGGATAACTTCTTTCCATGTAGGACCCATCCTAATCTGGTTAAGGATGCGGCTGGGTCGTTGAAGCTGGCCTCCCGGGTTTCGTGTGAAGTAATCAAGTGCCAATTGTCTTGCCCAATGAGAATCGTTGGCTTAGCATAGCCGTACGCGAGCTGGTCTTCCAAGTCTCTAAGATGATCGTGCATGGTTACGAGCTCTCGCCTTATCGTCTGTGACGTCAGATGTAGCGGTCCTGTCGTGGAACATGTTATCTTGTTCAAGTTCCTTTCAAACTTCCCTTTTATTTTCAACGTGACCTTGAAAGAATCCTTGTATTCTGTACGCTTTCCTGCAACGCCATCTATGCTGAGGGGGTCTGCCTTGCCCCTAGGTGCGACCGCTAGTGCTGTTTGTTCTTCTATCAATGTCAAAGTCGATCCACCGTCGAGTAACGCGTAGGTGTCTGTGCTTCCATTTGGACCGTACAATTCAACCGGTACTATCTGTAGGTATGTGGTTTGATTTCCCGATACAGCGTTGACGGAGAGGGCATGTGCCTGGTTGTTTGTTTCCTCCCCCTTGTGAAGAAGTCGATGATGCCAAATCTTGCACCCATCTACGCCGCAATTATTTGCTTTGCATTTAAATCTTCTGTGCCTGTGTGTCAGACACCTAAAGCATATCCCTGCATTTTTTGCCCGCTCCCACCTTTCTTCAACGGTAAGAGCCTTGAATTGTTCGCATTCTTTCAACGCATGCTGATTCTTGCACAGCGGACAATCAATTTTTGGTTTATTTTGCGCAGTTGGTGCTTCCTTTTTCTTCACAGGTGTAGGTGGTTTGATGTTCCTCTTTGGCTTCCCTACTAAGGCGACCGTTTGCTTAGGTTCCTCTCCCTCAGATTCGTATTCGCTTTCCTCGCTGGAGTGCTCTTCATATTCGCATACTGTATGAACTCCCCTTCTTGGTCTCATGATAGCAGAGCGTTGCTTGTTGCTATTTCTGTCCTTCCTCAATAGCTCCCTTGCTGCTATCGTGCCCAAGTCTCGATTGGCTTGTGTTAAGAACTGGCTCATCTTTACCAAGCTAGGTTGATCATCCGATCTTCTCGCATATTTGCACCATTCATATTTCAGCTGCAGGTTCAGTTTGTCCACTATGTAGCTGACGTGTACTGGCGCGTCGAGGTATCGCGGTTGTTTCAGTGCTCTAATAGTTGCTACGCAATTAGCTACCTTGTTAGCAAACGACGCAATGTTTGATCCATCTTCATTAAGTTTAGGCATCTTTTTGAGTAGGTGTAATTCATTCAGAATTAATAGCTCCGGCTGCCCGTACTGGTCTTCGAGTACCTCCATGACTTCGTCTGCCGATGCTCCCGAAAATAATAACGAGTGTGTTTCTTCACGCGCGGCTCCCCGTAGGGCTTTTCGTAGTCGCGCTATGTTCTGTGCCTCGCTAAATAAATCGCATGAATCTTCATATACTGTCTTAAATGCGATCCATTCGGTTAACTTCCCATCGAAGGTTGGTAGCTCATGCAGATACCTAGGGGGCGGCGCCTTACCTCCTACTTGCTCCTTCATCATGCTCATTGCGTCGCGCATCGCGTATGCTAACTCGCTCACGCTTTCATTTTTACTCTCTGTGCGCTCCCGATAGTCGGTCCTTTTATGTTCCGGTTCCCTATGGTCGAAATCGCGATCCCTATGTTCAAATTCGCGATGTCTATGTTTTCTCTCACTCACGTGTTCTATACGCTTATGTCGAGTGAAGGAAGCGGGCGGGGGAAGAGAGTTCGACTTATATGAAAAGTCTTTACTTGCTTCGACTTCGGTGTCTCGTTCCGATAAAAGCGCGAGTTCCATCTGAATCGACGCTTCCTCCTTGGCTAAATCAATCTCCTTTTGTTGCAATTTGATGCTGGCTAGCTTTTGTTCTAATACCTGCCAACGTCTAAAGCTAGCCGTTGATTCGTTAACGGACGGCGACGCGGGTGTATCACGTTGGTTTGCGTTCGCGTGCACGTTTTTACCTACATGGGTGTCCTTGGTGCGGTGCACAGTTTCCTTTACCGCTTGCACCTCATTGTATTGTTGCTGAAGTATCTTGTCCCTCCTACGCAACTCTTCATCCCACGAAAGTTCCCTTGAGCCATGTCCCATATCGCGCGATTCGCCCGCCTGACGCTTTGACGGTTCCGAATTAGCATGTACCTCGGCGACCGAATTCGCGGTGACTGTGCAATTCGCTTCATTCTCCGACGCGCTGTCTTCGTTATCGATGTCTTGCATGCTTGGACTTCTTGATGGTATCGGCGTAGGCACTTGTGACCGCGCCGCTACCCTACCCGACCGTAACTTAAGACCCTCATCGATGTTCACGCTGCCGGCGACGTCTTGAAACTGGCCTTGCGTCTGGTCTCGAGTCTGATCTTGCGGGTCCATGGTGCGTGCTGTCGTCTTCTTCTGTTCTTCTGTCTTCTGCCTTCCCTATCAGTCCCTACCTACCTATCGGTCCCTATCACCCTATCGCCCTACTGCCTAGCGAGTGACGTACTACCGTGTGATGCCACTCGTGGGGGTGAAAGGATAGACGTATGGGAGGGGGGGGAACTGAACCGCAAGTGAGTGCAATGCCTCAATGGGCTTCACAGGCGGACAGCCGAACAGTTTTCGTTCCGAAAAGAACGAGAGCACGCGTTCGAACGCACTCACCGCAGTCTAGGCCCGACGGCTTTCGACCACGTTAATCACAGAGCTTAACACCGCAAGGGCTCTGTTATGGTGGGTCCTGGAGAATGCCTTCCTCTAGGCCAGTCTGCGTCTTCAACTACGATGCGCGCCGCCTTTGCCCCCACGTCCACTCTGGTCCTGCTGCTTCCTCTTCCTTGCAGCCGCCGGTTGTGGATTCCAGTCTGGTCCTGCTGCGTCCTTTTGCAGCCGCCAGTTGTGGATTCCAGTCCGGTCCTGCCGCGTCCTCTTGCAGCCGCCAGTTATGGGTGGGCCGGCCTTTGCAGCTCCTCTTGCGCACCGCAGATGTCCTCTTCTCCGGTGGTAGTCTCCGCCGGGTCCTGCACCAAATTCAGTGATTCGGCTATCGAAGGACCATGAAAAGGATCCAGTCGCCTCCCGTGCCACCTTCTTCCAAGGCACCGACGCGACTGCCCCTTTATAACCAAGTACCCGCACTGCCGAAGCCCCACCTCGTATCTTCGGACACGGGGAGCCTCGTCAGTACAGATAACAACTGTACTACCCGACGTACCACCACCCCTCCGTACCAGGGGTGCCTATTACCTCGGTCACTCCTCGGGGAGCGACCTACAAATACCGCCTGGCACGCAAGTGCAGGTCTTTTATTGTCTTCACCGGCGACTACGTCCACGCCGATCTCCTGCAGCCGATGATTTTCCAGCCGATGATCCTCCAGTTGATACCTCCAGTAGATACCTCCAACCAATACCGGGGAATCAGGAATCAGGATGCAGGACGTGTCAAATAAAAGAACCTCTTGATCTTGAGAGTGGTCGGTGAGCGCTTCCAACTCCTACTAGCTACTTCAAATTGGACATCTGTCTGAAACGGGACTTCTTGTTGGAACTTGTAGCCAGGAACTCGAAAACAGGACTGAATTTGTAGGCTGACGGCGGCCATATTTATACTGATTTGCCCATTTCGCGGGGCGAAGGGAGAGAGGGGCGTTACGCGGGGAAAAAACGCGGGTGAGTGCGGGGGGTTGTAAGCGCATTCCGATTTATTCCTCATTTATTTTGATTATGCATAAGAAAACTTTCCAATAAGAAACTAATAAACTAATTGGAATCTAATTGGACAAAATATTCTAATTTTTCGATGGCAAAAATTAACAGGTGTTTTCAGTTTTCGTAATTTCAAAGTGAAAATGGAATATCTTATTTGTAGCTGAATCTAACTACTTTTAGTGTTATTTGGTCTAGGTCTAGATAAAAATCATTATACAGGTAGGTTTATCTCGATAATTTCGGTCTACATTGCAAAATCTAGGTTTTTAGGAAATACAAATTTTGGATCTAAAAAATGGCCATTGCGACTAAGCTTTACATTTTAGGTAGCAACTACGTTTGGGATTAACTATATCTTAGGAAAATACATGTCTATTTCAAGTTTGAGCTAAATCTGATAAGAAACGGCTGAGATATAGAGGAAGAAAAATCTTAGGTCTAAAATTACAATTTTAGGCTACCTGGTTTTAGCTATGACCTTGAATATTGGTTTTGTAGGTTTCTAAGATGGAGAACTAAAATATAGCATCTCGATATCTAGGCAGAGGGCTAAACTTTTGTAGAAATTCTAGATTTACATCTTAAAACTTTGATCGTGAATATTTCTTAAACTAATCGTATAAAACATAAAATAATTACAGGTTATATTCTAGGGCTTAAGGCCACTCTAGAAACGTTTAGTTTATAAGCATAACACAATACAGATAATTAACAGTTACAAATCTACACTAAAGTTGTTGAAATCTACACTCGGTGAACTTGTGCTCATTGAGCTTAGTGCAAAAGGTATAACTAACATAATTTATTTATTTACAGGTTTTGCCTAATTTATATTTTACGGGTACTCAAAACTTATTACTAAGACGTATAATTAACAAGAAACAATAGGAAACACATGCAAATAGGTGTAGTTTTATGATAAAGGGAAAATAAAAGACAAAAAACAAAGAAATATAAATTCAAACTTAACCTACTAATCATCTTTATTTACAATTGAGTCGTAATTAAATTAGGTACTTTTTATTCGATACTCCTGATCGCCAACAGCACCGTTTGGACAGATTTATTTATTTATTGTTTATTTAATTTCGATTGCAAACTTAAAGTTAAAAACCAAATCGCTTACTATGCTAGTTGTTGTTATGATCAAATATAGTCTTAATATATATTTTTTTTATTATGGTAGTAGGCCTTTGATCTAATTGTGTAACGACTGCCGTCATTTTTTTTTTATTTTTTTTTTTATTAATGATGGGTTTGCTCTTGACTCTAGTCTAGGTAATAGGACAGAGACAGAGTCTAAGATGGAGCGAGCTCACCCAGAAGAAGCCTGTTCACTCTTACTTTGAAGAGATTAGGGTTGTATGCGTTTGGAAACACAGACGCAGGTAGACGCTTAATACAAAAAGTAAGACGTTGTTTAAGCATTTTGACAAAGTCAAATCGTATTGAAAAATATTTTAAACACTGCCTTTAGCGCGTCTAACTTCTAGGTAAGGACACGGATAACAATTAAAATAAAATAAAATGCGAAAATTTACTTACATAATCCAGATCAAATAAGGTCAGGATACAGGAATAATACTGTTAAGTCCATTATACTGTTCAATTTACAAACAATATCAAAAAATACTGTGTTCATGCAACGTCTGTGCTGTAGCTCTCACTGCAATATTTATCGTATGTGCAATAGTATGTACTCGTTTTTACGAAAATCTGTTGAATCATTTCTTCAATCCTGATCTCTGCAAAAATATACTGTATTTTTTTATGTTGGCAACCCTAGCAGAGACTGGGACTGAAAAACGGTCGGGATGTCGTCCAAATATCTCCAAATTAAATTTTAAGCTTGATAAAGGCAGCAGTTATTTAGAAGTGTCGGAAAACACCTTGACAAAAGCGAAAGCTGCAAATTTATTACCCCGTTGATTTTGTATAATTACGCCTGAGGTATTTGAAAAAGTACCTAATGATGGTAAATAACTTTTTAAGAACTTGTGGTATCAATCAGGTTTTGGGTAATCTTGACCAAAAACTATCGCATTAGTGATTATTGGCATTATTTGAAGGCATTACTTACATGCTGTTTGATGCCGGCTTACTTGCTCACAATCAGGTGGTTCACCCTGCAATGTCCTAACTAGACCGGGAACAAATTTACAAAGTGATAAATTTCAACTTTGTGAGTGTCCCGCCGAGAATCGAACCCGGAACCTTTGCATCGCAGGCAGTCGCACTACCACTGCGCCACATCAGCTGTCAATATCGGCCCCTGGTAATATTTTTGAAACTTGAAAAGCTAGCCATACTGAGCTAATGGTTTAGTTTACCAATTTGTTACAAGTAAAACATGGCGTTGCGCTAATGAAAAATAATATGAAAGCACATCGTAGCATGTAGACCTTTGCTACGGCGTAGACATTTGCTACAAACTTGGTATGTTTTATTGACAAGAATGCAATAAGATGATGAAAGCTGACCTGATAATAATGATTGGTAAGTAATTTGTCATGATAGGCTAAGATATAACCTTAAAACTAACCTACCTTTTATGCACCTATACACCTGTCTGTCAAGTAGGTATTTAAAATAATACAAACAAACTAGGGACAAATTCATACCTTGCGACAGATACCTTCATACAGTAACAGCCACAAAAGTTCATTGCTGGACATGAGCCTCCCCATATTAGGGGCTATTGCCATTCATATCACGATTGACAAGCGGATTAGCGAGCGCAGTGCAAGATATTGCTTTAACAGGGAACACTACTGCTGCCTATTTCCTGATTGAATATATCTCTCCGACGCTTTCTACGACATCCATGTATAATCACGCAATGACGTGATGTTGGACTAATGAAGATGATATGCATGTATTAAGAAAGTAAGCTTCAATTCTTACACTACTTTTAAGGACAAATTCCACTTCATTGAACGCTTTGAATGTCGTTCACTAGTTACCTCGTTGTAGTGAATGCATAGTAATTTTAAACAGCGCAGCTAAAAGGTCACTAACATTAACGAAATGCGCCATTAGCTTGCACTGTTCTGACTCAGACCTAGAAGTTAGAATAGACGAAGTACTGCGTAGAAGTAATTGACGCTTACACATATATTTAAATTTTAAACAACGGAACTGTAAGTTAGCAAGAATTTACGATATGCTCGTCAGTCACCAGGTAGTATCTCGTAAAATATACCGGGAGGTGGTCAAAGTACTCATAACTGTAAACAAATTTTCCCTATGGAATATCGGTCAAAAATTAAAAATGAATTGGACATCCCATAGTAAATTTGCTGATCGGCAGTTTTGTACGGGCGTCCCTATTTTTTTATAATATCCGAACCGTGTTTTATAGGGAATTGTTCAGTTCTATCAGTACCTGTACCTCCTGTCGGCTTGTTATACCTTTTTTGTTACTGCCTGTAGATAAGAAAAACGTGATAATAACAGACGGCAAAAAATTTCACATGAGATGTATTTAAATTGTGGTTATAACAACAAATACTAGAGAATACAAAAAAAAATATATTTAAAAACACACAACAAAAAAAACGTGATATTTATTTATTGACTGGCCCGATGGCGTAGCGGATAGTACTCCTGTCTGCTACGCCGAGGGTCGTATGTTCAATCCCCACAAGACACATAGTATTTGTTATATAAATTTTCAGATATTTGTTTTTAGTTTGGGTGTTTTCTATGAATAATATGTATTAAAAAAGTATTAATACATACATGCATACATACACATATCACGCCTATTATCTCTTGCGGGGTAGGAGCGTAAACGGCTGAAAATAACGGACATTTACGCCACATCTGACAAATATTTGAGGGTCATTCGGAAAATTGTGTATGCAATACACACCCTCGAGTCCTTTAGGCGCCTCTCACTACTCCCACGGGAAAGAACTGGGGTGATGCTATTCTCGGCCGACATCATACGCCATCAAGTATTAATATCAGCAATTTAGTTCCCATAGTACATCTATGCTTAGTTTGGGTATAGATGGCGCTGTGGGAAGTGTCCGGGATATTTATTTATCGTTCTTTTCTGCAATTTTAATAGATGATGGTGTTCTTTTATCCTAACCCTTCGTACGCAAGTTTAACTCGCACTTTGCCCTTTTTTTAATTGAAGAAATATTAACGTAGCACTCTGTTGATTATTCCTTGATCATTGATTCCTGAATGTAATTATTGCCACTTCGATGCCCGGCGTGTTGTAGTATCACATCGGGAAAAGGTTAAAAACTTTTTTAACACGATTCGCGTTTTATTTGAAAAAAAAAACAGTTCACTTTTAAACGATACCATTTTAGACTCAAACTATAGATGCGTTGTTTTTTTAAATCACCCGTATATTAATAATTGCTTAAGTTAGTATTTTGAATGCTATTCATATTATTTGACTTTGATTTCGTGGTAGAATTTAAAACTTTATGTCACCGTAAAATTACAAGTAAACAAAAATTATTCTCACCCAGATTACAATTATTTGAAATATTGTACTACTTACATGGATCAGGATTCAATGTATTATTTTTAGGCAGAGAAATGTACCTCGATCTTTGACAGCGCTCGCTATGTTCCCAGCGACGAGATATTTGGATGTCATTTTGTCGGAATAACTCATGACTAACTAAACTCTATGGCGGGTCTCCCACTTGTCGTCCGTTACTGCGTACGGTGCGAAACGGATGCGTCTGTCAAGTCGTTTGACAGACGCATCCGTAAACGGACTGTTGCCGTATTTGTATGGGAATAAGCTCAGAATTCGCAATTCTGACGCATGCGTTAAAGTGCGTTAAAAATAAGTGGGACAAACAAATCTTTATTTCAAATTTACAGATTTTAAAATAGCTTGTTCTTTTATGTTTGAGTTTGATTGACTATATTATTTAAGATTCCTTTTGTCTAAGTAAGAGAGTTTAGATACAGAACTGAAATACATAATGATAGGCGATCTTTATTCATCTCATATTCTAAATTCATTCGCATAAAAATATTTTATCAAGTAGATCCACTATGGATACTACTTGGGCCAATTCCATGATGTTAAGTTACTCTCTTTATGGTCAATAAACTTTCTTTGGAGCACGTGCCTCATCCCTTTGGGTTAATTTTGTACGAGATTTGAACGACAAATTGTAATAAAAATGTTATGTTCGCAATTTACGACCAGAAGTATGGAATAGATGTGAGCGAAGGTTTTGTAATCTTCGAAATAAATTTACAGACTCCCAGAACGGTTGGGATGGGTTGTCTCATTTTGAGGTACTTCTGGACGAAATTCAAACAATTTTTACTACATTTGGTCCCTTTTTTCATAACTTATCTGTAAATGTTTAAAATCTTGCCAAACGCATACTGTGTTCATACGATTTCACATTGAAAATGAAAATAATATTACTTGAAAACGAAATGAAAAAGAAATTTCTTTATTTAATGTAGGATAGTATTATCTATCACTTATTGACGTCATGCTCCATCATTGTAACAATTACAATTTTGTACTGTCTAAGTATAGAAAACCGGGTCTGGTATCGTTTTTATAATGTTTCACAATAAAAGTGAGTTGAATCTACTACTATGTACTACTATTATTGTTGAATTCACTTTCGATAGATTTCGCTGACGGTTTACTCAGGTCTACTACTACTATTGTTGAATCCCCTTTCGATAGATGTCGCTGATGGTTTACTGAAACATGCTATCGAGATATTTTCTTGTAATGTATGTATCAACCTAATGCAATAAAGCAAAGAACTATCAGTACATACCAAAATTGTTTTATTGTAATATAGTTAAAGTGAAGTGCTTTATTTTGGCCACAACAGTCCACTGCTGAACAGGGGCCTCCCCCTAGTTCTAGGTCGTGTTTTTTATTAGAACTTCTTCATGTTATTAAAATTGTATACCTGACACGTGGCCGTGTGGTGCCGGCAGAGTAGAATAGCACCACCCCATCTCTTCCCGTGGGGGTCGTAAGAAGCGACCGAGGGATAAATCGGACCCAAGCACAACGGTCCTGGAGAGGCCAACTCCACTATTAAACCCGGAACGGGGTCTCCGTCAGGCGCGTGTGACAGAGATCTACCGCGCGGCAGACTCCTGCAGCCGACCTGGCTCCGCACGTATCGACTAGTCGTTCCTGCGGATCCAGCCAGGAAGGCCGAGAGGGTGGTGCAGGTCTTGGGCAGCCCTGCGTTTTCCATAATTGCGTCCCAGGCAACGCAGTGTCTCAGACACTGATTAAATCGTCTGTCACAGACGTGTGAGGCCAATGATGATACCTGACACGGGAAGTGTTTTAAAATTTTGTATTCATTTTATAGCGGGTTTTCATCGCTTAGACTACATTCAATCTGTAAAGATAGAATTAGTCGCCGGGTATTAGTTGCAAAACTAACCCGGTAGATGGAAGCCATGCCACGCGTTACTGGAATTAAATACACTTGCAAAATTGGCGGGCAAGGAACGAGCTGTGGTAGCCCAGATGGAAAAGGCGTCGTCACTAGTAATGACGAAAGTTGCAGGTTCAAATCCCGCCCGCGCTTGAAAATTTTGCAAGTTTTTAAAATATTGCAAGTTTGTATTCAAAAATTATTACAAAAAAGTAAGACGCGTGTTAACATCATTTTTCCATACGATTTGACTTTGTCAAACCACTTAGGTACAGTTTAACGTTTTTTGTAATAACACCGGCTATGCTTTAACTGTTTAACGTAGTATAATGGATTGTGCTTTATCAAGGTGGGTGAGCTCGCTCCATCTTAGACCCTCTCTCTATCCTATGACCTAGACTAGAGTCAAGATAAACCCATCATTAATAATAAAAAAAGGTAAATATATTATATCTCTGTCTTATCGATTGCTGTCTCTTCCTTCCCAAAAGCAAATTAATCAGAGGCTTGGCTCCGTTCCTCCAAACTTAAAACTAGTAAATCCCAGCTCGGACAAACTCTAAACTACGGACATTCGACAAATTTATGTCGCAACTTCTATCCAGCGCTGCAGGTCAATACAATAGATAGAGCGATACTAAAAGTATTTCTCGAGTAAAGTGATTGTGTGAGCCAAGGGGAAGAATTGTCAACCGCTCTCGTGAGATTCAGTTTGTACTGAACTTTAAGTGGGGGACATTTTGTTAGTAGGAAATATTGCTAGAGTTTTCGAAGAGAATGAACAGGAGCATTAATTAAGCGTGGCGTTGGACGCCATCCAGCCATAAGATCCAATTTAAAGGCATTTAAGCATTTTTAGCTCAATTTTCCTTTGATATACTTACCAATATGCGTTTATAATATGCAATAAAGTGCTCTTACTTACTTACCCTAGAAAACACAATATAATTTACAGAGCCAATAAACAGCTAAAGTGCAACCAACAACAATTAGTTTCACAAAGCGCGTTACATTCGCACAACAACCGAACATAAATCCTGCCGTCAGTCTTGTTCGGCCAATGTGCAAAGCTGCGCGCACATTTACTCCAAACACTGTAAGTGCAATTGTGAAACCGCACTTTACTCGCAGAATAGAAATGAGGTACTTACTACTTAGTACAAAGTTGGGATATTTGTTTGATTCCATATGAAACTAACCCCAATTCTTTCCAATGTCATAAGAAGCGACTAAGGGACTGTGTATGTTAAAAACTGTTTTTGAAAACTTGCAAATTTTTTAAACGCGGGCAGGATATTATATCTGATAACCTGCGACTTTCGTCATTACTAGTGACGACGCCTCTTCCATCCGGGCTAAAACAGATCGTTCCTTGAAGTTCCCAGATGGAAGAGGCGTCGTCACTAGTAATGACGAAAGTCGCAGGTTCATCCTGCCCGCGTTTAAAAATTTTGCAAGTAAAATTGTATACCTTACACGGAAAGTGTTTTAAAATTTGGTATAAAACTGTTTTGAACATTCCCGGTCACACATAATAACTCAAAACACTGAAACGGGGTTTTTACCGCGATACTTATTTTTGTTGAATTGTCCGATATTTCGACCCAGTTGCATGGGCCATAATTACGGAACAACTGATGTTTTGTGGGTGGACATACCCTCTTCCTACGATTCTGTCGATCACCACCGGAACTCACTTTTAAGTCACGACAGTGCGAGTACGTGACACAGAATCGTAGGAAGAGGGTATGCAGTATGCAGAAATGCATAATAATAATAACATGCATACCAGCAACCGACGAGCATGCATGAAGAGATTGATGAATGTGGAGGAGGCGAAAGAAGTATGCTAGGATCGTAGTAAGTGAAAGGAAGTAGTCTCTGCCTACCTCTCCGGGAAAGAGGCGTGATTTATGTATGTATGTATGTATGCATACCAGCAAAACATCAGTTGTTCCGTGATCATGGCCCATGTAACTGGGTCGAATTATTGGACAATTCAACAAAAATAAGTATTGTTGTAAGAACCCCGTTTCAGTATTTTGAGTTATTCTGTGTATGTATGTACAGTTGGTTATAATTATAACACTTAAGGTACCAGAGGTACTCCAAAAGAAATAAATAGTTTCTGTCCCCAGCAAACTTTTTTCTCGACATGAATATGTATTAGTAGAAAAAGATTTTAATCATGGTATTAACTGGGGATAACAATAATCCAGTTCTTTTGGAGTACCCCTGGTACCTAATGTGCTACAACCGACTGTACATATTCTCGAGGAAGACCTCTCTTTTTGTTATGCCTGAGAATAACCTCCATTCTTTCAACTTATAATTCTGTCTATTCTAAGTCCTTATCAAAGGATTTACCAGATTTCGATATTTCAAGTATGACGCAGACTGAGCAGGCTCAAACAATATTTTCAATCGGCCGGCAACTGGTGAAATAGAATAAAAACCCCGCAATGGCCTCGGAACTGTGTTTCCTTGCTGCTACGCCACAGTAAAGTATATAAAGATAAATAGGTATTCGTAGGTACTATCTTTTAGTTAACAAACCAAAGCAGGTGTTTTATTATCCAAGTTTTCACACACTACAGAGTTTTATATGTTTTCAATTAAGCTGACTAAATCTCCTCAATAAATTATACGAACACAGAATTATGTACTTGCTGTATAATGCCGTGTAATATGGTCGAAAGAACAGAAATATAACAAATTATAATTAGCAAATACTTTTTGCACTTTCAACGTAATCGGTGTACTGTAAAACTCTTGCCTTGCTCGAGCCAATGTTACGCGGCTAAACTAAAAAGGTCAGCACCTTCGTTGTGTCACCTGTAGTTTTAATTTAATTTATATTTGGTCACATAACTGATGTGTTGAATTTTACTAGATAAGTAACTATCCGTATGCACTATACGTACCTACTGCTTTATTAACGTCTACTGTGTTGCCATTTCCAATTTCCTACCGTTTACCGAGTTATTTTTCTATCTACAAACTTCCTGCTGAATGTCTGAATTAAATCTCAACCTTAATCTTAAGAGGGTAATGTTGAGAACCATTGAAGATTTTAATTTGAAATATAAAGGCTGAAACTTTCTTTAAAATAACGTAATATTTATAAATAAGTTTAAACAACATCGTCTGCATCGTCACTTAACATAAGCACTTAACTTGGCAGACAAATGCTTACCTATTTTTTTTATAAAAAAAATGTATTCACTAAGTAAGTAAGTTACCTACTATAATGAATTAAATCGCAGTCAAAACCCCTATTGTAAATAAAGATTATAATGAACAACCAAGCATTAAAAAATATTACAAAATTAAAGTGTAAAAAATATGCCATTATTGGTGAACCAGTCCATAAAACTGAACAACTTACTCCAAGGAATAATGTAAAAAAGTTGGACCTTCTATACAAAATTTGTTGGCCGGCCAGGATAATTTGTATGGGAGGCCAAAGCTTTTCTCATATTGAGGTATATACCTACCTTGGGAAAAGTTGTTCAGTTTCATGGACTGATTCACTCTTTAAAATAATGGCATATATTATTTTTTACACTATTTTTGTAATTTTTTAGATTATATTGAACAACATTGTTCATTCACCTCCTTACATACTTGCAGCAATTTTTTTATAATATGAAAATATTTCAATATCATAATAATGTATGTTTGAAATAAGTAAGTAGGTACTTACGAATATAAATAGAGCCCCCAGTTATTTTAAATGCGTCCTTAGTTTTATTTACCCTTCAGTTTTATCCCAACAATGCTCCAACCCTGTAACCCTGTTAGAGCTCCAGCAGAGATGTGACTTTGGTAAAATAAATCAGTTTATTTAGGATCGATTATATCAAGCAAAAAAACAATTGATATTAAATTGACATTTTGTTTTTTTGATCGGATTTTTGCATTTCTTTGGTATAATATAGAAGTTACCTAAAACAAGACCAAGAAGGTGCCTAAAACAAGACCCTATTACTGAGACTTTGCTGTCTGACCGTTTGTAACGAGGTTGTAGCTCATAAACTAAAATAAAATTAAGCAGAATAGAATAATAATAAAAAACTGTATTTTGCTCGATTTTATCTTTGCTGGTTCACATATATCTCAGTACGGTAATAGTTAATTTTTTCACAGAACACGTGTTACTATTAAATTGCCGCTATATCAACAACAGAAAAACAAAATAAAATTAATATTTAAGAGGCTTTCATACAACAAACGTGTATTTTAAAAGCGCGAGTCAGACTTGTGCACTTAGCCGATAATTTTCTTATTTACTGGCTTAATACACTTTGCAAGACATTTGGAGCTAGATACAAGGCGCAAAAATTGTTTCTTTTTTAAATTTCGCAATATAAAAACTACAATCGATTTATAAATAATCTTACAATTCTAATTGCAATATTGATTATTTTTGCCAAAACTGATTTATTTAAGAATCGATTATATTTTCACATCCCTTAGCTTTTAGTGAAATAAAGTGCCGTCCTTACTTCCCGAGGGGTCAGAAATAGTTGAGAGTCCGCGCATTCCCGTCGTTGTTTTCGGGGTATTTGTGAAAACATGTTGGTACAATAAACCTTCGGTCCAGGTTGCTGTCCATGATTACTTAGACGGCAGTCGTTACACAACCATGTCAGAGGCCCACAAATGGAAGTAGGTGGTTGAAAATCTCTGACACCGGCGTTCATTGCGTCCTTCGTCAATTTAGTGTCCTACACGAAGAATAAAATTTGATACGCTAGGTACCAGCACATCAAGTTAGTACTTAAAGAGATCAAAATGTTCTCTGGTTCTCCAATCCGTACCTAATATTATAAATCTGAGAGTTTGTGTGTGTGTATGCATGTTTGTTACCTCTTCATGCTTAAACGGCTTGACCGATTTGGATGAAATTTAGAACACAGGCAGATTAGAACCAGGAATAACACATAGGCCACATGTAGAGACGATAAGATTGGCAGGTTACTGGCCCAATGGCGTAGTGGATAGTACCCCTGCCTGCTACGCCGAGGGTCATGGGTTCGATTCCCGCAAGCCACAAGCATTTGTAAGTTGCTTTACGAATATTGGTGTTGAGTCTGGATGTTTTCTAATTATTTATTTACAAAAACAGTATTTTTGTATAATATCAGCTATCTAGTTCCCATAGTACAAGCTTTGCTTAGTTTTGGGCTAGATGGCGCTGTGTGAAATATCCAAGAGTATTGCCGTGTGATGCCGGCTTAGAATAGCATCACCCCATTTCTTGCCCGTGGGAGTCGTAAGAAGCGTCTAAGGGACTCGAGGGTGTGTATTGCAATTTTAGGCGACGGGCTGACAACCTGTCACTATGGCGTTACACAATTTTCCGGATGACCCTCAAATGTTTGTCAGACGTGGCGTAAATGTCCGTTCAATGCGGCCGTTTACGCTCTGCCTACCCCGCAAGGGATTATAGGCGTGATATGTGTATGTTTGTATGTATGTATGTATGTATCACTCAGGCATAGTAACACTGTTTATATATTATTTTAAATACCTAATTGTACAAAGTACGAGTTTAGTGATGGAGAGACGATAACAAAGGCAGGTGACTGGCCCAGTGGCGTAGTGGATAGTAACCCTGCCTGCTACGCCGAGGGTCATGGGTTCGATCCCCACACAGCACAAGCTTATCAGCTATCTATGGGGCTAGATCGCGCTATGCGAAATGTCCAAGATATTTCTATAAGAGTATTTTAAATTTAGGGTTAGTATTTAAGTGTCATGAATGCAAATATTTGTAAAACTTTATAAAGTGACAGCGCTAATTTAAAGTCATTTAAAATTATTTATTTCTGGAATTAAGGCCATTGCAGTTGTATTTTGATTAGTAGCCAAATAAAACAACCCGAAACGCAATTAAAACAGTAGCGCTAGTTTATAACGCTATTATACGACTCTTACACCACTGTATTGCCATAAACAAAACCTTAATCACCGCTTGCAGTGAGTCATTTGCTATTAAAATGACATGGATTCTTGGCGCGGGAGCCGAATGCAAATGCAATATCGTCAGAGACACAATCTTCGGCTGGTAATGGAATACTACCCCGCAAGGGATATAGGCATGATATATGTATGTATGTAGTAAGTTTAAAATTATGTCGGTTGTAAATTCAACGCTCGCAATTTGGTGTTAAATAAGAGTGCGTGTTTCTTGTGCTGCGCTGGAATTTGAGAGGTCAATGTATCTTTGACATCAAGTTTCAACTTTCAAGTTTTTTATTTGCATTACCACATGGTTACATAGATTCAAAACAAATTACAAATCCAACATGTAGCACCTTGTAGAGGCACCGCAAATTATTTTTATTAGGTAATAAAAAAAATTGCAATATCTCTCTCTTTTTGTGTGGGACACCGAGTCATCCAACGAACCCATGAACCCCGGTGTCAGAGTTTTTCAACCGCCTACTACCACTAGTAGGCCTCTGACATGGTTGTGTTACGACCGCCATCTAAGTAATCATAGACAGCAACCGGGACCGACGGCTTAACGTGCCTTCCAAAGTCCTTTGCGTCGCTGGCAGTCGCACTAACACTGCGCCACATCGCAATAATATTTGTAACATTTTAATTTTACATTGAAAAACTCTGACACCAGGGTTCATCGGGTCGTTGGACGACTCGGTGTCCCATACGAAAAGAGAGAGAGATTTTACATAATATGTATTACAGTTTTTATTACTAGTAAAATTATCTTTATATTCATAAAAACAACACAATATAATTTACTCTTTGAGCTTAGCGTTATCAAAATAAAACTCTTTTATACTATAAAAAGTATATCGGCCGAACGTCATCGGCCGGGGATTGAACCCGGGACCTGTGAAGTATCGTCCCACGGCTCTGCCACTGGGCTACCAGCGCCCCGAACAAGCCTTTTAAAATTCAAAGCATACGATAAAGCTTTGTTTAATGGAATATACTTAGTGCAAAATGAGAACGGAACGGAACGTCGAATCCGATACGTAAACAACTCGCTGCTAAAATTTTGGTATTTATAATTGTAAAATCTATTGAAAACTTACGAAGAGAGTGATAAATTTGAAGAGGTGCCGTGGAAGAGTGCACTGAATAATAACACTGGACACAAACCACCATAATTCTGGACTTTGACTTCGAGGTACGAATCATATTTGCAGTTAAATTTGAATTTTTGGAATAACAAAGGCATAAAATCAAGTAAATCACGACGAATCACTAACAGCAAAACACAAAGCAATCAGCTGATTGGCAGACTGACATTGAAGGCGTATCAGCGAAGTGTCAAACGGTCTCTTATGGATGCGTTCACTACCGATAACCATCCTAATTTTGGTTAATGTTCCGTCACACGCAGAATACTAAGCTTGATTACTGTTTTCCTCGTGATGACGTTACGTTCGACGCAAACGCAACCTTAAGCGACAGGTAACGATAGCGACAGTTTATTATCGCTGCGTGAACGCATAGCCTATATCGTGGTACAGGAGATCAACTTCAAACCAGAAGGCGCGAGATTTGAATTTAACATTCCGAAACATGGCGTTATATTGTGATAAATGCACAAATTTTATAGAGGGAACGGAGTTCCTAGTTTGTTCACTCTGTAAACTTACGTATCACCTGGACTGCTGCAATGTATCATACAAGAGATACAAGCTTATGTCTGATAAAGCAGCCTGGACATGTGTTTCTTGCCTCCAAAAACCATCTTCTACCAACAATGACAATATTACGATACGAAAATATAGACCAATTGTTCCAACTGAAAATTCATTCTCGGTATTGAGCGGTCTTTTTTCTGATGATGAAGAGAATTTCAAAAGCATATCATCCGTTTCAATCCGAGGCAATAGAAGCTGCCCAGAAAAAACTAATATCTACTCTAAAGCTGAAGAATTGGAACTAACTATTGCAAGCTTACAGGAAAAACTGGCATCGGCTGAACAAGAAATCGAAAACTTAATTTCGGAGAACTGCTCACTCAAGAATGAAATTAAACGACAACAAAATAAAATAGGTCACCTCACCACCATTTCTAAAACTACGCCATCAAAACAAAACAGCAGCACTTTGAACAAACAACGAGCAAATCTTAGCATAATAAATACAAGTCTGGCAGATACTAATAATATACAGACCCCTAGATCAGCACGCAAGTTAAAACGCAAAGAAGAAAAAAAATCAAAAGGATTCTCTGATGATGGGAAACAGCAAGGTGATAACAACTCTCAATCTACGACACAAAATAAGATTGGAAGCAGTTTCGACAAGAGCCACCGTCATCTAGCTGCCTCTTCCCCTATTTCACCTAGCGATAGGATTCAGAATCCCGAAATAAATCAAAGAGCACAGGGTGGAAACAAAATCTGTATATTGACCACGAATAAAGTCAACAGGGTTCAATCTGTTGCGGAAAATACTTTTTCGCAAAACTTTGAACTTTGTCATTACCTCCTGCCAAATCGAGGAATAAAACGGTTAATTGAAGACGTTGAACTTAAGGTCTCTGACTATACCTTGAGTGACTACTGTATCATACTGCTTGGTGATGAAGACTTCTGCACGACAAACAATTACCATGACTTGGTTCTGCATATGCGAAAAAAATTGCAAGCTATTAAACATACAAATGTTCTTATATGTTCTCCAACATTTAGGTGCAATGGATATGCGAATTTGTATAACTCAAGGATAGAACAATTTAATAAAATATTATACCAGGACTGTGAGACTGATGGGTTTTATGCTTATTATATAGACTCGAACTCTGATCTAAAATACGATCAAACAATGTTTCGAAAACACACAGGCATGATAAATAACCAGGGCATGAAAACGATTTTCAATTCTATAAATCGGCATTTAACAGGATTGAATGAAGGTAATGGTATCAATATTGAAAACAACACTGATCTACTTGAAAATCAAGAGAAAGAGGAACAAAGTCTGTTTTTTCGAGAGTAACATTTACATTCTCCATCAAAATATTGCTGGTCTAATAAACAAAAGCGATGAACTTAGTATTGGTTTGCAGGAGCTTTCAGAAGAAAATATTAATGTAGACGCAATTTGCATCACTGAACATTTTGTACGAACAGGTAATGAACACCTTGTAGGAATAAATAATTACGTTTTAGCGTCGTGTTACGGCAGAAAAGAAATTGATAGAGGTGGATCATGTATACTGATTCAAAAAGGTCATGAGTTTAAAGAAATTCCGGAAGTTAAATCGTTCTCGATACCTGGAACCTGTGAATTTTGTGCCGTAGAACTGATAAGTTACAACATCATTATTGTTTGTGTGTATAGGACACCTTATGCCGATAATATTTATGACTTTTTTGACAGATTAACCGAGTTACTAGAGTTATTAGGCAGGTACGGCAAAAAGCGGCTCGTAATTGCGGGGGACTTCAATATTGATATTCTTAAAAGAAATAAAGTTGTCTTGGAGTTTCAATCTTTGCTCTTAAGTTATAATTTAAAACTAGCAATTAATCAACCTACCAGATTAAGTAAAAATACATGTCTTGACAATTTTGCAGTATTTCAAAAAAGAAACGTTATCACAAAGGTAATAGAGTTTGCTCTTTCAGACCATACTGCTCAGCTAATTAAACTACCTGTTAAGAAAATATGCAAGTTAGACTTCTGGCGTGTAAGAAAACGCGACTACATATCTGAAAATATGATTAAATTCAGACAGTGTCTCCAATCATTGAAATTTTCAGAAGTATACAACGTCACTAATCCAAATGAAGCCTATCTCAATTTTATAAATGATTTTAAACTCATATATGATCTTTGTTTTCCAATCAAGCTTAAAAAAATTTATGTGAAATATCCTACTAAATGGATGTCAAAAGGAATCCGGGCATGTAGTAAGAAAAAAAGACTGTTGCTATGGCAGTACAGACAAAACATAAATAAAAGAAGTAGGGAAATATTTAAAAACTACTCTAAGACGCTAAAAAATATTATAAATAAAACAAAACGAGCACAAAACGTACACAGCATAAAAACATCAACAAATAAAACGAAAGCAACGTGGAAAATAATAAACACCACTAAAAAAACTACACCTACAGGAAATATTTCCAAAATTGTAATAAATAGCGTATCGACTTCAGATCCAACTATAATCGCTAATGGATTTAATGACCATTTTATTGATAAGGTTGATTCTACGGGCATTTCTCGAAGCAATACCACTCAGCTTATACAAAGTAATATTGTATCAATGTTTTTGGCGCCATGTCTCGCGTCAGACATCTTTGGAATAGTAAAGTCATTAAAAAATACGAACAGTACTGGAGACGATGAAATATCGACTAATGTTCTGAAATATGTAGCTGATATTATTTGCTTTCCCTTGAGTCATATTCTAAATCTATGCATTGTGGAAGGTGTTTACCCCGATCTTTTAAAAACAGTAATCGTAAAACCTATATTTAAGAACCAAAATAAAGAAGATGTCCATTGCTACAGACCAATTGCACTTTTATCAAATATTTCTAAAATATTTGAAAAATATATCTGTAATCACTTTTGCAAATTCTTTGAAAAATACAACTTGTTTGCAACCGAACAAAGAGGTTTTAGAAAAAATAAAACAATTGCAATGGCTCTATTTGATTTAATTAATAAAGTTATACCGAACATAGATAAAAAAACACCCGTCTGTACCATTTACTGTGATATGACACAGGCATTTGACTACGTTAACCATGATCTCCTACTAAAAAAATTAAATGCATATGGTGTACGAGGAAATGTCCTAAATTTAATAAAATCTTACCTAACGAATAGAAAACAACGAACGGAAATAAATAATATAGACATAAGAACAAAGACTGAAAATACTTACAGATCTTCAGAAAGAATTATAAAACATGGGGTACCACAAGGTAGTGTACTTGGACCTCTGTTGTTCATCATCTATATCAATGATCTCCCAAAGAGTACGTCACAACATATGACGCTTTTTGCAGACGACAGTACAATAACAATTGAGTCTAAAAATAGAGTGACATATGAAAAAGACATCAACGAGGCGCTTAAATCAACAGTAACATGGCTATATAATAATAACCTAAAGGTGAACTTAACAAAAACAAAAGTAATGCACTTTAGACAGAGAGTGATACCTGATAGCATAAATGTCAAACATAACGATCAAGTAGTATGTAGTGTAGACAGTGCAAACTACCTCGGCTTAACGATAGACTATAAGTTTGACTGGAAAATACAAGTTGATAATTTATGTAAGAAACTTAGCACATCAGCGTATGCTCTACGTAAACTTGCACCTGTACTAAATGTAGACTCATTACTTACTGCCTATCATGGAACTGTAGCGTCATATCTGAGATACGGAATAATTTTTTGGGGAAACTCCACCAACAAAGAGAAAGTCTTTCTAGCTCAAAAAAAGTGTGTCCGTTCAATGTTTGGTATACCATCTGATGAAAGCTGTAAACCCTTGTTTAAAAAACATAAAATTCTAACTTGCCCTTCACTTTATATTTTGGAATTAGCTCTTTTCGTAAAAAATAATCCAGAAATGTTCCCAAGACTTTCACAAACAGTGCCACGCAATAGACGGGACAATGACATTATAAGGGTACCACGTGCCAGAACCTCTCTGATGAGGAAAAGTGTCCTGTGTATGGCACCACATGTGTACAATAAAATACCAAAAGAAATAAGAGGTCTCACAAATAAATTGTTTAAAAATAAACTAAAACAGCTGTTGTTGGAAAAGTGTATATATAGTTTCAAAGAATTTCTGTGATAGATTATTAATTGTATTGGCATAAATTTAATAATAATTGACTTTAATTAATGAAGTGACATTTGTGAATTTATGTAATTTAATGCAAAATTTAATGTAATTAGTAATTAATATATTATAATTTAATTTAATGTTATTTCGATTGTTATATTTAATGTAATTTGAATTTGCTTTAGTCACATATATATTATGATGAATCAATGATACATTTGTATGCCTCATGGGCGGAATATAGTTTAAGGATTTTACATATAATATAAGACCATTATTGTACCTATATTCAAACAAATAAAGAACTTTGAACTTTGAACTTTGAACTATAAGTATTCTATTAAAAAAAAACATGGTTTTCAATAAATTTGGAGATTTTATTATACAAAATTCACCAATCTTATAGTTAGCTTTATAACATAATGTTTTCAAAATACAGACTTAAATTTACTTTCAAAGTGAGTCTTTTTCCCATAAAAAATAAATACTTTCAGTTTATTACTTCCTAGAGGTTTTTAGTTGCCGACTTGAAATACAGGTACGCTGTATTTGGTTGCTTTCAATTCAAACTTTCACGAGAAGTTTTATGCAAAAAATATATGCCAAATGAATAAGTGCACTCCGCAGTGAGCGTAGGTACTCAGTCTTTTACAATTTTATTAATACACTGTAAAGATAAAGTACTAGCAACATTATGCCCTACGACAGAAAGGGACAAAATAATAGCTGTCTTTAGGATACATACAAACATCAGCCTATTGCAGTCCACTGCTGGTCGTAAGCCTTCCCCAGGGTAAGCCATAGGGCACGGTCTCTCGTTTTACTACCTGATTAAACAATTCGAGTTCTCCATGGTCACGAATGAATAAGGTGTAAGACGTCATTATTTAGTATTCAATTGCTATTGTTTTACCGCCATCTATTTCTTAATTGCCTAGCGCAACGTCCCGGTTCGACGCAGAATGCTGATACCGTATTTTACATAGCAAGTCTTGCAGTATGTAGGATCTGGTTCTTTCGTAACCCCGAGCTATGTAATGATCTCGTAACGTAGGAATCGTTAAATCCAAAATAAACACAACTTAAATCCATTTAAAATTGTTTTATTTATTGATTACAAGGAGAAAATAACTAGCACCGTATAAAACGGATGGTTGGTGGCGTCTAGATTTCTACAGAACAAACACTTCTCGCTAACAACCAACGCGAGCCGATGGCGTAGGTTGTTAAACAAATTGCGCGCTTCGGTTCCTCTGCCTAATTGATTGGCTGCGGATTTGACGCCTCTCGAACAGACCACTGCGGCGTTGCGGGGTAAGCTGGCAAACCAATATTGGTAAATACCCAATAATTGGGAAGAGAACTCAAAGATTATTGATGTTGTTAGTTAAAAACTAACACAACCATGTCAGAAGCCTACTACTAGTAGTAGGCGGTTGAAAAACGATTGGACGACTCGGTGTCCCACACAAAAAGAGAGAGAGAGAGAGAGAGTTGGAAAATGAGTGATGGAATCGGATGGTCCAAGATTAGGCGATTCACTCGCTTGTCGTCCGTCTTTCTATTTTTTAGCAACAAAACGCATGCGTCTATCAGTCCAATTCCAATCTATTCCCACCGTAGCCGTATTTGTATGGGAATAAAATTGGAATTCGCAATTTCTTTTCGTATTTCAGTGATAGTACCCATGCCTTCTACGCCGAGGATCCCCACATGACACAAATATTTGTCAAGTAATTTTCAGATATTTGTGTTTAGTCTGGGTGTTTCTATGTATATTATGTATTTATTTACAAAAATATATAATTATTTATATCAGCTATTTAGTTCCCATAGTACAAGCTTTGCTTAGTTTGGGGCTAAATGGCGTTGTGTGAAATGTCCAAGATATTTTATTATTTATTTATTTATTTAAGGTGTGAACCACTTTTCCCAAGGAACACAGGTTGAAATCATAAAAAGCAAATTTCTTTTTGCCTCTCGATACAAATTTTCTCGACTGGTCAAGACATTTTGACAAGTTGTTCAGTTTTATAGACTAGTTAACCCCTTGCAGCAATTTTTGTGTGATAATACACGCGCGGGAACGGAATTCACGGACTTGTAAATCTTAATAGAAATATAATTATCAGCGTGGTCATGAAAGGGTTGGTTTAGTATTAATATAGTATGAGAGTGTCCATAATTACAATCTCCTCTAAGGACGTTTCTTCGCTTACAAAGAGAAAATCCGTTCAGTAATAATTCAGAGAACCCCAGGGCCGGTTGTAGGGTCACATGTTTACTGTTTAATATCCTAGGAACCTTATTATGTAGTATGGATCTGAAACCGTACCCTAAAACAAAAGCTGAATACTATTCATAGTACCATGATACATTCCACTTTTGATGAAATAAGTTATTCGACGAAATGGTAAAGGTGTTTCCACATACAAAACATCGACAATCCGCGACTATTTCTGACAAAATCATTATAACAATATTAATGAGTCCGTGAAGTTGTTAAAAAAATATGATGGAACTAGTATTAACAATGACTGGTTGTCGTACTTAATAGAAGAAGAACGTATAAAACAAGAATGTATCCCTTTTTTTTATATTGCCATAATACATTTACAAGCATTAATTGTAGTTTATGCAACTGTCTGTTGATCACACAAGTCGTGACCGAGTGTGATAGATAAAAGTTTGACACGAGCATTCTTATGGCGAATTATATTCAGTTGCATACACTATTTTATCTAAACACTAAAAGCTCTCAAAAATCGACTACGTACACTTTTCCAAACATAGCACACTTCGTTTCATTTTTCATATTATTCCAAATGCTTACAACATCTTTTTAAAGTAATGTTACAGTTTTTTATAAGAAAATGTAATTTCTATAGGCAGAATGAATAAATAGGTCAAATGTTTTCGAATTTGCTATCCGAATATTATGAAACGAGTGTACATAAACTAATTAAGGATAATATGTAATACATAAATCACGCCTCGTTCCCAGAAGGGTAGGCATACACTTCTTCCTTCCACTTACTACGATCCTTACGTACTTATTTGTCAAATGGCGATGGCAGAATTTGCAGCATTAGAAATGGTCATAAGTGAGTCCCTGCGAGTAATAAATTTGATAATAATCATAAATGAAAAATATATTGGACGTTTCACACAGCGCCATCTATCCCCAGACTAAGCAAAGTCTGTACTATGGGAACTAGATAGCTGGTGTTATTACATTTACAAAACACTCAGACTGTACAGACAACTGTACAAGTATCTTTTTATTGTATATAATTTATTGGAAACTCCGGCGCATTGCGCGATGCTATGTCAGCATTTTACTCTATTGGCATTTCATGCAAAATCAGTGAAAATAAAGTACTCGTCGCAGTAGGTTGTGTTTTTTATTGTACTTTTATTACGCAATCTTCCTGGAAGTCTTCCTGGAAACAGGCAGACGTTATTCCTCTCCCTAAAACTTCCAATCCCTCATCCTTTTCCGACTACCGTCCTATTTTCATCCTACCTTTCCTTTCTAAAGTCCTTGAACACATTGTCCACAAGCAGCTTGCTGATTTCATTGCCTCTAACTGTCTACTGTCCCCGTTCCAATCTGGTTTCCGACCAGGTCATAGTACTGTCACTGCACTGCTAAAAGTCACTGATGACATACGCTGTGCAATGGATAATAAGTCAGTGACTATCCTTGTATTGCTTGACTTTAGCAGTGACTTCAACTCCGTATACTTTGATGTTCTTCTCGCTACTCTTCGCTCTCTAAACATCTCATACTCGGCAATTATGTGGTTTGACTCTTATCTTCGCGGACGGTCGCAGCGAATCCGCACTGATGAGGCTTCCTCTGACTTGTGTGATCTCGCGGCTGGCGTCCCGCAGGGTGGCGTTCTATCTCCTCTTCTCTTCTCTATCTTTATTAACACGTTACAACTGTCATCTCTTCTAATTTCCATCTCTATGCAGACGACCTCCAGCTTTACCGGCACCTTAATGTTACTGATATTAACAGTGGCATTGAAAATTTAAATGCTGACCTCAATAATATTTTAAATTGGGCTAAATCATTTGGACTCAAAGTCAATCCAAGCAAATCTAAGGCGTTAATAATCGAGAGTCCCTACATGACTCGTCTTCTGGATCACGCTACTCTGCCAGCTATTGTGTTCAACGATGTACCTATCTGCATAACTAAATCGGCAAAAAATCTTGGAGTCACTATGGACTGCAACTTATCTTGGACCTCTCAAGTCAATGAGCTGAGTAAAAAGGTTCATTTCTCCTTTCACTCGCTCAAATGCTTTCAAGGCTTATTACCCCTAAGCACTAAGATTTCTCTAGCTCAATCTCTTCTTTTATCTATCTTAGACTACGCCGACTCTTGCTACCCGGACGTCACCGAGGAGCTATTAAATAAGCTTGAGCGCCTTCAAAATCTGTGCATTCGATTCATTTTCGGACTGCGCAAATACGATCATGTTTCTCAATTTCGATCACAGCTCAAGTGGCTCCCAATTCGTTTTCGCAGGAATACTCATATCCTAACTACTCTTTTTAATGTTCTCTATAATCCATCTTCTCCCTCTTACTTGCGTGAGCGTTTTGCGTTCTCGCGCTCACAGGATAAACCCTGTCGCCCGAATGTCAGGACACAACTCGCAATGCCACGCAGTAAAACCGATTTTTACTCTTTCTCCTTCACTGCTCACGCCGTCAGATTATGGAACTCCCTCCCACACACTGTACGCGATAGCCCATCTATCGCTATCTTCAAAAAACGAGTTAAGGAACATTATCTTTCTCTCTCAAATTAAACCACTATATATATATTTATTTATTCGTTTATATATGTATGTTTATGTATAGTTATTTATTATACCTTCCTCTATTATATATTTTAGTTTAAAATTTTGATATATATTCTGTGCACGTCTTATCCGCATTTCGTTGTATACCATTACTCTTCCCTAGGTCTGCTGTAAGAAATTTCTTATTAGAGACTAGCGGCCCGTCCCGGCTTCGCACGGGTGGACAATTATTTTTTACATAAATGCACTTTAAATTTTACACCCTTTTTTCACATTGGAGGTTTTTTATTATATATTTTTTATCCTTACCTACAGCTACTATTATATACACTTAGGTATTTATTATCTCAAAATATTTTTTAGAGTTCAGTACCCACATGGTAATAACGGAAACCCTATTACTGAGGCTCGGCTGTCCGTCTGTTTGTCCGTCCGTCCGTCCTACAGTTACGAAGCTGTACCTCCTTAACCGTTATACCTAGACAGTTGAAATTTTTACAGATGTTGTATTTCTGTTGCTTCTATAACAACAAATACAAACATCACGATAGTGCGTTGAAAACTAACAGCGACATCTATGTTTGTATTATGGAACTAAAATATTACTTTTCTCAGTTTTCGTGATAGTATAAATATTAAACTACTGAAGCTAGAGAGATAAAACTTGGACTTGAAGTTTTTTATGTAATGAAGCAACTAATAAAGATAAAATTCCGTTTTTTAAAATCCCCCAGGGGATGAACAGGGGGTTAACAGTTTGTATGAAAGTTCGTTGTCCTAAGTGTGATCCGTTTCAAAATTAGTGATTAGACTTAGGACTTAAAATAATCAAACACGTGTTTCAGCATATTTGAAATTTTAACCCTTAATAGGGTCAAAAGGGGGTTAAAAGTTTGTATGAAAGTTCGTTTTTTGAAATGAATGTGATCTGTTTCAAAATTTGTGATAGGACTAATAACTTAAAATAATTAAACACGTGTTTCAGCATTTTTGAAATTTTAGCCCTTAAATGGGTGAAAAGGGGGTTAAAAGTTTGTATGAAAGTTTTTTATCTTAAATGTGATCTGTTTCAAAATTTCTGATAACACTCATAACTTAAAATAATTAAATACGTGTTTCAGCATTTTTGAAATTTTACTCCTCAAAGGTGTCAAAAGGGTGTCATAAGTTTCCTACCAGTTGGGCTACCCGTTTTCCCATGGGAATGTGACGATTTCCTGGAATAAATTATACTTATAAACCTTCCTCTCAAGTTACTCTATCTAATAAAAAAAACCGCATCAAAATCCGTTGGGTAATTCTAAAGATATAAGGAGACACCAAACGGGAAGCAACTTTATTTTATACTATGTAGTGATAAGCAGTGCCTGTTGTGTCTGTATTCTTTATGTGTTTGTCTCTTTACTGTTCCTGTGTACAATAAATCGTAAATAAATAAATAAATAAATCTTCTGTCCCTAAATATCATCCATAAATATCATACAAATCAATATATATCTGTTGAAACACACAACACAGACTTAACACAAATATTTGAAAAATTTACTTAACAAATATTTGTGTCGTATGGGAATCGAACTTAAAACCCCAGTTCCTATAAAAACCTCCCAACTACATCTCTGCAAAAACTACGTACCTCGAGCGCATAGCGTTGGAAATGGAATACTTAAGTGAGTTGCTCATATATCTTGAATTGAATCGGACTCAGTTTTATGTACTGCGTGCTTCCCCTTAACAAGGTTCGTCTCAGGTATCGTGGATTTATGTCTGCAAGTCTATTTCAGCTTAGAAATAGGTCAAAATAAAAAAAAAGATATTAGTTTATTATGATTATATACGAGGTGTGAGGCACAGCCCTCCGAATACTTATAGGGTGCATGCAGACAATGAAATTGAACAACTTTCCCCTAGGAACATTATGTCAGGAAACGACAAAAAATATTCTACCTCCCATCCAAAATCACGATCGGCTGGCTCCATTTACAATGCGAAGTCCAAAACATGTTGACATTTCCTGAAATATTTATGATCTAAATTCTTCCTGATAGTATTTAAAGGGCTGTTACATCCTGTATACAAAATAGTTATAAAAAAATAAAATTATAAATATAAAATATATCGTCATTATATTTCTGACGATATCGTTAGGACCACTGCAGCTATCAACGACGACTTGAGAAGGATTGCTACCTGGCCTGAAACTTTTGGTCTTGTAGTTAACCCCAAAAATTTCCTGCCTCTGAAAACTAAAATCACTCTCGCGCAAACACTTCTTTTCCCCCTTATAGATTACGACACTTGTTGCCTAGATGCCACTGAAGAGTTGTTTAACAAACTCGAGCGTCTCCAAAACCTGTGCATTAGATTTATCTTCGGCTTACGCAAGCACGACCAGCGTAAAATTCAGTAAAAAAGAGAACATTTACGCCACGTCTGACAAACATTTGAGGGTCTTTTAGAAAATTGCGTATCGCTATACGGACAGGTTGTTAACCCACGCTTAAATTGCAATTCACATATGACCCTCGAGTCCCAAGTCACCTCTCACGAGGCGCACGGGAAAGAAACGGGGTAAAAACAGGCTCAGCCGACATCACACGGCATTAAATATTTTTAATTTTATTGCACATAGAAATGCCAACATCCTTTATATTATAATAAAATAAGCTTTTATATCTCAAGAATGTTTTGTCTACAGGATGGACCAAAGAGTGACTTCAAAAGACAAAATGTGTATATCTTTTACTGAGGGATATCCCCTATTCAAATCCCCCATAATTTGTGCTCCGTGATTTGTTGTAGTGTCCGAGTTATTTACCAATCTACGAAAGCAAGCTATGTACCTAAACCTAGTTATTTAAAGCGTTTTAGATGATTTCTATTATTTTTAAATTACTGATGTAAACCAAAGTCTTAAATTATAAATTTAATTCAAAATTATTTTATTAAGTTAAATCATTGTTCCTAACCCTAGCTATAAACTTTTAATTGAACTAAATCAATTTTATTATGTATTTTTAACTATAGAAGTACCTAGTACTGGAAAAAATCGCCGGACAGGAATATTTTCGTATTCTAGAAAGTAAAAATCATTTAGATTATGCTATAAAAACAGGCCACTTCAGTTTGCTACACTTGCAGACTATGTTTGTTCTAAATACAACTGAAACGATTTTCATTTAGCAGACTTCGGGCCCAGGTGAACAATCGAAATATGTTAAGTATCACACTGAATGATAGTTCGGCGTGGTGTCTGTCTGCCAACTGAACTAAACTGAAAGTGCACGAGATTCGTACGTTAGCTTCTGATGTGTAAATCATTTAATGAACTACAGGATGTTTCCGAAATCATCAATGATACCTACAATACCTGCCGTGTGATGCCGGCCTAGAATAGCATCACCCCCTTTCTTGCCCGTGGGAGTCGTAAGAGGCGACTAAGGGACTCGAGGGTGTGTATTGTCATTTTAGAAGATGGGCTGACAACCTGTCACTATGGCTTTACACAATTTTCCGGATGACCCTCAAATGTTTGTCAGACGTGGCGTTAATGTCCGTTATCCGGTCGTTTGCGCTCTGTCTACCCCGCAAGGGATATAGGCGTGATGTGTGTATGTATGTTGACTGATAGTTTTGCGTGGTGTCTGTCTGCCAACTGAACTAAACTGACAGTACACGAGATTCGTACGTTAGCTTCCGATGTATAAATCATTATACAAACAACAGCGTGTTTCCAAAATCATCAATGATCCTACTCGTAGAAGACTGAACAACTCCCGTTCTCACACGCAAGGCGTGGTTTTCCGGTGGTTTGCCAGATCTAGATTTTCGACAAAGCGAGTGTACAGTATCATCGCACACGTCACCGCATTAAATTGCGGTTGTTACAGGTTGTCATTTGTAATTCGCCTTATTTCCGATTTATCTCTCAACGTACCTATACGAGTATACGAGTAGTGTGAAATTTTACTAGTGACCGGTAGTGAAAACTCAAGACGGACTGGAATAAGGAATAACTTTTCCCAAGGAAGATAGGTCTAAAAAAATATTGGACTTCTCATACAAATTACCGATCAGCTGATTTGGGTTACTATGGAAGCACAAAATATTTTTATGATATTTCGACCTATGTGTCTTGGAGAAACTTATTCCTTATCACCATCCCATCCTCTGTTTTCTGTATCGGTCACTAGTAAAATTTCACCCCATATTTTTTCTTTCTTTTTCGTGTGGGACGCGGAGTCGTTCAACTTTAAAAACCTTTCCTACATTCTATTCGGCTTCTCTTCTTCTTCTTCATCCCATTGCCAGCCAATGCTGAGTGTAGGTCTCTATTCGGCCAACCTCCACAAATTAACTTGACAAACAGACATCACCCCATACAAACATTACCCTAAACTTTGAACAATTTACAAACCAACCAACCTGTACATATAATCGCTCACAAAGCAAATTAATATGTATCACGATTATGGCACTATACAGGACCCTATCGCGGGTAACACAATTATCTATGTTGTTTCGGTTTTGGCTGAAATTATAAGAATGAGCGATTTTGATAACGGCTTAATTTCTTATCGATGAATGCCGACTGCACTCACAAAAAAGCATGACTCATTTTAGCAGCAAACGATTCAGAAGCACGAGGCCGTTCGGCTTGCGATGCATCTATTGTCTTCTGACATATTGGAAGGGTGCAATTGAACTGGTTGTTGCAACAACCACACAAACTTCTCTGGGTGAACCCTCGCTCCCCACCAACCAATCAGGTGTAGGGTTTTAAGCTTCATGGCTAAAATCGCAGAGCCCAGTCTAAAAAATACTTATTACATTTTTAAGTGGCTTATTACAGCTATTATTTTCTGTTGCAGGGCATAATGTACTCCCTCTGTATCTAGTTTGTTTACATTATTTTAAATACTTCTTGTACAGAGAATAGTATGCCTTGTTCGCTTATGTCTTGTACCAGCCAGCGCTTTTGTAATCAATCTATTATGTGAATGAATACATTACTCGACCGTAATCACTGTATCGTTCGTGTGTACGAACGATACAGTGTGTTCGTGTGTTCGTGTGCGTGTGCGTGTGCGTGTGACAGCATGGCAGTAATTTAACGCTTTACCAAATTAATTTTGATTGAGACGGCACTGGCTTTTAAATTATTCAATGGTTCTAAAATTGTACCTTTTTGATTATGATTTGACTTTGTAATATTGATCTATGCTTAGTTAATTTTTTATACGGTAAGGTTTCTGACATTGAATTTACATTGATTTATATTTGTCTGACATTATTTTTAAGTTTTATTTTTTGCAAAGACATTGAGCAATATATTTGTCACTTATTATTTTAATTAATTATTTAATTTTATGCTCTGACTTTGTTATTTTATATTTATTTCTATTGTTTTTATTATGTTGTCATCATTTCGAATACAATATAAAAATTGTTCACGAATATAGGTATAAATATACATACATACATATATCACGCCTATAATCCCTTGCGGGCTAGGCAGAGCGTAATCGGCCGCAAAAGACGAACATTTACGCCACGTCTGAAAAATAATTGCGGGTCATTCGAAAAATTGTTTATCGCCATAGTGACAGGTTCCAAAGCAATTTATACCATACTAGCAGCCCGCCCAGCGGTTTCACCCGCAGCTAACAATTTCCCCCCGGGAATAAGACAGTTTAATATAGCCTATGTTCATCAGAGATAATGTAGGATTCTAAAAATCTTGACTTCAATTTGAAACAAATACCGTTTTTTAGATGGTGGTGGCGTAAAGCTACATGCCGTGTGATTAACCTGCCCAGCCCCATGGCAGTGCCTATATTTTTATTTTTTTTATCCCGCCCGAGCCGGTTTTCTATTAGGTCATAACAAAATTGTAAAAAAAAAATTGTGTGATACAATTTTCTTTTTTTAGAATGACGGTTCATGACGTCAATAAGTGATAATACTATCCTACATTGAATAAAGAATTTCAATTTCAATTAACGGTAAAAGAATTTTTTAAATCGGTCCAGTAGTTTCGGAGCCTATTCAATTCAAACAAACAATAAAAAAAACCTGTTTCTAATATGAGTGTAGATTATAAAATTATTATTTTAGTGTGATGCCGGCTTAGAATAGCATCACCCGATTTCTTTCCCGTGGGAGTCGTAGGAGGCGACTAAGGGACTTGAGGGTGTGTATTGCAATTTTAGGCGATGGGCTGACAACCTGTCACTATGGCGATACACAATTTTCCGAATGACCCTCAAACATATGTCAGACGTGGCGTAAATGTCCGTTTTTGCGGCCGTTAACGCTCTGCCTACCCCGCAAGGGATAATAAGCGTGATATGTGTATGTATGTATTATTTTAGTGTAGTTTTTTTTTAAGCATTATTTAATGTTTTTTGTCGTCTTTTTATACCGAGTAAGGGACAGCCCTTCGAATACTGATAGGGTGCATGAAACATAAAACTGGACAACTTTCCCCTAGAAACATATGTCAGGAAACGCCAAAAAAATGACCTTCCATACAAAATCACAATCAGCTGACTGCATTCACTATGGGAAGTCAGTTTTTTTACGTTTCCTGAAATATGTTCCTAGGGGAAAGTTGTTCAGTTTCATGGTCTGCATGTACCCTATTAGTATTCTGAGGGCTATCCCTGACACCCTTTAATACAGTAATGATTAAATGTAATCATTACACTACTGGTACGAATAATGTGGCGTAGTTAGTACATTTTTAAATGAAAAAGTAGTTATTGTGGCATAACTGTAATAGTTAGACATATGGTATCGCGGACATTATTATAGATATTGATGTCCTCTATAAAACTGTAGTACATCACTTTGCTCTATTGTCAATAATTTCATTTCGATATTTTTTTGGTAAATTTTTCACACGTTGGGTTACATTATCGAAATTTTCACGCGGATCACTATTTTTTTCTCATATAAAATATAGCCTATGTTCATCAGGAATAATGTAGAATTCTAATGGTGAAAGAATTTTTAAAATCGGGCCAGTAGTTTCGGAGCCTATTCGATGCAAACAAACAAACAAACAATCAAATCTTTCCTCTTTATAATATTAGTGTAGATAAACGGGCGTTTTGAAGAACTTTTTGTAAAGTGTCTGTCTGACTGTCTCACGAATACACTCGCCTAGTTAAAAAAAATTTCGTCTATATATATTAAGCAGCCTTACTAGACTACTTGACATTTCCATAGACCCTAGTAGTTAAACTTGGTTTTCCACGAAATGCTGTTAATATTCATTGTGTATCACGATAATGACAGTTTGTCAGCCCATATCTCCTACTTTTGCAATACACACCCTTGAGTTCTTTTGTTCAGTTGCTTTTTACGACTCCCACGGGAAAGAAATGGTGTGATTCTATTCTAAGCCGGCATCACTCGGCATAAATATGAATATGAATATACTCTCATAAATGAAAATAAGAAATTGAAAAAATGTCAGCGCCCGCCGGGACTTGAACCCGGGACCGTGGAGTACCGTTCCACTGCTCTGCCAACTGAGCTACCGGCGCCCCGACGTAAGCCGACGAAATCTTCAACCTCTTGGTACTCGTCTCGAAGCGACGACAAGCGACATCTAGTATAAGTTATTTGAAACGAATACTATGGTCAGTCCACTTAAGAGTGAAATTCGAACCATGCGATGAAGCAAAGCTTATTCGTTTCAAATAACTTATACTAGATGTCGCTTGTCGTCGCTTCGAGACGAGTACCAAGAGGTTGAAGATTTCGTCGGCTTACGTCGGGGCGCCGGTAGCTTAGTTGGCAGAGCAGTGGAACGGTACTCCACGGTCCCGGGTTCAAGTCCCGGCGGGCGCTGACATTTTTTCAATTTCTTATTTTCATTTATGAAAGTAATATAGCACTGTGAGTGCAAATTAAAACCATAGTACATGAATATACTCGTATATTGAAAAGTTGTTGTAGGGATTCGTAATTTGCCATTGATTGCATATAATAAAGCATTCTGGAATAGCCCTTAATTAGTTCCGATATTGTATAGATCCTTACACACGATATTGTCTGTAACGCATTCTTGCGGTAGGCATAGTAATACCGCAGTGGTTGCTGCGGTGTGCGGTGCGGTGCCGCAACTCTTGCGGCGTGAAAACAAAGAATGAAATTCAATTTAAATATAACTTATTACCTTTAAACACAGCACATACAGATAATTACACAAAAACATATAATATAAAACAAAAAGACAAAAGGGGGTATCTCAAGTGCTGACAAAACTTGACTGTATTTTTTAGTGCCTCCTCCTCCCTTAAAGCACGTTCAGACCATGCTCCTGCTCCTGCCGCTTCCGCGAATATTGCTCCAAATACTTCCGCGGAAGTATCAACGCGAGTGAGTGAGTAAAATACTATCGCCACTTACAAATATTTGAGGACCGTTTTATAAAAATCGTGTATTACTATCTGTCGCCTAAATTGTAATATAAGAGAACCTAAAACCCGCGAGACTCATAGTAGCCTCTTACATGTGGTAATTCTGTTCTAAAGCCAGCATCATACGGCCAAGCCATGTATGCTGCATCGAAATTCAAAACCGTAAACTGCGAACTCTGCCTTAAACAAAGGCTGTATGTTAACAAATCATCTAATTAACGGTAACAGGGCCCGAGGGCTGAGTTACAATAAGTTGGGTTAAGGCGAGTGTAGTCGTGAACATTCTTAATAGTAACGCCATTTCACAATTAAACGCTTAATTTGACGGCCGATGTGGCGCAGTGGTAGTGCGACTGCCTGCGACGCAAAGGTTCCGGGTTCGATTCTCGGTGGGACACTCATGAAGTTCATATTTATCACTTTGTGAATTTGTTTCCGGTCTGGTTAGGACATTGCAGGGTGAACCAACTGATTGTCCGAAAATAAATGGTTTCGTGCTTCGAAAGGCCAGTTAAGCCGTCGGTCCCGGTTGCTGTCTATGATTACTTAGACTTCGGTCGTAACACAACCATGTCAGAGGCCTACTAGTGGTAGGAGGCGGTTGAAAAATTCTGACACCAGGGTTCATCGGGTCGTTGGACGACTCGGTGTCCCACACGAAAAGAGAGAGACAATTAAAATATTTTCTCTTCGTTCAAACAATCTGTCATAATGTCCGTTGCCCATGTTTTTAGTATAATCCTTAAGAAAAATTTGTTACTACAAACCCAATGAAATAATCGCTGTTATTCCATTTTTTACCATAACTTTAATTACAGCAAAATGTCGTTGAGTGTGTAGGTTCTAACTTTACTTAAGGATACTATTTAAAACTTGAACAACGGAAATTCTGATAGATTGTTTGCATAAAGATAAAATATTAGTTTTGTGATGTGTCGCCACTGTTGAGGCCGTCCACGACTACACTCGCCTTAAGTTCGCTCGAGCAAAATTCTTGTACAAAGTTATGATTGCCTGCGGCACGCTCACTGCCGTACCTTCAATCTCATCCGTTCTTCCTAGTACAACTCCTAACCCCAGAAATAGGTGTGGTGGGAGAATGGAAAAGGCACAACACGAACATGAACTTTTCACGTAATACCACGTTCATACGATATCAATATGGGCAGGGAAATAGTAAGAGAAGTGGGCAGCCCGAGCATGTAAACAGGTTACTTTCGCTGCTACTCGTCATGCCGCTGCCACTTCCCGTGCTCCCTCGATTGTTGGCTTTTCTTGCGCGCGTCAAAGAAAGTTATATTTTAATTCAATTTAATTATTTGCTCACACGGTGTGTGAACGTGCTATTAGACCCGATGTGGTGCGATCAGCACTTAAAGAATTTAAGAGAGACTATACCGCAATATACAATTGCTAGTTGCGAGCCAAATACGCTCAACATTTTACGTAAAAATATGGTCTTAGATTGAAAGTGGCCTTGAATATCATCACCCCATTACTTTCCCGTGGCAGTCATAAGAGGTGACTAAGTGACTCAGTGGTGTGTATTGCAATTTCAGCCGATGCGCTGATAAACTGTCAACACTATTGCGACACACACAGTTTTTCTAATGACCCTCAAATGTTTGTCAGAAGTGGCGTAAATGTCAGTTTTTTGCGGTCGTTAAAGCTCTGCCTACCCTGCAAGAAATGAGGTGATGCTATTCTATGACGGCATCACACAGCAAAAAGGGTTGCTTGCTTCGTGTGTTTGCCATACTCACTTTATCGCGTTGTTAGGCCCGCTCTGCGACGATCAGAGGGCTCGGCAAACAGACAAATAGAAGCAAACAGACAAACAGACGCAAACAGGCAAATAAACTTGACGACGCGGCTGTTAATTGTTTGACACAACAATTTGTGTTGAACTTGTAATGAGTTTAAAATTGGAACGGCAGATTACTTACTTATACAGGTTGTAAGGGAAAGTACAGGGAGTAACAAAAATGGTATAATAACAAGTCGAAAGGATGTCAAGGTAGGTACTCATGAAACTTAACAACTTTTCAGAAGGAACGTAGGTCGAAATGTTTAAAAAAATAGACCTCCCATACAAAATTGCCGGTCAGCTGATTAATTTACGAGTTCTATGGGAGGTGCAATCCTTTTTTATATTTCTGCTTTTTTCATGGAAAACATGTTCAATTTCATAAGAACTTTGACCATTTTTCGGTTTCTTATACCCTTTTTGTTACTCTCTGTATAGTTTTTTTTTTATTTAGTATGGGTTTGCTCTTGGCTCTAGACTAGGTCACAGGACATTTAATTTTATTTTAGCCTATGAAACTGAATAACTTGCTCTCCAGAACTTAGTTTCAAATGGGGAAAATAGTAGATCTGCCACAAGGAATAACTGGATCGGATAACAAACATTGAATGAGAAATCCATAAATATTTTTTGTGTCAAAATTGCCTGCTAGTAGTAGGCCTCTGACATGGCTCTAAATAATCATAGACAGCAACCGGGACCGACGGCTTAACGCGCCCCCCTAAGCACGAAACCATTTCTTTTCGGACAATCAGGTGGGTCACCTTGTAATGTCCTAACCAGACCAAGAATAAAATCACAAATTGATAATATCAACTTTGTGAGTGACCCACCGAGAATCGAACCCTTTGTGTCGCAAACAGTCGCACTACCACTGCGCCACATCGGGCGTTTCCACATCGTGCGCCACATCAGGACATGACTGATCGTGACGTCAATAAGTGATAATACTATCCTACATCGAATGAAGTCTTTTCGTTCAAATCAAATTTTTTTATTTGCTTTATGTGTGGTTACATGAGATGATAGTTTTATAATTCGAAATCCATTCACACTTAGCTGATTATCAGCATGCAAAAAATTTACTTACATAGGTATATAAACAATATTCTTATAAATTTTAAGCATGTTACTTAAATTACCATAAAATATGTCGTAAGCTTATTTATTAACTATATTGCTACTATTATCTTATCATATTACATTATTTTTGGTCAGTGTATTACTATTGTTATATTAAATTCATTTAAAAAATTATATTTCACTATTAATACAAACTTAGTCTATTTAGTATTAAAATATTCATTTAATGAGTAGACGAGTAGACGTTTAATATCATCAACAGCCAAAACAATCCACTGCTGGATATGGGCCTCACCATATTGGGGGGTATTTCCCATACTAAGGTGTTGTATTCACAGGGAAAGGTTTTTAAAATTTCAAATTTTCTTTTTAAGCGGTAACCCGTAATATAGATTACAAAAGTCTTTTATCCGTAGAGTTAGTTCCGTATAACGCGCAAGTCACACAAAAACACTGAGTTTCATTATAAAAGTTCTTGAGGAAAATTTCCATCATAAATTACCTTAATAGAGACTGATTTTCATGCAATGCAAGTGCTCAAGTAGTTGAAGTGGATTGCGGGAAAGAAGTTTAATTAATAATGGAAGTAATTTGCTGTGCGATGCCAGATTATAATAGCATCACCCCATTTTTTTCCCGTTGGTGTCGTAACAGGCGACTAAGGGACTCGGTTATGAGGCTTACAATCTGTCGCTATGGCGATACACAATGTTCTAAATGACGCTGCATTATTGTGACTACCTACCGTGTGACGCCATCTTAGAATAGCATCACCCAATGTCTTTCCCGTGGGTGTTGTAAGAGGCGACTAAGGGACTCGAGCGTTACATATATGTATTGCAATTTTAGGTGATGGGCATACAAGCAGACACTATGGTGATACATTTTCCGAATAACCCTCAAATATATGTCAGAGTGAATATCTGCTACCCCGCAAGGGATAAAAGGCGTGATATGTGTATGTATGTATGTAATAAGACATGACATTTCTTGAATACCGAATTTGAATACACTTCCCGTGTTAGGTATACAATCATTGAAAACTTGCAAAAAAAACCATGCATGCCCCTGAAAATTTTGCAAGTTTTCAATAAATGACGTCATGACTTATTAATCTATCCTTTTCTTAACCCATTTGTTGAAAAGTTACAGCGCTAACTAAAGGTAGTACTATTAATTATACTGTGCTAATGCTAGTGCCGTTTGATGCCGGCTTAGAATAGCATCACCCCATTTCTTGCCCGTGGGAGTCGTAAGAAGCGTCTAAGGGACTCGAGGGTGTGTATTGCAATTTTAGGCGATGGGCTGACAACCTGTCACTATGGCCATACACAATTTTCCGGGTGACCCTCAAATGTTTGTCAGACGTGGCGTAAATGTCCGTTCTATTTCTATGCGGCCGTTTACGCTCTGCCTACCCCGCAAGGGATTATAGGCGTGATATGTGTGTGTGTGTGTGCTAATGGTTAGTTTAATACATACATATATCACGCCTATATCCCTTGCGGCGTAGGTAGAGCGTAAACGCCCAAAATGGGGTGATGCTATTAAGAGCCGACATCACATAGCTTAAGGTAAATTACGAGAAGTTAAGGCCACACCAGTCCCAAAAAGTAAGTCTCTTTCTATTTCGCTGCCTTAGAAAGAAACAGACGATGACAGCTTAGATCCGGAAAACTGAACGTTTGTTTAATTATTAAAATATATAAACGAATATTTCACAAAGTAAGCCCATAGATTAATTACTAATATAACGAGGAAGAAGAACACAAAATAAAATATGAAACGAAGGGTTTTTTAGTCTAAAAATGGATCAGAATCGCAAAATTAGAGATCTCATAAATCCTGCTTAGAGCCGCATAGTTTTGTAGCATATACATACATACATACACACACATATCACGCCTATAATCCCTTGCGGGGCAGGCAGAGCGTAACAGGCCGCAATAAACGGACATTTACGCCACGTCTGACAAATATTTGAGAGTCATTCGGAAAATTGTATATCGCAATAGAGACAGGTTGTTAGCCCATCGCTTAGTATTCCAATACACACCCTCGAGTCCCTTAGCATGAAGTTTTACTAAGAAAAATTATGTCTCGTAATTAAGACAAGTGATTTCAAGAAATGGAATACAAAATTCCGAACACTATTCAACCTTGTGCGGTTGATTTCTGAGACCACTTTACCTGGAGAGAATTAATTTCCAGAATTGAGGGCAATGCCTTCAACCATTAGGTAAGTAAGTGTTCAGGTATCTAGGTCAACTAGAATTTGATTCAAGTTTATGTTTGAGTAAACTGAAACCATTTAATATGTTATTTATGATGAAACTAGAACTTCTCTTTATAGAGGCATGTGTAACCCAATTTCAATTCTAAGAAGTTTTTAACACGTTACTGGTAGGTACTTTAATATACAGGTTTTTTTTTAACTTCGTCCCTGAGCTGTGGTAACCCAGATGGAAGAGGCGTCGTCACTAGTAGGTAATGACGAAAGTCGCAGGTTCAAAACCTGCCCGCACTTGAAAATATTGCAAGTTTTCAAAAATTTTATACCTAACACGGGAAGTGTTTTAAAATTTGGTATTCAATATACAGGATGTAAGGGACAGATAGACAGGACAGGTATTTATTTGGTATGTTCAGGTTTATTTAGTTGAGATTTTAGCCCTCTACGTTTCGGCAGCTTAAAACAGCCTTCTTCATGGAGGTCGACAGTCACACATACCCGCCCGTTAACCTCTACATACATAAATCACGCCTATATCCCTTACGGGGTAGGCAGAGCGTTAACGGCCGTAAAACGGATAAAAAAAAAAAAAAAAAAAATTGGTCTTTCTTACACTTCTATAACAATTTGATCGATTGGAATCTCCATTTAAGCAATAAAAGCCTGTGTTTGGAGATTCCGCTCTTCCATAATTAGAAGTTCAAAAACATGACATAGGTAGATAATTATTTTACATAATAATATTATACATGCAGAAACCAAAGTTTAGTACATATAAAACAAAATAACACTACGAAATCAGAAATTAACTAAAATTAAAATAAAATAAAAACAAAAGGAAACAGAATTGAGTTGAAACTAGTATGTATGTGCTGTGTGTGTATGTATGTGTGTGTGTGTGTGTGTGTGTGTTTGTGTGTGTTTGTGTGTGTGTGTGTGTGTGTGTGTGTGTGTGCCCATAGCTTTTAGGTACGAACCAATATGTCCTCAACCTCATCATAAGTCTTTGATTTTATCCACTTCATCAATAGTTTCTTACACTCGAGGAAAGTTTTATCGTAAACATACACTTATATATAATAATAACACCACGTCTGACAAAAAATTTGAGGGTTTATCAGATAACCGTGTACCACTATAGTGACAGGTTGTCAGCCCATCGCCTAAAATTGCAATACACATCTAACCCTCGAGTCCCTTAGTTGCCTCTTACAACACCCATGGGTGAGAAATGGGGTGTTGCTATGCCGGCACCACACGGCAACCTCTACATAATAAATAACAAGTAATTCGCGTAAACCTACATCACGAGTACTAATTATCACGAATAGTGCTGTCATACGCATTGACAGCAGCAGTATTCGACAGATCCAGCAGAAATAGTTGAGTATGTCACTTAATATGAGGAGGAACACGACATTAGGATTTTGATTAACCGCGTCTCTCGCTACCATTCCTTGCATGACGCCAGTCGACACGGATATTAGGAAATGGCGGTGATAAAATGGTACATAAATTCTTTCATCTTTAATGTTAATTCTACAAAATACATATTGAATGTCACAAGACATACATACATTAACAAAAAGCCCAAGATAATATCGTATCAAACTACAGACTACAATTTTGCAAGTAAATTTCAATGTTCATTGCGAAGTGTGTTAGTCATTATGATAGGAGGAATATTAACCGGCTACATAATGTACTTAAGAATTTTACCTGTAAACTTGTAGCCTGTAGTCTGATAGCGTCTGAATTTGACATCAGGGTAGACGAAACCTGGTGTTTGGTACATTATTAGCAGTGGAATGTATGTAGAAGTTGGTGACGTGGATGCGTGTAAACGGTGATTAATTAAAAGATACAGAGTTGTTCAAATAACTAGGTAAATATTCACTTTTTGTATCAAAAAGAGCTTATTTTTATTATTTAACTAGCACTCGCGTGCAGAATGGCTGCCGGTCGGGATGAAAAAAAAAGAAAAGAAGCCTGAAATCCAAACATTTTACATTTTAAAATCTCAATACAACTTTTTCTAAAACCTTTTCTGAACGCCAGGTTTTCAATAATGTTCGGAAGAAAAAGTAACATTCTATATTCATTCATTAAAATAAACAATCCAGTCGTATTTCGATGGCGCTTCCATTAACCCAGTATCCGCGTTTTTATAACTGGCATCACATACATACCGCAGCTCGTCTCTTGTCTCTTATGAGACGAATATTAAACGCCTCAGGGTTATTTACAACGGAATAAAAATGTTTGGACGCCATTTTGTCGAGTTTTGTGGTGCGGTGCCTGCCCTTATTAAACTAATAAAGATTATGTGTGCTGTATACTCTATCCAAATAAGTGTTTAAAATTATGTAAATAACTAAATATATACGAACAACATTAGGACAGACAATAATCATTATCACTCGTCTGTCGCTTCATACTATAACAATTTCATTGGTTTTGAATTTTATTGTGGGTAGTTAAGGTTCAAAATTGTTGTCCGGCTCCCGGTACGTGACAGACAAGCGGATAATAGCTGTCACTCTGAGTGAGCCATAACTAAACTGAGTCAGCCATACCTAGTAACACTGCTTACATTCTTTTACATAGGTACCTCCTTGGTATATAACAGTAAAGTCCTTAGTATAACCACACCTCGGACACTCCATACAGCGGACTCTATAGACAACTGTCATTTCTAAATGTGCATGTGTGGGTGATCACAGATGTGTGAGTGCAGGGCTGGAATGCAGGTTGTTTTTTATACCCAACCTGATGAATACATACAGTTACTACCAAAGAGAATGTAACATGCCTAGCGCTAGTTTCTACTTAATTCTCCACTGGTATTTTGACATTTCTCGGGTGAGGGCAGGTCGGGGGCTGGGGTGCGGGGAGGTGAGTGTCCGGTCTTTATGTATAATATATACTACATACTATTATTCTGTGGTATAACAGTAAATGAGGGCAACACTGAAGATGCGTATCGCTGTAATTATTCATGTAAACTTGGCAACTTAGCACCTAATTTGTGATACCGGTTGAACTTGGGGCAGTTTCGGAAAGTTAGACTTTTTTGCGGCCGTCAAGGATTAACCTTTTGATGAATGTTAAAACAACTCGAGCTGTCTTTTAAATACCTAATAAAAATAAGGTGTTTATCTCAATTTATTTGTTATGGACCACGGTGGGTAAGTGGGGCAATATACAGGGTGTAATGGACAGCCCTATGAATACTTATAGGGTGCACGCAGACCATGAAACTGAACAATTTTCCCCCAGAAACATATGTCAGAAAACGATAAAAAAAAACTAGCTCCCATATGAACAAATCACAATTAGCTGACTGCATTTCCTATGAGGAAGGATCTTTTTTTAAGTCTTTTGAAATATTTTCTTATGGGAAGTTGTTCAGTTTTATGGTCTGCATTCACCCTATCAGTATTCGGAGGGCTGTCCCTTAAAACCTGTATTAAGTAAAAGGTAATTTAATACATTCCCTCCAAAAAGAGGGGAGGTCATATAAGACATATTCTTCTATAGAACTAGGGGTCGGAAATCATTAGTTATAAAGTTATAAGGACCTTTGGTTTTGCAAAATGTATGACGAACCACAGTTGTATTTATAGTACTCTTCTCTACTTAAATTACTTATCTGTGTTAGGTACAAAAATCTACTATTAAACAAAGTTCTTTTTTAATCTTTCCGTCTCATAGTTCTATGCTGACAAGAACCGTCAAACAAAAACGATGTCAACACAGGAAAATGGACCCTCTGCCATAGTATTACCACGAATATAAGAGCTATCCAATACGACTCATTGGAACGGCGGTACTTTAGTTATTGAATCCTAATTCCTACTAAACCCACAATCCTAGGATCCTCAATGAAATACTCCAGGTGGCTCAATTCCCACTAAATCAAGACGGCCAGGCGAAGACTTATTGAAATGACCCCCCCCTACCTCCATCAATTTTAATAATCATCTCCAGCCAGCGACTACCCAGATTTATGACGTGCTTAGTATGAAAGTAAGGAACTAAAACTGAAATAGTGCAGTTTTTAAGTTCTAGGTGAAAGTTTTTTTTTTTCAAACGCGTTAAGAATTGTGAGAAAGACACTTTTAGGTCTTCTTCTTTTCGTGTGGGACACCGAATCGTCAACGACCCGATGAACCTTGGTGTCAGAGTTTTTCAACCGCTGACTACTAGTAGTAGGCCTGTGACATGGTTGTGTAACGACCGCCGTCTAAGTAATCATAGTCAGCAACCGGGACCGACGGCTTATCGCGCCCTCCGAGGCACGGAACCATCTTTCTTTTCAGACAATCAGGTGGTTCAGCCTGCAATTTCCTAACCAGACCGGGAACAAATTCATAAAGTGATAAATATTAACTTTTGTGAGTGTCCCGCCGAGAATCGAACCCGGAACCTTTGCGTCGCAGGCAGTCGCACTACCACTGCGCCACATCGGCCGTTAGGTGAGTTCTATAGAGGTATATACGAAATTTTATATGTAGTAACTACAATGAAATCGTTGACGAGCCATAATACAGTAGTAAGTAAGTAAGGGATGAACAGAAAGGAAAAAAAAAAACAGATAACATACAGGGTGTAAGGGACGGTGTACCGTAAACTTTGCAAGCATGATCAGACCATGAAACTGAACAACTTTTACTATGAAGCCTACGTTGGGAAACGAATTTTTTTTTTCGAGTTTCCATAGAAAGTCAGTCAGGATCTAAATTTTGTATGGGAGGTCGAATACTTTTCTCGTTTACCAACATCGCCTCCATAGAAAAAGTTGTTCATTTTCATGTTAACTTAGAAACCTTACTATTATTTTTGAAAATATGCAAAATTTACAAGCGTGGGCAGGATTTGAACTTGCGACTTTCGCTATTACTAGTAGCGACGCCTCTTCCATCTGGGCTACCGCAGCTCGACCCTTGACCGCTATTTTTGTGTGCCAGTAACTCGAGGTACGGCTCCATCTACCGGGTTGGTTTTGCAACTAATACCCAACGATTAATTCATTATTTACAGATTGAATGTAGTCTCAGCGATGAACACCCGTGATAAATTGAATACCATATTAAGTTACCTAACACGGGAAGTGTTTTAAAATTTGGTATTCTTTTATTCTAATGCAAAGTTCTCTTTTCTGTACCGCTCTTCCCAAAGTTTGTTTGGAAGAGATCGCTTTTAGCGATAAAACTGCCTTTGCGCACAGATACAATTGCGAAATTCGCGGGCAAGGGATGAGCTGCGGTAGCCCAGATGGAAGAGGCGACGCCACTAGTAATGTCAGTCCCTTAGCCGCCGCTATATAGGGACATAGGGAAGCCGTCGGTCCCGGTTGCTGTCTATGATAACTTAGACAGCGGTCCTTACACAACCATGTCAGAGGCCTACTACTAGTAGCAGGTGGTAAAAAAATCTCTGACACCAGGGTTTATCGGGTCGTTGGACGACTAGGTGTCCCGCACGAAAAGAAGAAGATGCCGGGAAAAGGTCTTTTTCCCGCGGGAAAACGGTTAGCAGCGGGTGAAACCGCTTGGCGGGCCGCTAGTTTCCAATATTCTGAGGAGAATGTGCCACGCCACGTAGACAACAGTGGCTCAGACACGTAGCGAAGACTAAATGAGTTCGTAGACTGGTCACATCTTTGAGTATAATTTGATGGCTATCGATTTCCTTTAAGTGAAAATTGAACGTGTTAGCACAAAATACCAAGGAACAGTAGTTTAACTTCATACTAACGCCCGGTTTTCGCACCCACACATACACACGCCCGACCGACCTATACGTACACGACTACTACATAGAATCTCGTGCCGCTTGTGTCACAGTGAACTGTACTGCCGCCGCCGCGCACTTTTGTCAGAGTATCAAGAAATTGGAAAAATTAATACCTAAAAACCTTACTATTCATGTAATAATAATGTAATTCCTTGTTTTCTTACTGTAACCTTGCTGTAACTTAGCATTATGGTACATAAGTGTGACATCACTGTGTCGTTTTTAAATAGCGGAATTCAGGCCTGATTGTTAAATGAAACCATACACACACATTACGCCTTAATCCTATGCGGGTTAGGCGTAAATGTCCGTAAAATACGGTCGCTATCGCATCGTCTGAGGACCGTTTCACAAAATTCGTGTATAACTATAGCCATATCAGCCTATCGCCTAAAATCTTATTACACGTAAAACTGTCGAGTCACTTAGTCGCCTTTTACGACACCCGCGGGAAAGAAATGGGTGATGCTATTCTAAGCCTGCATCACACGGCTATTTAACCTTCCACATCAAAAAAGGAGCTAGTTCTTCATATGTCCCGCTTATTTCGCCGATAAACTATTTTATCGGGCACTTAGCAAACAATGGGACGTGTCCATTCAAGTTTGCGTCTGAATGGGGTAACCGTCCCGGGTTTCGCCCTCGAGGGCCAAGGATTGCTGAGATTGTCCTCTCAATGGCCCGGAGAATAATAAGGCCCCGACAAAACGCACGAGATTGAGCTAAGGTGATTTCACTTGGCATCATTCGGTGCGCTCACCCTATTCTATTAAAGTGAGCGAAAAATATTTGGCGGAAAAATGTTCTTCTTACGGAAAACAAGATGGTTGAAAAGAATATTGCTTTTTTGTTTGTTTATATGGCTGTATGGGAAGGATATCATCTTAGCTTGTTGAATCGAAATAGTTGAAATGTTCTTTAGTCACATTGCCACAAGGAAGAGTAGGTATTATAGGTAATAATTAAACGAAATTATGCAGTGTGATGCCGGCTTGGAATTTATTTCCCGTGCGAGTCGTAAGAGGCGACTAAGGGACTTGAGGGTGTGTTGCAATTTTAGGCGATGGGCTGACAATCTGTCACTATGGCGATACATAATTTTCCGAATGACCCTCAAATATTTGTCAGACGTGGCGTTAATGTCCGTTTTTTCGACCGTTTACGCTCTGTCTCAAGGGATTATGGGCGTGATATGTGTATGTATGTATATATCAAACGAAATGCTGGCTGACCTAGTGAATTTCTTAGCTAGCTGCTTCAAGCAACACGGTCTTACGTCTCGTTCCACGAAAGGCTGTGTTGATCTAGTTTGCTGCAATAAAATGGAATTTAATTAACTTTGTTCAATTTAGGATTGTACTATCACTTATTGACGTCAAAATTAGTCATTAGGTATGCCTCTATAAAAAGAACTTTGTATTACACAGTCCTCTTCTTTTAATAACAATTTCTGATAGAAAACCGACTCGGGTAAGATCAAAAAATGAAAATTAAGGCACTGTAGGCATGTAACTTTACGCTACCATTACCAGTAAACGTAACTTTTTTGTTTCAAATTGAAATCATGATTTTCAATTAGTGTAATTTACATGCATAATATAATTAACCGGACCAGTAAAAAAACGGTCGCTATCATCAAGTCTGAAGAGTATTTATATGAGAACCGTTTCAGAAAAATACATACATACATAAATCACGCCTTACGGGGTAGGCAGTGCGTTAACGGCCGTAAAACGGATATTAACACCGCGTCTGACAAAAGTTTGTGGGTCAATCAGATAACTGTGTAACTATAGTGACTGGTTGTCAGCCTGTCGCCTAAAATTGTAATACAAATGAAACCATCGAGTCTCTTAGTCGCCGACACCCGCGGGAAAGAAGGGATGATGCTATTCTAAGCCGGCATCACACGGCCTATAAGAACAATAAAGAACTTAGTAAAAATGCAATCACAAAACCTTTTAAGATGCAAAGATAAATCCACAATTAAAAAGACAGAAAATTATTCAGAAAATAATAAACTGGAGAACAATTGATGAACAACAAAACGACTCATCCGTTCATTTCAAAACCCATCTAACTCATCTAAACGATTGAACGAAACGAAACTCACTTTGAATAAAAAGGAATTTTCCGTCAGATTTGCTAACTAGAAAGTAAATAAATAATGGTCATCAATTTAAATTGGAAGCTTTTGGAATCGGACAAAGGATTGTTAGAAGTTTTTTTTACTTGTTTCGAATAAAAAAGTTCGGTGGAAGTTTGAGAAAGATACCTAATGGCGCCATTTGAAGGTATCTATTTTATCTGTGTCTGATTCTGAAACTCATTATTTGAAAAGTTGGCATGTGTCTTAAGAACGAAAGACGTAATTTAGCATACCGATTAAATAATTGCCGTGTGATGCCGGCTTAGAATAGCATCACCCCATTTCTTTCCCGTGGGAGTTGTAAGAGGGAACTGAGGGACTTGAGGGTGTGTATTGCAATTCTAGGCGATGGGCTGACAACCTGTCACTATGGCGATACCCAATTTTCCGAACGACCCTCAAATATTTGTCGGACGTGGAGTAAATGTCCGTTTTTGCGGCCGTTTACGCTCTGCCTACCCCGCAAGGGATAATAGGCGTGATATATGTATGTATGTATTAAATAAAATACAAGAAAATATACCGATTTTGCAGAGGAGAGAGTCGCCGTTTGGTGCCGGTTTAGAATAACATCACCCTTAATTCTACCCGTGGGTGTCGTAACTTATATATTAGGTCCTTACATATGAAATTGTCGTTTTGTCGTACTGGCCACTTTGATCACAAATTTCTCCTATTTGGTTAGGAATTCGAAATTCAAATTTATACAGCTACTTCCACATGTAGTTGTGTTTCGTAAACCGTCATTCATTTGTTTTTTTACTTATCTTTTTTTTGTTTGCATCGCTCAATTTACAAAATGGAAAATTTGAAATATCGCGTTATTTACGAGTACGAGTTCCACCGTGGCACCAGTGCTGCGGAAACGGCTCGAAGGGTTAATGATGTGTATGGCGGTTGTGTCGCAAAAGAAAACACAGTGCGTTTTTGGTTCCAACGTTTTCGTTCTGGAAATTTCGACCTGCAAAACAAGCCCCGTGGACGGCCGGAGACCCAAGTTGATAATGAAGAATTGAAGGCTATTGTGGAAGCGGATCCATCGCAAACCACGTCCGAATTAGCTGCAGGCTTCGGTGTTAGTGATAAAACTGTTTTAATCCACTTGAAGCAAATTGGAAAGATTAAAAAACTTGAAAGGTGGGTTCCTCACGAATTGAGTGAAGCAAACCGGCAAACGCGCGTCAACTGCTGCGTTACATTACTTGACCGGCACAATAACGAAGGGATTTTAAATCGGATCATTACCGGTGATGAAAAGTGGATTCTCTACGATAATCGGAAGCGCTCATCGCAATGGCTGAACCCTGGCAAGCCAGCCAAAGCCTGCTCCAAGCGAAAATTGACCAATAAAAAGTTACTTGTAAGCGTTTGGTGGACTAGCGCCGGTGTCGTTCATTACAGTTTTCTCAAATCTGGCCAGACGATTACGGCAGATGTCTACTGTCAGCAATTGCAAACCATGATGGAAAAGCTAGCTGCTAAACAACCGAGGTTGGTCAATCGCTCTACGCCACTGTTGCTTCACGACAACGCTATAACACACTGCACAACAGACGGCTAGCAAATTAGAAGAGCTTCAATTGGAATGTCTAAGGCATCCACCGTACTCCCCGGACCTTGCTCCAACAGATTACCATTTTTTTCGAAATTTGGATAACTTCTTGCAAGGGAAAAAATTCAACTCAGATGGGGCAGTCCAAATCGCCTTCAAAGATTTTATTGATTCCCGTCCGAATGGTTTTTTTAGTAAAGGGATCAATGAACTACCTATGAGATGGCAAAAGTGCATAGATTACAATGGCTCATACTTTGATTAAATAAATATACTATATTAAAAAAAATCGACTTTTTGTTCCTCCCATACAAAACGCCAATTTCATATGTAAAGACCTAATATATATAGGTAAATTCACACAATAAAACTAAACAACTACCATGAGCAAATATTTCAGGAAGATATACAAAGAAAACTATAGTAATTGCAGTCAGCAGATCGTCATTTTGTATGGCAGGTACATTTTTTTGTCGTTTCCTGGCATATTCCTTGGGGAAATTCGTTCAGTTTCATGGTCTGCATATGGATCCTAACAGTATTCGGTGAGCTGTCCCTTACACCCTGTGTAATGTTACAGTAGAGGATTACGTATATAGAAAACGTCTGAACAAATTTCGATGAAATCGTGACTTCTAAATTGCCAAACCAGTAAAAATATAGGAACCTATCGCAATCAGTCTTGTAGCTTTATTAGTCTTTCTGTAGCATATGTTTAGGTACTTCTATCACTTATCTTCTGGAGCCCCGTCATCCTATTGTTTTGCTGCAATCACTAAGTAGGTCAACAAGTTAAGAAGACAGGTACAGAAGACCTAAATACATACCTAACACATTCTACTTACCTAAATACATACCTAACACCACAATATACCAAGGAGCAGTTTAACTCGAGCACCTTTCCGCTTGAATCTACCTACATTAGCAGGGATGTCAACAAATTGATTTTGCGTATCCGAATTTAACCACTGTATCTCGATAGAGCCCATTACCGTCCAATTGCAATTGCAAAAAGGAGTCCTTTCGACTGGACACCTACTTTTCGGCGTACATCTGTCCCAGTCACTGACAGGCTTGAGCTTCTAGGCATGGAGTTGACATCAAATCTAAACTTCGGCGCGACCATCGAGTACAAGGCTCAAACGGCGGCTAAGAAGCTGGGCATCCTGAATAGAGTGAAGCGATACTTTATGCCTGGACCGCTTTTAACTCTTTACAAAGGACAAGTCCGTTCCTGCATGGAGTATTGCAGTCACCTTTGGGATGGCTCAGCCAAATACCAACTTGCCGCTCTTGACTCGGTGGAACGCAGGGCCAAAAGGCTCATAGGCAACATAAAACTGGTGGACACCAAGCTACATAGCCTGGCACATCGCCGCAAGGTTGCCTGCTTGTCGGTTTTTTATAGATTGTACTTTGGAGAGTGTGCTCAAGAGCTTCACGACCTTGTTCCACCAGCTCCCTTCTACCATCGGACATCCAGACGCACCGCCGGATACCATCCGTACCTGGTTGCCATTCCACCTATTCGGACTAAGCGCTTCCAGTCATCATTTATAATGCGCACTGCTAAAGAGTGGAACTCACTACCTGCGTCTGTGTTTCCAAACGCATACAACTCTAATCTCTTCAAAGTAAGAGTGAACAGGCTTCTTCTAGGTGAGCTCGCTCCATCTTAGAATCTGTCTCTGTCCTATGACCTAGACTAGAGTCAAGAGCAAACCCATCATTAATAAAAAAAAAAAAAAAAAAGAGTGTCAATAGAATGGTTTTGGTTGGTAGAGTATATCACAGCGGCAATGAAATGAATACTATTGACATAGTATTACAATGGCCATGGCGGTTGTCCAACTTGTCGTCTGTCGCTGCGTATTATAATCGTAACGCATGCGTCTGTCAGACGAAAGGAAATTACGAATTCCGATCCTAATCCTATATAAACCCTATCCTATACAAATATATGATGCGTCGGTGGGCGCATCCGTAAATGAACCGTAGCCACAGTATAATTAATAGTACTAGCGTACAGTATGGTCACTCCCTGCCTCCCCCTACAAGCGCCGCCCACCCGCGCTCGGAGGACGCTCAGACACCGGCTAGCAAGGAAGCGACGACGAAGGTCATTTCATACTGCCGCACATTGCATTCCCTTGCATTGCAACGCAAAATGGCGGCAACCCTGACATGTTGTCTCACACACACAAGCATGGTCTGCGTTCACCTACGCGAGCTTAGACTGTGTGCGTAGCAACGCGTTTGATTCATACGTTTGAGCGCCAGTGTCCGAGGTGTGCCGTAGCCGTATTTGTATGGGCATTAGATCTGAAGTCGCAATTTCCTTTCGTCTGACAGATGGACGACAAGTGTGAGAGAACCGCCTAAAAATAAGAGAATCGGGCCTGGTTTATCGACTTGACAATTGACAACATATTATTAACATACATACATACACATATCACGCCTATAATCCCTTGTGGGGTAGGCAGAGCGTAAACGGCCGCATAGAACGGACATTTACACCACGTCTGACAAACATTTGAGGGTCATCCGGAAAATTATGTATCGCCATAGTGACAGGTTGTCAGCCCATCGCCTAAAACTACAATACACCCCCTCGAGTCCCTTAGACGCTTCTTACGACTCCCACGGGCAAGAAATGGGGTGATGCTATTCTAAGCCGGCATCACACAGCATGTCGACTTGACAACATATTATTAAAATTACACCTTATCCTACCCTCCAAGGATTTAGGATAGCGCTATTTTGATAAAAAACATATTTTGCACATTTAAAACATAACTTTTCTTGACAAACATAATATGTTTAAAACATATAAACAAAGAGATCAGATAGTTATCACTACCACAGACATTAGATAACCATTCAAAGGAAATCGATAGCAATCAAATTATAGTCAAAGAAGTGGCCAGGCCACGAGTTCATCTCGTTCGCTACGTGTCTGAGTCACTGCAATCTACGTGGCGCGGAACATGGTCAGCAGAATATTGGAAATGTTTGCTAGGGGTGACTTGATTAGGTAGATACCCGTTGTCTAATTCCAAGCTAAACTCCCGCAGTGGAAGCGATTTACACAGGTAAATTTCGAGCAAAATACCAGGAGTTCAATTGGAGGCAGACAATGGCTGCGTTACGCAGCGCTAAATAACATACGCTGCACAATATAGCAGCGCATACTATGAATTAAACGTGAACCTAAATCTATTTAACCTAATTAACTAAGTTGAGTGAAATTGGCAAATGATGTGTTCCAACCCTTACATAACTCAAGTCGGTAGTAAATACCGTCTGCCGATCTGGCGTTACGTCACACGTATTAGCACTAGATTATAAGTAACTACCTCCAAATTATATCACCCCACGAATTCCGCAATTCGTACTAAGGAGTCACAATGATATGGTACAACAAATATGACTAAAGGGAACACACCATTAACACGAATGAACAGGTTTACACTTACAGTCAACGTGCCGGTCCAAATGCATAAAATACCCAACGGAGAAAGGAAGTTCAGGGAATGGATCAAATCGGGATTCCGTGGGTACTTACAGGGCTGGGTGGAAAAGATATCGACACCCAGCATTCCACTACAGCCTTGGCGCGTTATTCACGTCAAACCACTCACAGCTTCTGTTCGTATTTCACTTTGATATTAGTCATTACGCGTGACCCAACACGAATTAGGGCCGTACAAAACGCGAGCCGATATGGCCACTTGATGCCTATTCAACGCGACGCTCACGTGGAAGACGTCGAGACATCCAACAATCACTAAGCCTGGTATTCTAGTATAACCCAGGAGAACCGCAATAATACGATGCATCAACACGCGCGATCTCAAATTGAATCGTCCATTACACGCGGCATCACAAAACTCGTGGCGGGAAATCCGCAACAAACACGATACTCGACGTCCGAACGGTTTTCGAGAGACTGCCTGCTGCGGCGCCGAAGCCACCGGTTGGCGCCATCAGGCGATCTGCGCGCACGTCGCCAGTCTCGCCCTGCGAGCGAGAAAGGGACAACACACGCCCAGAGCGACGCGTGCGATCGAGCACCGCGCCGCATTCATAGACCGTCACTAATACCTAACCTACCCCAGCATAGCAACGCTAAATTAAACATTCACCCGCCCTAGGCCGAATCCCTTAGGCCTATTCACTACTGGGGAGACGAGATAGCGTTGCTATTGCTCGCTTAAGAACTGAATCCCCTACCTGAACAGTCGCGACTCGAGGAGTGCCATCACTACCTGGGAACAAGTTGAGAATGCGCCCTCTGCGCCATCGCAGTGGCGGCAGGTTGGCATCCTTAACCAGAACGAGATCTCCGATGCGAGGGGGTTCAGTTCTGTCCGTCCACTTAAGGCGTTGCTGCAGAATGTGCAAATACTCAAGCGACCATCGCTTCCAAAAATTCTGAGACATTTGCTGCAGCAACTCATAACGCGTCAAACGATTGCTACTGACCTCTGTGTAGGGGTATTCTGGCAAGGCGTTAAGTGGTCGGCCAATTAAGAAATGCCCTGGTGTCAGGGCCTCCAGATCATTTGGATCTGAGCTAAGCGGACACAAAGGACGTGAATTGAGAACGGCCTCAATTTTACAAAACACGGTCGCTAGCTCCTCAAAGGTTAATATCGTTAAACCTATAACGCGCATCAAATGCGTCTTAGCGGACTTTACAACCGCTTCAAATATACCACCCCAGTGGGGGCATCCTGGTGGATCGAACACCCAGTTAATGCCCTGACGGGAGAGGCTCGTGCCGATAGCTTCCTCGTTTTCCGATAAAAACGTTATAATTTCTTTCATACATCGATCAGCGCCCTTAAAGTTGGTACCACAGTCCGACCTGATCAGCGCTGGTCGCCCTCTTCGCGACACAAATCTATCTAAAGCTGCTAAGAAAGCCTCCGTAGTGAGGTCGGCCACGAGTTCCAAGTGGACGGCCTTGGTTGCTAGGCACACAAACACGCACAAATACGCCTTGATTGACTTCGCGTTGCGAAGGCGTGATGCCTTTACCATAAAAGGCCCCGCAAAGTCCGTTCCCACACCCGCAAACGTCCAGGCTTCCGTCACCCGGTCCGGTGGGAGGTCTCCCATCTGAGGTTGCATTGTGGCTGCCTTCAACCGATAGCAAGGCAAGCACCGAAACACAATGCTCCGTACCGTACGTCGTCCAGACAAGATCCAAAACTCGCGCTGCAGAATAGCCAAAAGTGCATTGCAGCCCGCATGCGAGTTTTTCTGGTGACGATCCCTAACTATAAGTTCTACCAAAGGTCCCTTCTTTGGGAGTAACAGCGGATGCCGTGCTGAAAAGGGCAGGTTAGCGTTCCGAAGTCTACCTCCAACCCGGAGCATTCCATGCTCGTCCACGAACGGGTTGAGGCGCACAAGACCTCCCTTCAGCTTTCCACGGCCATCCCTGAGCAGCCTGGCCTCTTCCTCAAAATGTTCCGCCTGGACGACCCTAACCAATAAACTTAGAGCCGCATTCCGCTCCGCAGGCGAGAGGACAGGTGCCAAGTTCCGTTCTGCTTGAGGTTTTCTACAGTTGTTCACGAACCGTTTGATCCAACCTGTCACCCCTAGAAGTTTGTCGAGGGAGCTGTATCGTTCCAGCAAGAAAGCCGCACTAGGCTTAGGTACGATCTGCCCTACGTTCACTCGCAAACCTCGATCAGGTGGCCCTAGCGGCGACCCGCACTCATTGTATGGCCATCTCTCAGGTGACTCAGTCAGCCACTGAGGTCCCCACCACAGTGAGTGACCTACCAAATCAGGGGCCCTACATCCCCGTGAGGCGCAGTCCGCTGGGTTCTGTTCTCCCGGTACGTGTCTCCATACCAACGGAGTTTCCGATCCTTTAATCTGTGACACCCGATTTGCCACGAAAACCTCAAGAGTATGTACCGACGTCTGTAACTATCCTACTGTCGGTCCATGCGTACACCGTTTCATCCAAAGTGATGGTACCGCGTAGATTACTAGCGACATAATGTAGCAAGCGCGTGAGAAGCGCTGCTCCCGCCAATTCCAACTTTGGAATGGTCCATCTTGTCCTAACCGGAGCCACCTTACTCTTGGCCATAACTAGACGCACGTCTACAGTTCCCGTTGAACTGACTGTCCGCAAATAGACAGCTGCCGCGTACCCTCGCTCCGAGGCATCACAAAACCCATGTAGGGTAGCCTTACATCCCACCGATGGGAGCAACTTGCGAGGTATGGCGATGCGTACGATCCCTGGTAAGGTGGTCACAAACTTGGTCCAATCATTCAACAGCTCTCCGGAGAGCTGGTCGTCCCAACCCAAGTTTGCTATCCACAACCTTTGCAAGAAGCACTTCGCCATGAACGTCACCGGTGCGATCCACCCGTTAGGATCGAAAGTTCTGGCGATCGTCGATAATACCGAACGCTTCGTCCAAGTCTTCTGCAAAAGGTCTGGCTCGATCTGATACGTAAAGACATCATGCGTTGGCCTATATTGCACCCCTAGGATGCTCAACGTATTTGGATTGTCCGGGTTCTCGAAAAGGTGCGGGTCCTGCTGGAACTCACCTGGCAACCCGGCCAGGAGCTCTGGACAGCTGGACAGCCATTTCCGCAACTCATAACCTCCTGATTCCATGATCGCGATCAGCTCGTCTCGTAGTAGCAGTGCTTGTTGCACGCTATCTGCACCCGTGCAGATGTCATCCACGTAGACGTCGCGATCCAGTACTGCTGCGGCCCGAGGGAATCTTACCCTTTCCTGTGCGGCCAACTCTCGCAGCGTGCGTACTGCCAAAAACGGACTTGGCTTCAGACCATACGTTACCGTGTTAAGCTCATAAGTGACCATCGGCTCGTCAGGGCTCTCACGCCACAAAATCAGCTGGTACCGACGGTCATCCGGGTGTATAATTGTTTGGCGAAACATCATTTTGACGTCTGCGACGAACGCTACTTGGTGCAACCGAAAATCTGTGAGGATGTCCACAATGTCCCGGTTCAACTTGGGACCCGCGTGCAGACACTGGTTCACAGACACACCATTCGATGTAGGAGCAGAACCGTCAAACACTACCCGTATCTTCGCCTCCGGTGACTTCAAAACAGCCAGGTGTGGTACATAGTAATGCTCGACACACCTCCAATCTATGCTGGACACCGACATGTGGCCTAACTCTAGGTACTCCCTCATGAATTCGATATACTTCTGCCGAAGTGCTGCATCTCGCTTCATCTTTCTCTCCATAGCCAGTAGTCTCCGTTCCGCGATCTGTCGCGAACTACCTAAGGAGGGGCGGTTTGGGAGAAATGGCAGCCTGGTAACAAACCTACCTGACGAACTTCGTGCAGTGTTGTACTGATAGAACAGCTCGCACTCGTCATCCTCTGGCTTCCGTCTATCCGCCGTGGGTGGCTCCTCAGACTCCCAAAACCTCTGCAGCACCTCCGACAACACACTACCATAGAGCACCGTATCGCCCTCTGGTAGGTCCTGAGATCTCCAAACTGGGCCAAAAATAACATACCCCCCTGTGGTATCAACGGCCACTAAACCAGTTTGCTGAAGTACCCGTTTTCTGCCACACCAGAATCTCCCGAGGACGTCTGACCCGAGGAGAACGTCCACCGTACCAGGAGTATCAAAGTCAGGATCAGCTAACTCTAAGCCTGTGGTTAACCCTCGTACCGTTGACGGTAACCGAACCTGAGGAAGTTTCCCTACCACTTCATCCAGCACCACTGCTGAGGCATGATAGCTGACCCCTGTACCTGTATTACCTAATGTGAACTCGAAGTTCACCTGACCCCGAACGTCAGGCACATCTACACCTCCAATACCTACAGCCCCATCCGTTGTGGGCCTTATATTTAAGCGTAGCCTACTCACCAGCTTACTAGATACAATACAACCCTGAGCCCCTGTATCTAACAAGGCTCTTACCTGTATGCTGTGGCCACCGTATCCCCATACCCAAATCATTGCCGTAGGCAACAATACCGTAATTGGCCGGGGGGCCGAAGCTGGCGTGTAGGCGGCGATTACCTAGCAGGAACCTAAGCGCGGAGTGTCCGCGTCCTGCGGGGGGGTCCCCTCTCTCCGTACACCTTCGAGTGGGTCCCACTCCTGCTGATAGGGACCTCTGGTCCTGTACGCCATGGCTGGCAGCCTATAGTAACCCTGCGGCAGGCGCGCGTACCGTGGATGCACCTGTAGCCGCGGGTGCTCAGCCAAGGGGAGAGGCATGCGTGGGTCATGAGACCTCACCATGTTGTTCAGTCCCGCCGAGTACTGCATGTACTGGCCCTGGTATTGGCACCCGCCCGTAGCATCACGTATCTGTGATGGGTGCCCCTGACCTTGGACCTGTGACCACCTACCCTGTCCCGGCACCTGCTGCCGAGGTGGTGACTGTCTCGCGCGTGGTGAAGGGGGCATCACCTGCTGATGTCCCTGGCCTCGTCCCTGAAACCCTGGTGGAAGAGGACTCCTCCTTGGAGGGGGTGGGGAGCGTTGCTCCCGTCTAGGTAGGGCAGACTCCGTCCGCTGACCCGCGTCAGCTCTGCCTCCGTAATCTCCGCTGCGGTTCATGCATAGGAGCTGATGGTGGGCACCCTGGCAGTACCTGCAGTTGGTGCTTGATGGGCACTCTCGCACCTGATGCGGCCCCATACACCTAAAGCACCAACGCCGTTGCTGCACCACACCACGACGTTTCTGCACCCGCTGTGCAGCGAACTCCTCACACGCAGTCACCTGATGCCCCGCCTCTCTGCAGTAGGCACACCTCGATTCCAAATTAGCGACATTGTATCGCCTGGGTGGCCTACTCTTACCGTCTCGCGCCTGTGCACCCGGCCGTTCCGGGCGGCGAGCGGCCGCAGACTCCGCGTGAGGCGACTCTCCAAATTGGGCATCTACCCGCCTGCACTCGGCCTCGAGGAAGGACTTGAGCTCCTCGAAGGTCGGGAGGTAATCAGATGTCTTACCTCCGTGTGACTGTTCAAAACGAGCGGCCATGTCGCTCGGCAGGCGGCGCAACAACGTGTGGACCAGGATATAATCATAGCCTGACACCGGCATCCCCTGTCTCTCAAGAGCGTTCACTGCAACGCAGACAGGGTTGAGGACCTTGGCCCTGAGGTCCGTCCCTCGTGTGATGGTCGGCACGGTGAGCCACTGTTCCAGGAGTTGGTCAATCATGAGACGTTTGTTGCTGTATCTCTCGATCAGCAAACCGCGAGCCGTCTCGTAACTTGCATCATCGACTGGTAGATGCTTTACCAGCTCATGGGGCTCACCTTGCAGCTTGGCCATCAATTGTGCCATTTTATATGCCGGCTGCAAGTCAGTGCGGTTATGAATCACACTGTCAAACAGATCCTGGAATCGGGTCCAATCCGTGTAGTCCCCGTGGAAGACCGGAATCGCCACAGCCGGCAGGGGCACTTGCACCCCCGGTCCCCGCGGACCATGGGGTGGGTCCGGCTCCCCAGCCCTACGCCTGGTGATCACAGCAGCCGCCTGCTGGATCTCCTGCCCTATCTCCAGGCACTGGGTCACATTCGCCCGGACCGTAAGTTTGACCTCCTCATCAGGCGTCCCATCAAATAACTCCTCGCATCCAGTGAGGCAATCCAACACCTCCGCGACCCGTTCGTCAATCCGTTGCGCACAAGCGATGAGTGCGTCCTCTCGGTCCCCGCGACCGACCATCGCCTGCTTAGTCGCGAACCACATTAGGTGCGCTCTAATTTTCGCCTGAAGCTGTCTAATTGTGGGAGCCATGGTACCAACCCAAAGTAACACCGAACCTTACAATAAAAAACAATAATAAACAATCGGCCCTGATCCTACCGCTAGGATATCCGCACAGGGTAAACACAACGATAATAAAGCAATTCACTAATTGATTGGCCCTGATCCTACCGATAGGATATTCTACACAGGGCACACACTACAATCACAATAAATATATATATTTTTTTTTATGTAGGTAGATTAAAAATCTTATACTAAAATAATCTTAAATCTAGTGGTTTTCTAAACCACGCTCTGCTACCAAAAATTGTCTAATTCCAAGCTAAACTCCCGCAGTGGAAGCGATTTACACAGGTAAATTTCGAGCAAAATACCAGGAGTTCAATTGGAGGCAGACAATGGCTGCGTTACGCAGCGCTAAATAACATACGCTGCACAATATAGCAGCGCATACTATGAATTAAACGTGAACCTAAATCTATTTAACCTAATTAACTAAGTTGAGTGAAATTGGCAAATGATGTGTTCCAACCCTTACATAACTCAAGTCGGTAGTAAATACCGTCTGCCGATCTGGCGTTACGTCACACGTATTAGCACTAGATTATAAGTAACTACCTCCAAATTATATCACCCCACGAATTCCGCAATTCGTACTAAGGAGTCACAATGATATGGTACAACAAATATGACTAAAGGGAACACACCATTAACACGAATGAACAGGTTTACACTTACAGTCAACGTGCCGGTCCAAATGCATAAAATACCCAACGGAGAAAGGAAGTTCAGGGAATGGATCAAATCGGGATTCCGTGGGTACTTACAGGGCTGGGTGGAAAAGATATCGACACCCAGCATTCCACTACAGCCTTGGCGCGTTATTCACGTCAAACCACTCACAGCTTCTGTTCGTATTTCACTTTGATATTAGTCATTACGCGTGACCCAACACGAATTAGGGCCGTACAAAACGCGAGCCGATATGGCCACTTGATGCCTATTCAACGCGACGCTCACGTGGAAGACGTCGAGACATCCAACAATCACTAAGCCTGGTATTCTAGTATAACCCAGGAGAACCGCAATAATACGATGCATCAACACGCGCGATCTCAAATTGAATCGTCCATTACACGCGGCATCACAAAACTCGTGGCGGGAAATCCGCAACAAACACGATACTCGACGTCCGAACGGTTTTCGAGAGACTGCCTGCTGCGGCGCCGAAGCCACCGGTTGGCGCCGTCAGGCGATCTGCGCGCACGTCGCCAGTCTCGCCCTGCGAGCGAGAAAGGGACAACACACGCCCAGAGCGACGCGTGCGATCGAGCACCGCGCCGCATTCATAGACCGTCACTAATACCTAACCTACCCCAGCATAGCAACGCTAAATTAAACACCCGTATTTGCTTTTTTAATCATGTTTTTTTTTTTCTTTTATCAGCTCACGCATCTACATCGTGAGTGGTAGTATGTCTGCCTGCGACACAAAGGTTCCGGGTTCGATTCTCGGTGGGGCACTCAAACTGTTGATATTTATCACTTTGTGATTTTGTTTCTTGTCTTGTTAAGACATTGCAGGCTGAACCACCTGATTGTTCCAAAAGAAAGATAGTTCCGTGCTTCGGAGGGCACGTTAAGCCGCCGGTCCCGGTTGCTGTCTATGATTACTTACACGACGCTCGTAACACAACTATGTCAGAGGCCTACTACTAGTAGTAGGTGGTTGAAAAACTCTTACACCAGGGTTCATCGGGTCGTTGAGTGACTCGGTGTCCAACACGAAAAGAAGATCTCACACGCAATATTATTCAGTGTTTTCTCGGATCCGGGTTTTTGTCGAAAGAAGTTAACGAATTCCAAATCAAAACCGGATATCATGCATGGCAAACATCGCCGCATCAAATTGCGGCTGTCACAGGTTGTCATTTGAGTAGTGACTGTCACAAACCTCAATATATCGTCCGGTACATGTGCGATATACCTAAAACATAACTATACTCTGTATAAGTAGGTACTTATTCAAAAAAATTAAGTACAAGAAAAATTTCATTTGCACCACAGGCAGGATTTAAACTTGAGATATTTGCTATCATTAGTAGAAATGCATGTACCGAGAAGCCTCTAAGATACGCTTGTATTATTTCGCCAACGGTAGCTGAGCTGCGGTAGCCCAGTCGGTAGAGGCGTCGCTACAAGTGACAGCGAAAGTCGCAGGATCAAACCATGCCTGCGATGAAATTATGGACGTTTTCTAAATTTAAAATAATGCAATCAAACAAAATAAAGAGGGTCTTTATGCCATGTGATAGAAAAAACAGTAAAGTAACCCTGTTTACAACTTTTAGATGCCTATATTGGGACAAAGTATAGATCTATGCACTAACCGATTGGCCGCCATTTTAGAAGGAGCTATTTTTCACAACAATCCAATTTATAGAATACGAAAAGTCGAATTTATTACATGCTATTCGTATGAATTTCACTTGGACGTGATATAATTTTACAGGAAAATAGAAATGTGACAAATCGTTCTCTCTGTTTGGATAGAAACATAAAGTAGAACAGCAAATAATATTAAAGTTTCCAATACCTACAGTGGTACACAAAATTTAGATCTAGAAGAAAAATGCAGGATCAGTTGAGCATGCTATGACGGTCGATTTCAAGGATAATCTTTAAAACCATTTCGAGAATTATATTGTATTTACTGTATCTACTTATTTGTATAATAAGAGAGTGTATTAATGTAAAGAAATTTTATAAATACCTCTACTCTGAATGACCTTTGGGTGACGCGTCATAATCTGAATATGAATATTATATATTAACTTTTTCTTCTAATTATAATAATGATAATGAATTATAGAATTTCACTTAATGTAGGTTTGCTGTAAGAAATTTCTTTTTAGAAATAAGTAAACCTGTTGTGTCTTGTCTCATTGTAAATTGTTCCTGTGTATGTTTTTATGTACAATAAATGGTTAAATAAATAAATAATAAAGGATTTTACCTGAATATGAATATATTTATATTAACTTTTTCTTCTAATTATAATAATGATTTTGCCATAATTAGAAGAAAAAGGTTCGTAACTGAAATTTTTCTTGTATATGATTAACTTTTTCCTTGTGCAGACTTAAAACTGAACATGGGCTGGTTTTATGAAAATAGACTGGTAGAAACGGTAGAAAAATGTTTTATTTTTCTTTGCATACAAAATCTGATCTGAATCTGATTTCAGTTACTATGAGCAGTTTTAGGAGAACATTTTAGGAGACCTACACTCAGCATTGGGTGGCAACGGGTTGAAGAAGAACAGTTTTAGCAACAGTAAGTAAGTAAGTAAAAACACTTTATTGCACAAAATAACAAATAAAAATAACAGGAAAATTCATAGCTATCATGCGCAAAGGCGGCCTTATCGCTACAAGCGATCTCTTCCAGACAACCTTTGGGTGGAGGAGAAAGTATGGAAAAACAGAGCAGTGCGAGAGTAATCATAATAGAAATGGTAACTTTTATAAAAGCAACAAATACATAATACAAAACTATAATATCAATATAAACCTACATATAAATATACGTATCCTTATATATACATATATAAATATAAATAAACAGCTTATTGAACCAGAGTGTAAACTGTTTTCATCAGTTTGGCGTATCTCACATTATGGTGGACTGACGAATGCGTCTGTCAAGTGTGCTATGGCATCCGTTTTTTGTGTGCGTTCGAAATTTCTTTTCATTTGATAGACAAAGGCGTCAAAAATACGTCCGTCTCGGTCTGTCATAGGGAGAGAACCGCCTTACCAGAGTCCAAATTAACTGTTTTCTTCCGTTACATCACAGAGTTACATAAGTTAACGAAATAAAGCTTTTTTTCTTCTTCAAATTTAAGAGTAACTTCAATAACTCCTTTTTCGGGGAAAGTTTTATGCGGTGGTCTCCCTCACTTGCCTTCCGCACCGCATTTCAACAACCGGAAACCAAGTTGCCTGTAGATCGCTTGTTAATGTGTAGTCAGAAGCCTTTCTAGATCCTATTTCTTCGGCCTACTGTCACTAATAGTATCGCTGTTGCCCGTTACTAGGGAAATGCTTATTGGATAGCGGAATTGATTCGCTGGGTATAGAGATATCATTGGAGTTATTTGGCATTTTATAGGTAAGCCCCTCCTACAGGACATCCCACCACCATTTTCAATCTCAGCCGTTTCTTGGTCGAGGACTACTTATTCAGTATATTCGCAGCTAACCTCCAAATCTGATGACCGTTCACTATTCGCCACCTGTGACTCCGCTGGTAGCTTGACTATTTAAAGCAAAATTTACAATTCTCGAAACACTATTGTCATTTACATAAGATCACATTTCAAGTAGTTTTATTTGACGGGCACTTCTTATTCACTTACAAGATAAACCCTCCAGGGGTATCGCGCCGAGATCTTGTACGGTTCGCAGAAAAACTGTGTCGCAGTGATAAGAGAAACTTGTTTTAGTTTTATCTTTCAATTGTTTGTTCTTTATATGAGTTTATAACGCAAGAAAATGTATTATTTCAAAATGGTGAACGGTTTCTTGTTACTACTGTCGTGTTAATTTATATTATTTATTTACGTTTACAGCTCTTAGAGGCCCAGAGTAGAACAGGATAAGAGAAGAGAAGCTTTTGCCCAGCAGTGGGATGATGTAGGCTAAGTTAAGATTTACTTACCATTTATTGATTTCCCATACAAATTTGATTGATCGTCCAGCTGATTTGAGTAACTATGGAAACTCAAAATATGTTTGTTATATTTCAACGTAGGTATATTCCTTGGAGCTAGTTGTTCCTTATCACCAGACCGTCTTGAGTTTTTGCTATCGGTCACTAGTAATTCTCCCTATATTTCAAGAAGTGGTGTTTCTGTGAACCTTTCCTATGCCTTGTGAACAAAACACCTACCAAGGTATAGCAAACACCCCCAATTGGGGGGAGACGCATTTCAGCAGAGGCTGTTAAAGTATATACTATAGTAGATAAAATTGTAGTCCTGCATTATTTGGCATTGACTATTTTGTTGACTATATTGGATGCAAGCACCCCAAAGGAATTCAAAACGGAAGCATTCCGAGTTTACATTCGAAGGAAAACAATGTCCAAATACAAAATGCATATTATACAGGGTGACCCGAATAGTGACGTTCGAAAACAAAATTTGAATGACTTATACTGTGGAGTATCCAACCCACTCCCAAGTATTTTCCGCGATTTTTTATAGTTTCCAAGTTATTTTTCTTCAAACAAGTATGAGAAAAATTTGACTGTCAGGCATTTTTTCTTTTTTTGACCAGGAGAAAGAAATAAATATGCAGATAATGCTACAAAAACAACCGATCAACAAGCTCTTTCACGAAAGTAGAAAGGAAAAAATAATTCTGACAGTCGAATTAAAAGTTAAACATTTCGGAAACTACTAAAATACAATGTTCAACGTCCATGATGTGTCAGAGCTGTAAACGACTTTGGTGTAGGCCTTGGACCTTGACTGAATACAGGCAAGGCGGCCAATGCGCTACATGGGGGTGATTTGAATACCCATACCCGGCCACCCCCTATCAGGGGAGGAGAGGGACACCGCGCTTGACAGGCGGAATGGCGAGCGAATTGCAAGATAATGCATTCATGAGGAACGCTGCTGGCAATTCCCTCGATAAAAAGATGCTTTTTAGAACTTCCTCGGTTGGGGTTGGGATGATGCCATTCTATACCGGCACCCTGCGGCAATTATTCATAATAACAATAATTTCCTTATTTCTTGTCATCTATTTAATTTAAAATGTTCTTGTAGTAAAATAAACCACTCTCTGCAAGTTAAAAACACGCTGTTTCATACAAAAAATACCAACACATCTATTTACAAAATGCATGAATAAAAAAAAATTATATACCCATGAAACCTAAGCTAAACTTAATCGCATCGGAAAAGAAATGGGGTGATGCTTTTCCAAGCCGGCATCACCCGGCGTCTTAATAACCTGAAAAACTTTAAGTAAACTGTCGCCCGGCCTTGCTTGACCTATCTCCGCGAAGAAGCGACACGTAGGAAGCAGGTCACTCGGAAACTAGTCGCACAATGCCTCGACGACACTTCACTTAATGTATTGCTGCTCTTTCTGGCCTCACCTTGGTGCTACTATTGTAACTCACTCGTAAATAGTGTTTTTTTATAACACACAATACAGTTTATTTCTACTCACGATAACGAAAAAAAAAATATTGAGGCTATTCTCGAAATAGGTCAAAAATGGGTTCGTCGGAATCCAAAGTTCTGTGGTATCATATTTGAAAGCATTTTATTTATTTCTTTATTTAAGTACCTACTCAATTTATGGTGATTCTCTCTCTTGTCATCCGTCGATGCGTAATGCATGCGTCTGTCAAGTCGTCACCGCAAACGCACCGTAGCCGTATTTGTATGGGGATAAGATCGGAAATAGGATGTTCCTTTCGGTTGACAGACGCATGCGTTACGGTGCGTTAAAAATGCGCAGCGACGGACGACAACCGGGAGAACCACCTTTGTGAATATATATTATCTTATTTTATCCTTTAGGTATGCAATTAGCTCTGATTGAGTTTCAGCGTAGGCAATTGCTACGCCGTAGACAAATGCTACGAATACAAGTAATTTTACGTTGATATTTTAAAATACTATCGAGTTCACGTAGTTTCGCTTTTTCAGTCGCACCACTTTTAAGATAACATTTTAGGTGTCAAACAAACTGCAGTGTTAATGAAAATTTTCTTTACTCTTTATTAAAAAGACACTTCGTCGCCAACGGGAATAAAGAATCTTCGAAAACTGTTGTTGCAGTGAGAAAAAGCTTTTAGTTTAGTTTTCGAGCAGTCTGTTTTTAGGTTTTGTAAAGTCTTTTCAAAATTATTTCATCTCCTTCCATATAAGTGAAAGGGGGACAAAATTAAATGTCTTGTAGAACTTTAACTTTTTTTTTTAGCTTTATAATTTTGTTCCAACTGTCAACCCCTAAGTAAGTATACATGCTAAATTTAAATAAATAAAATAAAATAAAAATATAAGAGGTTATTTTTCACTCACAGTGCTTTATTATTTTGATCCCGAGACCTGTGAAGTACTGTTCTGCCTCTCTGCCACTAAGCTACCGGCGCCTCTTCCGACCACTTCCAAATTTTCAACCATTTGATACTTTATACACATACACTTGATACACAATTTTCCGAATGACCCTCAAACGTTTGTCAGACGTGGCGTAAGTGGCCGTTTTTTCGGTCGTTTACGCTCTGCCTGCCCCGCAAGGGATAAAGGCGTGATATATGTATGTATATATGTATGTATGATACTTTATAAAATTTTCAATTTCTTATTTTCATTTGCTTTAATTTTAAATATACCTTTTTATTCTATCTGAAGTCAAAATAAAACCATAACGAAAATTGTAGCACTTACACTTACAACTTAAAACATAGTATTTTTTTTAATATCAAATCTGTATCATACCTGTCATGGTAAAATGACTTTTATAGCTTCGAAATAAGGTTCCGTCCATATTTGATGAATGACTAAGGAACTCTACATTTAAGTATCTCCAACGTACTCTCCGCTGGTTCTTAAAGCGGTTCTCGCACTTGTCGTCCGTCGCTGAGTTTTTTTTTAACGCACCGTAACGCATGCGTCTGTCAGACGCATCGCACCGTATCCGGATTTGCTCGCGTATTCGTATGGGAATACGATAAAAATTCCCAATTTCCTTTCGACTGACAGACGCATGCGTTACGGTGCGTTAAAAATACGCAGCGACGGACGACATGTGTAAGAACCGCCTAAGTCAGCAAATGTGATTGTGAAACCTTTTTAAAACAATGAATGAGCTTTTATACGAAGCTTTTGAGTTAGTCGCTGTTGTTTTTATTTCCTTTAGATCTAATGGACCCATTAATGAAATTATTTAGTTACAAAGGACGTAAAAGCTTGAAATTGAAAAAGAATACAAGCTGACTAATAAGTCATTAAAGTGCCTCTGGTGTTGAATGTATAATCTAAAGGTGTTATAAAAGTTAATCGGTGTTCATCTACACTAATATTATAAAAAGGAAAGATTTGATTGGCTGTTTAAATTGAATTGGCTCTGAAACTACTGGACCGATTAAAAAGTTCTTTTACCATTAGAATCCTACATTATTCAATAATAATATCTTGATGAATATATGCCATATTAAAATGTCTTATTCCTGCGGAAAAACGGTTAGCAGCGAGTGATAACGCTAGGCAGGCCGGTAGTCTATTAAAAATTCACACATTACACTAAAAGCCACAACATTCCACTGCTGGACTTGGGTCTCCCCCTATTGGGGGGTATTGCCATACTCACCACGCTTGGCAGGCGGATTGGTGAGCACAGATTTTGCATTCACAGTGAACGTTGCTGCCCATACCCTGTATGATTATCTCTTAGTCGCTTCTTATGACACCCACGGTTAGAATTCGGGTGATGCTATTCTAAGCCCCCACCAGACGGCGTGTTATAAACCTGAAAAACCTTAAGGTACTGTCATCCGGCCTTGCTTGACTTATTTCACACATTATGGTTATTTTTTTAAGTTTTTAAATTTGAATTCCGACGTTAAAACAAACAAACGTTTGATGTGGAAAAATGTTTATTGTTTTGTTACATTGTTTAAATTGATGTGTGGTAACGCAAAATAACAAAAAATATGTTAAAATTGGCTTATAATAACTAATAATGTACAGCCAACATAACAGCAAAAGTCACAGAGTACACAAAGAACATGAGTTTGTCCAAAGCCTCCGCGAATTCCTCTTTTTCACCGTATTTGTTGGATTCAGCCTCCATCTCTTCAACGTTCCCGTTTCTTGGCGCTACTATAACTCCTGAGTCGTCGTCTTCTTGTGAGGCGTATGCTTCGTTGATTGAGTCGTAGTTTCTGCAAGTCTGTAAGAAGAAAACAAAAGAAGTACAAATCTTTATTTGCTTGAAATACATACATACTTATGCGCATTTTATCAGGCCTATATATTATATCTGTATGTGTACACGGTTTTTTCATTACTTAATATAACAATTTCTGATTCCACTGTGCAAGTTGAGCTGGAAGAGATCTCTACATAAAGATAAGCTCACATATGTGACTACGTTTAATTAATATAAATTTATTGTAATGATTTAGTTTAAAAATAAAGAATATTTATTTTATATCCCTTGCGTTAGGCAGAGCGTAAACGACCGCAAAAAACTAAAATTCACGGCATTCACGCCACCTCTGACAAACATTTGAGGGTCATTCAGAAAATTGTATATCGCTAATGTGTCAGGTTGTCAGGCTATTGCCTAAAATTGCAGTACAAATATTACCAAACACAAAAAATGGAGTGTAAGGGACAGTCCTCTGAATACTGATAAGGTGCATGCAGACCATAAAACTAAACAACTTTCCCTTGTATTGGAACATAAGTTAGGCTAGGTTATGTGTTTCCTGACATATGTAACGACAAAAAATAGTCGACCTCCCATACAAAATCACGATCAGCTGACTACATCATCACTATCACTACATAGTATAAAATAAAGTCGCTTCCCGTTTGGTGTCTCCTTATATCTTTAGAATTACCCATCGGATTTTGATGCGTTTTTTTTTATTAGATAGAGTAACTTGAGAGGAAGGTTTATAAGTATAATTTATTCCGGGAAATTGTCACATTACCATGGGAAAACGGGTAGCCCAACTGGTAGTAAACTTTTGACCCCCTTTTGACACCTTTAAAGATTAAAATTTCAAAAATGCTGAAACACGTATTTAATTATTTTAAATTATGAGTCTAATCAGAAATTTTGAAACAGATCACATTTAAGATAAAAAACTTTCATACAAACTTTCAACCCCCTTTTTACCCATTTAAGGGTTAAAATTTCAAAAATGCTGAATCACGTGTTTAATTATTTGAAGTTATTAGTCTAATCACAAATTTTGAAACAGATCACATTCATTTAAAAAAACTAACTTTCATACAAACTTTTAACTCCCTTTTGACCTATTAAGGGTTAAAATTTCAAATATGCTGAAACACGTGTTTAATTATTTGAAGTTATAAGTCTAATCACTAATTTTGAAATGGATCACACTTTAGAAAACGAACTTTCATACAAACTTTTAACCCCCTTTTCATCCCTTTGCGGGATTAAAAAAAACAGTGAGGAAGGTATGTATGTATGATTTATGTCGGGAGAAGGTCTGTTTCCCGTGGGAAATCAGTTAACAGCGGGTGAAACCGCTGGGCGGGCCGCTAGTTTAGTATAAGAAATCCAAATTTTTTTGACGAAGCCTGAAATATTTTTAGTGGGAAGTTGTTCTGTTAAATGGTCTGAATGCATCCTATGAGTATTTAGAGTGCTGTCCTTCATACCCCTGTATACATGTTAGAAATACATAGACGTCCTTTTGGACTTATGTCCGAAATGGGCACATTGTTGAGACTCTGCCTATTGTTAACTATCTTATTTACTGTACACAATGAACAATAAAACTATTCTGATTCTGATTCTGACGAAACAGAACACAACATAAACAAAAAAGTACCTTCATGGCCGGCAAAAAGAAAAGTATCCGGAACCATTTAGATGTGATGACCGACTGCATGACAAACGTCTTGCAGAGTCGGTCCACCACTGGCAACATTAGAAGCACTTGGATCAGAAGCGCCACTAGAACACCCATCAGTACCGTTGTGTACAGAATCACTGGAAATAAAATGTATTAATAAGTACCTTTGTCGTGTGATGCCGGCTTATAATAGCATCAACTGAAGACAACCTGTGGGTTTCGTAAAAAGCAACTGAGGCGTTACCGCACGTTACGGCGGTTCAGTTACAGAAATTTGTGGCGTTTACTTTACCCACTACTTCGTGTTTGGTATTAATTTCGAATAAATCTAAGCCGTATGATGCCGCCTTGGTATAGCATTACCCGAATACGACCCGTGGGTGTCGAAAAAAGCGACTGAGGGATTAATTCAAATAAATGGCACTGTGCTCGCCAATTCGCTTGGTAAGCGCAGTAAGTATGGCAATACACCCTAATAGAGGGAGGCCCATGTCCAGCAGTGGACTGTTATGTAAATGTGTGTATTTAATAACTAACTACTAAAATTTCTCATATTGTAGCGGTGGCCGCTAATTGCAAACTAATATCTATTTTTCATATTTATGATGAAATGATATATAAACTATGTACCTATTCTGAATATTTCTAGCCCCCAACTGGGAATGGGAACTTAATAGCTGATATTTTAACCTACATTTTATTTTTCTTGTACATAGTTTGGAACTCGTTCCAAAATTGGATATTGATAAACTCACGTATGTTCTGCAAGTCGTGACCAGGCACTAGGTAGTCTATAAAGCAGAAGCCAGTACAAACTGCCACTGAGCAGCCGCAGTAGAACCAGACCCTCGACATTTGAAATAGGTCTTTAAACAGGCTATTCATAAACTCACGTATATTCGGCAAGTCGTGACCAGGCACTAGGTAGTCGATGAAGCAGAAGCCAGCACAAACTGCCATTGAACAGCCGCAGTAGAACCAGACCCTCGACATTTGAAACAAGTCTCTAAACAGGATATTCATAAACTCACGTATGTTCGGCAAGTCGTGACCAGGCACTAGGTAGTCTATAAAACAGAAGCCAGCACAAACTGCCATTGAACAGCCGCAGTAGAACCAGACCCTCGACATTTGAAACAAGTCTCTAAACAGGATATTCATAAACTCACGTATGTTCGGCAAGTCGTGACCAGGCACTAGGTAGTCTATAAAACAGAAGCCAGCACAAACTGCCATTGAACAGCCGCAGTAGAACCAGACCCTCGACATTTGAAACAAGTCTCTAAACAGGATATTCATAAACTCACGTATGTTCGGCAAGTCGTGACCAGGCACTAGGTAGTCTATAAAACAGAAGCCAGCACAAACTGCCATTGAACAGCCGCAGTAGAACCAGACCCTCGACATTTGAAACAAGTCTCTAAACAGGATATTCATAAACTCACGTATGTTCGGCAAGTCGTGACCAGGCACTAGGTAGTCTATAAAACAGAAGCCAGCACAAACTGCCATTGAACAGCCGCAGTAGAACCAGACCCTCGACATTTGAAACAAGTCTCTAAACAGGATATTCATAAACTCACGTATGTTCGGCAAGTCGTGACCAGGCACTAGGTAGTCTATAAAACAGAAGCCAGCACAAACTGCCATTGAGCAGCCGCAGTAGAACCAGATCCTCGACATTTGAAGTGACTCATTCCAGAACGATAGTAGCACAAATGTAACTAGAACTGGAAAATATGTACTTTTTGTTAATATTAATATTCATTTATTTGGTAATTTAATTGCATTACATGTCGATAAATGGTAAAATATTAATTATTAATCAATTGCATCAATTAAATATTAAAAACTATCTGGTACGAGCGGCGTTGCTCGCATAAGTGGTGATAAAAACGAAGTGTTAATCTATGTTACCTTCTATATGTGTGCGAAATTTCATTACAATCGGTTGTGTAGTTTTTAAGTGAAGAAGTAACAAACAAACATACAAACTTTCGCACTTATAATATTTGTAGGATATATAAAAAGGAGTTAAATTTAACAATGTAAAAAAATACAATATAAAATATGTTTCATAGTTACCACGGTTTGGTACAACGAAAATTAATATAAAAATAAAAGTTGATCTGCGATCAGGTCAGCTTGATTTCCAAAAGATCGTACAAAATAAGGACGTCTACGTTCAAAGTAAAATCAAGTTTCTAAAATCGCGTAAGTTAACTTTTTACACGACTGCCCAACCAAAAAAATGCAGGATTTGAACCTGCAACTTTCGCCTTACTAGGTGGCGACGCCTCTTCCATCTGCACTACCGCAGCTTGTTCCTTGCCCGCCAATTTTGCTAGTGTATTTTAATGCCAGTAACGCGTGGCACTGGCTTCATCTACCGGGTCAGTTCAAATTCTGCCCGCGCTTAAAAATTTTGTAAGTCCTCTAAAAATTGTATACCTTACACGGGAAGTGATCTAAAAATTTGGTGTTCTTTTGAAACAATGTCAAACAATACATGGGAAAATGTATCTTACCGATCAATGGCGTGTAGAAGACAATGTTGAACGCGGTAGCACGTCGGTGCATTTCAAAGCCGATTAGCAATTGGTCACTCTCGTGAATTTCCTTATCCTCCTGGATGACAGATCTTAGAGCAGATATGTTCACTATCGACGAGTACGGTTTGAAGTCCCAGTTGTTCACTATCACTTGGTCAATGTCTGCGAACTGAAAATATAAAGATCAGACACCGCTATAAGGGTTCCTTTTTTCGCCTGTTGCTGCGGTTTTAAACGTACCGTAACGCACGCGTCTGTCAGAAGAAATTTACTTATTTCTATACAAATACGGCTACGGTCATTTACGGTGCGTAACGGATGCGACTGTCGAGTGTTTTGACAGATACATGTGTAATAGTACGCAGCGACGGATGACATGTGGATGAACCGCCAGTCTTAAGAAACATTATAAAATACTTTGTCGTTTGTTAATACGCGATATATTTTAGGCACCAATAACGCCCATGGGGGCATGGCCCGTGGCTATGTAGTGCCCTCATCACTTAAAATAATCTTTCAGGCTTATGTCATAATGTTTGTATTGTATTTGTACATTATGTATTTATTTGTTGTATTTGTATTTATAGTTCTATTAGTTTAGGTATGTGTATTTATTTGACTATTATCAGATAATTATTTATCTTATTGTATTTTTCTTTAACTTTGTGTGCAATCTTGTCCCCGCACGTATTTATTTATTTTACAGGTTGACTGGAAGAGATCTCTTTATAGACATAAGCTCACCTTTGTCCTACTTTTAAAGCAAAAACTATTGTATTGTTAATGCACAATAAAGAAAAAATATATAATGTCCAATTCAAACAATGTTTAAAAATCCGTTTATTTACACTATACTGTTTTTAAATTAACATTTCGGGAAACGGGTATCTAAAGATTGTTTATTTTTAAATTGAGTTAATAAAATATGAGCGCAGCATATGGGAGCGTGTTAAGTAGCAAAATATTTTGGCTTACCACTTTTAACTTATTTTTATCCAACTCGTGCAAAACAAATCTCTCATGCGGCTGCCACGCACCGATTATGACGAGACAATCGAACACCTCATTTGGCCACCTGAAATAGCATCGGTCGAAATAGCATCACCCCATCATATTCCATATCATCATTAATGCCGTGTGATGACGGCTTAGAACAGCATCTGCTCTAAAATTGCATTACACATATGTAAACCTCGAGTCCCTTAGTTGCCTCTTACGACACCCACAGTAAAGAAATCTTCATGGGACACTGAGTCGTCCAATACCTACATACATACACATATCACGCCTAAAATCCCTTGCGGGGTAGGCAGAGCGTAAACGGCCGCAAAAAACGGACATTTACGACACGTCTGACAACAATTTGAGGGTCATTCGGAAAATTGTGTATTGCCATAGTGACAGGTTGTCAGCCCATCGCCTAAAATTGCAATACACACCCTCAAGTCCCTTCGTCGCCTTTTACGACACCTACGGGCAAGAAATGGGGTGATGCTATTCTAAGCCGGCATCACACGGCACGGCTATTTTATAAAATTATTTCTATCTGTTATCAATTTCCCACAATATTACAGACTTTGCTTAGTTTATGGCTAGAGGGCGCTGAGAGTCAAGGGATATTATTATATTATTATAATTAGCCTATCAAATCCCACTGCTGGGCAAAGGCCTCCCCCGCGGTTTTCCACTTGTTGCGGTCTTGTGCAACCTCGGTCCAATCCTTTAAATGGGCATCGAAATCATCACGCCATCTTTTTCGGGGTCTACCTCTGCGACGAGACCCGCCTTGAGGTACCCAATCTTCCGTGACGATTCTAGCCCATCGATCAGGGTGCATCCTGCAGGCATGCCCGGCCCAGTCCCATTTCAACTTGGCAGTTTTGTATCCTACGTCGGTGATGCCCGTCTGAGCTCGAAGTGTAGTGTCTCGAACTCTGTCTGTTCTCTTGACGCCGAGGATACTTCGCTCCATCGCTCTTTGGCAGACCTTGAGTTTGGACTTCTGACCTTCTGTTAGAGACCAGGTTTGAGCACCGTAGATTAAGACAGGCAGAATACACATGTCAATGAGTTTTCTTTTGAGTGATAAAGGCAGTTCACCCTTCATGAACTGTTTTAACGACCAGAAGCTTTTCCAAGCGTTTTCAATCCGACGATCGATCTCTTTTTCTTGCCTGTTGTCCAACGAAGCAATCTGGCCTAGGTATATATACTCATCGACATAATTTATTGTCTGCCCGTCGACCTGTACCCTATGTTTCGTGCTATTGGTCATCAGTTGGGTTTTTGTCCTGTTCATGTGAAGTCCAACCTCAAGGCTTGCTGCATTCAAACTTTGAAGCATCTCCTCGAGTTCCTGTGCCGTATTAGCAAACAGAACAATGTCGTCGGCGAAACGTAGATTTGTCAATCGTTTTTCGCCGACGACAATGCCTCGTGATTCCCATAGTACAGATAGCTGTTTGAACACTTCCTCCAAGGTGCACGTAAATAGTTTAGGGGAGAGGGGGTCACCCTGTTTCACGCCCTTCTCGATGTCAAATGACGGACCCGAAGAGTGGAGCTTGATGGATGCTGTACTGTGGGTGTAGACTTACTCCAAAAGTTTGACATATGTCTCTTCTATGCCTTGTATGCGAAGAGCTGAGAATATTGCTGAGTGTGAGAGGCTGTCAAACGCTTTGGAGTAGTCCACGAAAGCTAAGTATAGCGGTGTGTGGAACTCGGTGTGCCTTTCTATTATCAGATTCAGCGTATGTAGGTGGTCAGTAGTTGAGAATGATGGTCGAAAGCCGGCCTGCTCTGGTGGTTGGTGGCGGTCTAGGATTCCAGCAATGCGGTTCTCTACTATCTTGATAAATATTTTGTAAATGTGGGAAATAAGACTTATGGGACGATAATTCTTAATATCAGATTTGTCGCCTTTTTTGTGCAGTAGGATAATATTTGAGTGACAGAAATCCTTAGGGATAGACCCCGTAATCAAAATACTATTAAAGAGATTCAACAAATAAGGAATTAGAACAGGCTTTCCAACTTTGAGCGATTCAGTGCTGACACCATCCTCTCCAGGACTTTCCTATTTTTCATACCCTTCAAAGCTCGAAATATTTCGCCTTCGGTGAAAAGGGGTATAGTACCAGCACAAGAATATGGGTTGGATGGATTATGTGTTGATTGGTTAGAGTTCGAGTATAAGGTTTTATAAAAGTTTGTACATATAGTAAAAACCTTGTCACGGCTATTCTGTCTCGTTCCGTTGCTGTCTCTCAAACTCGTAATCCATGTTTTTTCTCTTGATATACCCTGTTTGGCGGTGCGTAAGCTGTTATTCGTTTCTAACGCTCTTTGTACAAGTTCTGTATTATATTTTCATAAATCATATCGAATGTTCCGTTTGACTTCTCTATCGATTTTTCTATAACTGTCTGTGCTTTTTCTGCAGTTCATCTGTCTTCAATCAAATTTAATGTTTTCTTTGATAATTTGTTGTTTTTGGTTCTGGACTGTTTTATTTTTCTACTTGCTGTCTTAATACTATCTGTAATATTTTTGTACTGAATTTGAATGTCATGAGTATCTGTTGGTAATGAATCGAAACTGTTTTTTAATTCTAGATTGAATATGTTAACGTTATTTGTGAGAGTATCTAAATCGATTAGTTTAATCTTTGGTCTGAATAGCCGTTGTCTGTGGATCTTAAATTTAAAACGTAGTTTAGCACGCAGAGGTCGGTGATCGGAGCTAAATTTGATATTGTATATTATACCGACGTCTTTGACAATATGTTTGTTAAATGTGAGAATGTAATCGATTTCGTTACGGGTTTGCAAATCAGGTGAGTGAGACCCATGTCCATCGTCGCTGAGGTTTTTTGGTAAAAAAGCTGTTACTAACTGTGAGTCTTTGGCCAAAAGCAAACTGAATTAAGCGAGTACCTCGATCGTTTCGGATGCCGAGGCCGTAAGGCCCTAAAACATCGGTGTTGTCTTGTTGTTGGCGAATTCCGACCTTGGCGTTGAAATCCCCTAATACGAGATTAAAGATTCCTTTACACTCGTCGCAAGCTTTATTTAGGGTGTCATAAAAGTCCTCAACCTCATCGTCTTTATGTGTAGATGTTGGTGCGTAGACTTGGATTAGGGTCAGCGTTTTATTTTTGGTAAGTCTGAATTTCATGCCTGCAATTCTGTCTGAATACCCTTTTAATTGAATAATGTTGTTAGTCCATTTTTTTGCTACTAAGAATCCAACTCCATAAAGTCCCTTCGTAGTGCCAAAGTGGTAGAATGTGCCATTGTGCCTATCTACGGTTGATTCTCCTTCTTTTCTGACTTCGGAGAAACCAATTATGTCCCATCTGATGCTCTCTAGTGCGTTGTCAAGTTCAAGCATTCTCTCATCTTTCATTAGCGTTCTTACATTATAGGTTAGAACATTAAGTATATCAGAGTCCGTTATTTCGCAAGCCAAAGTCGTTTGACGGGAAATTGACGTCACCCGGGGATTGTATACGCCCCTGGTCCCAGCGCCAGTCCGACTTCCGTCAGAGCCGGCCCGGTCACTGGGGCCGCCGGGAACTTGGGGCCTGGGCAATGTGTTATGGTTCATTTTGAGGGGGGGGGGGTTGGGCCAGATTAACCCACCATGCTGGTCCAATGCATTGTTGGTGGGGGGCCAGAGCCTCTTTCGTTTATCAGCAGAATGCACCGCGAGCAGGAGAGGTTGACTTGGGATCCGAGAGTTGTTATTTAGGTCCCCTTACATCCCAAGGGATATTAATTAATCAAAAAATTGAACCTTTCTCGACTAGATCCTTTCGTGGGATGTACACCGCACCAGGTACCAACAGAGGTTTGGTAATGCAACGTGGCTTGTCCGTGTTTCGTCATCGTTATCAACTCAGTGTTTTTATTCAACAGCATACCTTTGTCGTCGGCACTGGAAGTTCAATCATTTTGCTAGTTTGGATCGTTGCAGCACTTAGGATTACATCAAAAGTATAAGAGACGGTGTATCGAAAACTTAGCACGCATGGCCAGACTATATACCTGAACAACTTTCTTTCTTTCTTTGAGGGTTATGTTGGTAAATCAGAAATCTTCTGATCTGCTAACTGGCTTTCAAAAGAAACTCGAAGAAAACCTTATTTCCCGACATAGGCCCGATAGTACAAGTTGTTCAGTTTCATCGGTCTAGACATTAAATCCCCGCTAGTCCTCGCTTGAATGTGCATTTCTGCGCTGGATGGCAAGCAAAATATGCTGAATGACGAGGATCACAGTTTATAATTTGTTAATATCTTTTTGTAACGCTAGTTTAACATTATGAAAATTAAGGTTTTCATTTACTGTTTCGTGGTCTGATCATGACTGCAAAGTTTTCGGTACACCGTCCATTACACACGTTAAACAGCCACAAACATACTTATAGACGTAGAAAGTCGGTGTCCATATTTCACCCTGCCGAAACTTCAAAATCTTTGTTCCGTTGAACTTGTCCGGGTTCCATGCAAGTCTTCGATCGGTCCACTCCTGTATAATATTAATTTTTTAGACAACGGTCTGTTTGATTTTTACCAAAACAGGATCACTACACTACTAAAAATCATAAAATTCTAAGACGGTTCTCCTATTTAGCGTCCGTCGTTGAGTTTTAGCACACCGTAATGAATGCGTCAGTCAGACGAAATAAAATTGCGAATTTCAATATAATTCCAATACAAATACGGATATGGGTGGCTACCTACGGTGCGTTTACGGTTGCTTCTGTCATACGACTTAACAGGCGCATATAAGGAAAGTTGTTTTATATCACCCGTTTTGAGTTTACGTTATTAGTCACTGGTAAAAATTCACTCCAAATTGAACCTTATAAGTATTATGGCGATGATCAATAGAGCTGGCATGTACATAATGTACCAAGGCGAACAAATGTTCGTCTTTCATACTTTCGGTACAAACTCAATCTACTCATAAAAACATAGCATCAAAGAAGACTGCGTAAAGGCTTCATCAATAAAACTGATTAAAAATGTAGCAGCGGGTGCAAATTTCTGTCATACTCACAGCAACCATAGCCAAACCAACGGTGAGTTTCGTTGTATACGAGTCGTAATGTACACTTGTGATTTTGTAACATATATCAATATCGATGGTTTTTTCCGGAGGTAATTCAGGGTTCCGGCCCATTATGAGGATGCGTTTCAAGGCTTCTGTCTTCGAAAGTTTCGGTTCCACCATTTTTGAATCAGGAATTTTGTTGTCTGTAAAATATGTTAATCCACAACATTTCAAATTTCTAACAAGACACTATTTTAATAGACAGTTTATGGCATAATTAAATAAAGGGCAAGTTTTTTTATTTTATTTTGTTTCATTATCAGAGATTTTAAATTTTAAAAAGTGATAGTTTAGTTCCAACAACTAGGCTGCTGAAAACTAAATTCGTTTGCCTACCACTTAGATGACTTTTATTTTAAAAAAAACTGATTGGCATTGACAGATGAATGAATGAAGTTTTCTCCACTGTTTTTTTTTCTACTATAAGCAAAGGATTTTTGCATGGTAATCCTAACTTTGGAAGTTTTTACAACTTTTCAAAATATTTCAGAAACGATTGCATTAAAAATTATGAAAATATGTGTATCTTAATAAGCATCCCAAACACTCTAAACGATATATATATCTTTTGTATCTAACGTAAAATGAAATGTTGTGGATTACTTTTGTAATGCACGTTGTAGCTCAGCTAGTTTTCTTAATCCAGCGTTATTTGACCTTCATGTTCCATATGCACGCATTAACGCATGACATTCTGGATGCTTTACTATTTTCAATAACCAGATAAAGATGAGATCTCATCAATATTTGGGGTGAAATTTTACTAGTGATTGATAGAGAAAACTCTAAACGGGCTAGTGATAAGGAACAACTTTCCACAAATAAAATAAAATAAAACTGGACCTCCCATACAAAATTGCCCATCATCTGCTTTGAGTTACTATTGGAAACTCAAAATATCTTTAGCATATTTCAACATATGCTCCTTTGGAAAAGCCGTATACCTTATCACAAACCCATCTTGATTTTTCGCTATCAGTCGCTAGTAAAATTTCACCGAATATAGGTATGCCACATGTCAAACACAAAGTTTTGTGATAAGCACTTTTCATCATCAAGAGGATAATCAGATCAATCACGTTTTTAATATATAAATTTTTTTTTTATGTTATACTATTTAATTAAATAATACAAATAAAAAACCTCATAAAGTTTTGTCTCGATGACATAATTCTGCTATTACCTGTACTATTATAAGCGGATGGTGGTGGACAGTCGTACAAAAACTTCGCTTCGACCCCATTCCACGCAGCAAAACTGAAGAACTTCACATTTATAGGGTTCAGGTCATTGTACGACAACACTGGCAAGGGGTCACCTTCCCTACCGAATTCTATGTAACCACCTAGAAATAAATAATGTTATTAATACAGACATTTTGGTTCATAAGTTGACTCTTAAACTCGTTCGTTGAGAAGAGAACACATTGATCTATTTTGCTAACAGCTTAAGAACTAGCTCGTCTAAGCCAGCGCAATAGATCTTTCGTTACATATATAAAAACTAAGAGTTCAATATTTTGAATTAATGCGGTACAAGTCAACTACCTTGTTGAATTCCTCTAAGTGCATCAAGAATGCGAACTGAATGTATAACGTACATAGTCAAATGCCTTGCAAATGTCTACACTTTTCAAAATGGTTATTTTGATCTTCATGGACCTTATTTCGTTTGCATAAACAAGGAGTAACTAGAAAGTTATAACAAGGCATGAAATTGAACAACTATCCCCATAAAACATAAGTCGAAATATATAAAAAAATGCGCTCACGTAGTAAGTTAACGAGCTAATCGGCAATTTTGTAGGGGAGATACAATTTATTTAAAAAATATTTCGATCTACGTTCCATGGGGAAAGTTGTTTAGTTTCATGCCCTATTTTACTTACTGTCACTGATCTTGATGTAAAAAGCGCGGAACTCGATGGCAGAGAGTATTCCCATAGTTTTAGCTGAAGCCTTTGCGTTTCGTCGTAGATTGCGTCTGAGTTCCGTGAACTTATTGCCGCCCCCGCCCACCACTGCAGATATCAAAAGAATAACATACGTACAGTTCGGCCATCACAATCCGTACTAATTATTATAAATCTGAGAGTTTGTGTGTATGTATGTGTGTTTGTTACCTCTTCACGCTCAAACGGCTTGACCGATTTGAATGAAATTTGGAACACAGGTAGAGTATAACCTAGAATAACACATAGGCTACTTTTTACCGCGGGAAAACCACTATTACCACGGGATGTCAGACTCGTGCTAATGCTATGTCAGAGGGTCCAGTTTCATTTGTTAAGATCTCTTTTAGAACAATAGAACTGACAGCTGTCAAAAATCACTTATTGGGATGGCCTTACTTTACAATCACTTCACATCAGACTATAGCAGTCTCTACCCAGGGTACGCCATAAGGCACGATCTCCTGTTTACGCCCTCCAGTCTCTTTGGTAAATTCCACACTTTGACGGATGCGTCTGTCATACTATTCTATTCTTTATTATTGGCGTTTCCACATGAGTGATTTCGCCAGCCTCAAAGTTTAATGAACCATCACAAACATAAATTGGCGAGTGCGCTAGTATCTAATATTGCAACAATGCACAGTGGCCCTAATTTAAAAGACTAGGGGTGTACTGTGAAGGACTGTAGTATCATGATAGTTAAAGATGCTGAAGCACACGTGGTTACTTTACCATCATCCGAAAATGGCGGTTATACGGATTATTTTCAATTCACTGTTTAACGTCCACTTTAAGAGTCATTTACTGGTAAATCCTGCTAATATTATAAATGCTAAAGTTTGAATTTTTGTTTGATATTTCTTTACGCAAAAACTACTGAACCGATCGAAATGAAATTTGGCACACATAAAGAAAGTAACATGCATTAACTTATATAGGATAGTTTTTATCACCACTTATGAGGGCAACGCCGCGGGTAACAGCTAGTTCACAATAAAATTAAATCTCTCAATACTACAATAAACAGAAAGACTAGTAGCCAGGCATGGGGAGTATGGCAATACCCCAAAAAAGGAGGAGGCCCACGTCCAGCAGTGGACTGTTCTGGCTGTGAATGAACGAAACATTTTGCGCTATTCCTTGGGGAAAGTTATTCGTTATCACCAGCCCGTCCTGAGTTATCGGTCACTAGTGAAATTTTACCCGATACGATGTTAACACCGTAAAAACTTTATCAATTTCATACATAGGTACATATATCACTACTATACCCCTTGCGGGGTAGTCAGAGCGTAAAAATTTGAGGGACATTTAGAATATATGTCATAGTGACAGGTTTTCAGCCCATTACAATATCATGCAACCCTCGAGCCTTTTACTCGCCTCTTAAGACACCCACGGGAAAGAAATTGGGTGATGCCACTCTAAGCCGACATCACACGGCAACATCGACGGCCGATGTAGCTCCGACTGCCTGCGAAGCAAAGCTTTCGGGTTTGATTCTCAGTGAGGCACTCACAAAAATTATATTTCTCACTTTGTGAATTTGTTCCCATTCTGGTTAGGGCACTACAGGCTGAACCACCTTATAGACCTTGGTTATAGACCTTATAGACCGAAGATGATGAAGATGACCTTAAAGATGGGACGTTAAGCCGTCGGTCCCGGTTGCTCTCTATTATTACTTAGACGGAAATCATTACACAACCATGTCAGAAGCCTACTACTAGAAGTAGGCGGTAAAAAAAGTCCGACATCAGGATTAATCGGGTCGTTGTCCCACACAAAAAGATCACACGGCAAATTACCATACCAATTTCATACACCTCCTCATTAGGCTCAGGGGCTGGCGTGTTCGACAGCAGTATATGTCCATTGCTGGACGCGAGTATGGCCAGGTGCATCTCGAAAACCGACTCGTTGTTGCTGTGAATACCGTCTCCTTCGAACACCTCGTAGAATTTGTCGTAGGCGTAGCCGTGTGTGCATATGTGCTCCTTGCAACGAGTAGCCACTGCAAGGAAATGGCGAATGGATTAAAAAATATTCTGAACCACAAATTACGTTCCAAAATGATTTGTGTCAATGTTTGTATGCGTTTGTGTAGCTTTGTGTTTTTGAGTTTATGCTTTGTGTACTTGAGGCTAGTGTAGTCGTGAACGGCCTCGACAGTGGCGCCACATCACAAAAAAATATATATTTTCTCTTTATACAAACAATCTATCAGAATGTCCATTGCTAAAGTTTGATTATTATGCTTAGGTAAAATTAAAACCTACAAACTCAATGAAATATTCGCTGTTATTAAAGTTATGGCTATAGTGGTTTTATGGCACTTTTTGCCATAACTTTAATTGCAGCGAATACTTCATTGAATTTGCAGGTTCTAATTTTACATATGGATAATAGTAAAAACTTGAGCAACGGACATAGATTGTTTGTATAAAGAGAAAATATGTTTTGTGAAGTGGCGCCACTATCGAGGTCGTTCACGACTCGCCTTAAATACATAAAACGTGAACTCAAAAACACAAAGCTACACAAACACATACAAATATTGACACAAATCGTCATGGAACATACTAATGTATAAATAAACTAAACAACATTTTAAAAGAGTATAAAAATATACTAAGACGATTCTCCTACTTCTCGCTGCGTATTTTTAACGCACCCTAACGCATGCGTCTGTCGAACGAAAGGACATTGCAAATTCCAATCTTACGTGCGCTACGACTGTCAAGTCGTTGGACAGACTCAACCGTTAATGCACCGTAGCCGTATTTAAATGAGAATAAGATCAAAAATTGCGATTTTCTTTCGTCTGACAGACGCATGCATTACGGTGCGTTAAATATACACAGCAACGGACGACAAGTAGGAGAACCGCCTAATTTACTACAAAAATTACGTATTGGGTATACGATCTTAGAAAACTTGTCAGTTTTAACGTAGACAGGGTTTGAACCTACAAATTATGCTATCAGTACTTTTTCTCAAACATCTTACTTGATTTAAGTTACGGCCGCTTTACAGAGACCGTGATTACTAATGTGGTCATCCGTCAATTCCTTGTCCCACAAAAAAAGCGGTGGATCTCACTTAGGTGATAAGCCACACTACTCTAGGTTTTTCCATCAAAGGTTGGTAATTATTGAGGTCGAAATCGAAATACTAAAATTCTAAGAGATTCGAGAAAAATCTATTTAAAAAAATTGCATTATACTTACTTCTCCAATCGAAAGTGAAATTCGTTGCCACCATATTAATTAAAAGTAAAAAACACAACACTAAGAATTTAAAAAAACACATTATTTCTTTTTATTAAATTTAAACATGAACTGAATAATGGAGCACACGAAAATACAACACAAAGCTTTGTGATAGAGTGAATATGCATAACTCTAGCTGGCCCACTCGACAATGTTAGATAACTAATCTCTTTGCAGTATTATTAATGACTTTTTGTTACCTCGGCGCAGTTTTTAGGCAATAATGGAAGTATTACGTTTTTAATAAAAGTGATGTGCGTAAACTTTTAAATTAAAATATACTATATACTAGCCGCTAATTTACAAAAAAGCTATGAAAACTATAACGTGGCGAAGCTTATAACGGTTTTTTATCATACACTGCTTTAAGTAAATCGCATACGCACCGAAAAATATTTTCAGTTTATTACAGACACAATACAAATGACAACTTATGACAGCCCCGCCCCAATTTGATGCAGCGACCAGTGCCAGAATATCTGGTTTGTAAGGATTTTTTTAAACTCTTTTAGTCAAAAACCTGAATCATACATTGGAAGGTATTTGCCATACTCACCACGTTTGGCAGGTGGATTAGCGGGCGCAGTGCATGGTGTTAAAGATGTTAATAATAATAATAATAATATAATTCTTTATTGCACAAAGTAAATTTACAAATAAATAAAAAGAATGAAAAAAAAAAGTACAACTAGGCGGCCATCTTGCTATGGTAGCAAGCTCTACCAGGCAACCTTTGGGTGAAAGGAAAGTGCGTTTAGATAAGCGGGATAGTGCATGACATATACTAACATAAACTACATAAATTAATGTACACACTAATACATTCATAAGCTATATATATTTTAATAAACTAATAAATAAGCTTAAATAGACTAATAAATATAAACTTGATGTTCACAGAAATAACTTCTGACCATTCCCCGGATTCATCTCTTAGTCGCCTTTTACGGCACCCACGGGTAGAAATTAGATAATGCTATTCTCGCCGGCACCACACGGCCAATCATACAATTCACCAAAAACACGTGCGGATGACAACCACCTCATGGTGAAAAAGTAACGCCAGCAAGGTAACTAGGAAGAAAACAGTTCATTTCAATCAATTTTTTATTTATTTCAACATACAATATTAACAAGAGTTTAAAGCATCTCAGAACATACTTATATCAGGAACACAAGGTTTGTTTTACTACCCACAATTCGTAATCCTGTGTCGTGGATAGGTAGGTAGTAGAATGTGTGTACCGTTAATAATTAGAATAATAAGTAGTGGTGCGCAAGATGACATGAATAGACTTCTGCTAAAAGGGTGGGTACTTGGGAAACCCTCTTATGTTTACCGCCGCTGATTGGCGTAAAACAGCGTATCACTTTTGATACGTTCAAAAATACCAGATTGAGATTAAAGCTTTAGTAAATCTATAGATTTTGAAAAAAGCACGTTACAAAACCTAGTCGCGCCGAAGTAATGCACATTTAAGAGGAAGCGCTGCATATCGAGCGGATGAGATAAAAGCTTTTATAATTATTGTTATAACATTGTTTATTCCTGGTGTGTGGCGATAGAATAACTTACGTATTAGTAGGAAATGGGAGTTTATTGTGATAACGGCTATCTTAATACTCTTAACGGAATTCAATGCAATACATACTACACATACACATATCACACCTATAATCCCTTGCGGGGTAGGCAGAGCGTAAACAGCCGCAAAAAACGGCCACTTACACCACGTCTGACAAATGTTTGAGGGTTATTTGGAATATCGTGTATCGCTATAGTGACAGATTGTCAGCCCATCGCCTAAAATTGCAATACACACCCTCGAGTCCCTTAGAATTCAATGCAAACATACATAAATCACGCCTATATCCCGTACGGGGTAGGCAGAGCGTAAACGACCGTAAAAAAGACATTAACACCACAACGGAATTCAATGCATTATTATTTATTTATTTATAAAATTGTTTTTTAACTTCTAAACAGAATAAATAATTATCCTTGACCATTCACACAGCGCCATCTAGTTTCAAACTAAGCTAAGCTTGTACTATGGAAACTAGATAGCTGATATTAATACTTATATACTTATTAATAAATACATATTATACATAGAAAACACCCAGACTAAACAAAAATACTTGAAAATTGACTTAACTAATATTAGTGTCTTGTGGGTATAGAACCCACGACCCTCGGCGTAGCAGGCAGGGGTACTATCCCCTACGCCATAAGGTCACAGTCAACTAATCAACATAGTTCATAAGTTCTTAGGGTAAGTTGTTCAGTTTAACGTGTTGAACTTAGCATATTCGGGAAAGTCGGTTATTCCAAAGCAGCACTTATTCACATATAATATACATAAATCACGCCTATATCCCTTGCAGTGTAGGCTGAGCGTAAACGCCCGTAAAAAATGGACATTTACGCCAAACATTTGGGGGACATTCAAAAAATTGTGTATCGCCATAGTGACAGGTTATCAGCCCATCGCCTAAAATTGCAATACACTTGTAACCCTCGACTCTTTTACTCGCATCTTTCGACACCCACAGGCGGCCGATGTGGCCCAGTGGTAGTGCGACTGCCTTCGACGCAAAGGGTTCCGTGTTCGACTCGCGGTAGGACACTCACAAAGTTGATATTTATCACTTTGTGAATTTGTTCCGAGTCTGGATATGACATTGCAGGCTGAACCACTTGATTGCCCAAAAAAAAGATGGTTCCGTGCTTCGGAGGGCACGTTAAGACGTCGGATCCGGTTGCTATATATTATTACTAAGACGGCGGTCGTTACTCAACCATATCAGGGGCCTGCTATAGTAGTAGGCGGTTAAAAAACTCTGACACCAGGGTTCAATCGGTGCCTAACACGAAGAGCAGGAAAAGACCACTAAGATATAACTAATTTCCATAATAACGGTTATTTTTACAACCACTCAGAAATATTCTTTTACTTAGTCGAATTGCAATCCTAATAGCTGGTAGTAATAAAAACCAGGTGAATTTGCACTCTGCCTCTATCGAGACTCCGGACTGTGGAAAAAGCTGATTGAATCCCAAATTGCAGTCTTCAAAGTAGGATTTACACCATACGACTAGAAATATTGGATATTTTCCCGTAAAAATTTTGTTTTCATACGAATATCACGTATTTTGCGACCTCTGGGAGTCACTACAAGAAACTCACTCAAAGTGGTTCACGAGCAAGCAAGACGCAACAAAAGTTCCAACATATCTGCAAGATGGCGCTACGTGACAGATTGGCAATGAAACAAAGAGCCTGAAACGCGGTATCTAAGTGTTTTACCGCATAACCGTTTTGCCGATGTGGCGCAGTGGTAGTGCGACTGCCTGCTACGCAAAGGTTCCGGGTTCGATTCTCGGTGGGACACTCACAAAGTTGATATTTATCACTTTGTGAATTTGTTCTCGGTCTGCTTAGGACATTGCAGGGTGAACCAACTGATTGTCCGAAAAGAAATGGTTCCGTGCTTCGGAGAGCACGTTACGCCGTCGGTCCCGGTTGCTGTCTATGATAATTTAGACGGCGGTCGTTACACAACCATGACAGAGGCCTACTACCAGTAGTCGGCGGTTGAAAAACTCTGACACCAGGGTTCATCGGGTCGTTGTCCCACACGAAAGATAAGAATTGCCCCGTGATTTTCATCCCTGTGATACCAGCAGGTACCTGATTCCAACGAGAAAACCGTCTGAAAAACGTGAAATCGCACAGTGTAAAACAATGAGCATGAAACAAGGGAGCACTAACTGTTTGCATAGCGCTACCGTCTTTGGAGACGATCCAGCGTCATTACAATTTGATGCTGATCCTCATGCCACATTCACACGATGCTTCCACAATGCCAATATGACTGACTGTACCGTATGATGCCGGCTTAGAGTACCGTGTGATGCCGGCTTAGAATAGCATCACCCCATTTCGTACCTATGGGTGTCGTAAGAGGCGACTAAGGGACTCGAGGGTTAGATGTGTATTGCAATTTTAGGCGATGGGCTGACAACCTGTCACTAAAGTGATACACAGTTATCTGATTGACCCTCAAACTGTCAAACGTGGTGTTAATATCCGTTTTACGGCCGTTAATGCTCTGCCTACCCCGTAAGGGATATAGGCGTGATTTATGTATGTATGTATGTAATATGACTGGCCCGATTACGTAGCGGATAGTAGGTGCCACTGCATGCTACGCTTGACAAACAAAAATATTTGTGAAGTACATTTTCAAGTATTTCTGGGTGTTTTCGATGTATAATATGTATTTATTTAACAAAAATATTATAAATAAGTATTATATCAGCGTTAAAGTTTCCGTATTACAAGCTTTGCTTAGTTTGGGGCTAGAGCGTTGTATGAATTGTCCAGGATATAAATGCCTCTTTCGGTAAGGAAATAGTAAGCAAAGTGGGCAGCGCGAGCATGTAAATGGTAAGTCGCACTGCTACTCATCATACTGCTGCCACTTTTCATCCTCCCGCGAGTGTCGGATTGTCGTGCGCGAGTAAAAGGACTGGTAGCCCGAGCGCGAGTGAAATGAGTCACCCCCTCCCACGCCCCGCGCTTTTCTGTTCTATTGATGTTTAGTTTGACATACACAATCTTCCTCATCCGCATCCTCCAACTTTAAGCTTGTTGCTTTTTCTTCCGCATTCTGTTCCTCACAACACCTTCCTCATCAACACTAGTGAACACTCACTCGCGAAGATACTTCCAAAGAAGGATATCGAGCGGGAGCATGGTGTGAACGTAGCACGATAGTTCTGCCTCAATCTGCTTACGATTTATTATCCGATGTTCTATGTGAATTGCGGAGACAATCGGGCTCTCTGTTTTTGTGTCGTTTTCTTTCTACAATACCTACATAGGTATATACAAACATAAGCGGACATACATTAAAGGTCCTATTAAATACAATTACAATTGGACCTCCCATACAAAAATTATCGAAAAATGTATCACTGCATACTTATATGCTTAGGCAAGAGCCAATGCCGAATGTTCGTCTTTTCGTGAGGGACAGTCATCTAACGACCCGATGAACCCACGTGTCAGATATTTCCAACCGCCTGCTACTAGTAGTAGGCCTATGAAATGGTTGTGTAAGGACCGCCGCCTAAAGTAATCAAAGAAAGCAACCGGGACCGACGGCTTAACGTGCCCCCTTATTTCCGGACAATTCAATTAATAGGTACTTTACAAAACTATTACCTACTAGCAGTATGCAGTTTAAAAACTTTGTCACCAGGCAGTATCGGGTCGTTCGTCGACTCGTTGTCCCGCACGACTATAAGAAGTATTTAACAGGCTGCTTTTATTTATTTTGTTTCATCATAATATTGCATTTAGTAACCTAATCCTTGGCAATATTACAGCTAAGGTGATGACGTCACTCCACCATCTTGCTGTCTGACGTAACGTGTAACGTGTATAAATGTACGCGGCGAGTTTAAAATGAACGCTTAAAATGTAATTTTGTTCCTTCTGCGAAGAAAATTGATATACAAGGTGGCCCGAATAGTGACGTCCAAAGAGAAAATTTGAATGCCTTATACTGATGGGTATTCGAATCACCCACATGCAAGCAATTTTCTGTTGTTTTCAAGTGAATCAACTTTTAATTTTGTATGGAAAAATTTCCTTCTTTTTTTAATTCCGTAAAAGGCCTTTTTGAGCAATTGTTTTTGAAGCATACTTTCATGATCTGTTGCGTCTAGCATACAAAAATAGGAAAATCGCTTCTCAGTAGAATTTTTCCTATACAACTTTAAAAGTTATATAACTCGGACACTACAAAAAATCGCAGATCATAATTGGGGTGATTTGGATACCCCTCAGTGTAAAACATTAACCGAATTATTGCAAAAAAGGTTACACAGCGTTTGAGCCGTTTGACAACTTCAAATATGAAAAAATAATTTTTACTGTTTCTAAACCAGCGTCTCATCTTTTTTGTAATCATCATTGGCTTCACGCGTCTGTGTCAGACGATTTAATCAGTGTCTGAGGCAAGACTTTTCATGGCTGTATAAGCCGATACGGGAGCGGCAAAATTTTCCGCACGCTCTACAAGTGAAGGTGGAATTTGAGACTGGCACATGCATGTTTAGGTGACGTTTTTGCCTTTTCTTATCGAGACCAGGAAACCAGGTTTTTTTATAATAACACCGTAAGATTTGTGTTTGTACGTCACTATTCGGGCCACCCTGTATAATGCTGAATTTTATGTGACATTGCATTCGTGGCGCGTCGGCTTGTAATATATGATGGCTCGTGTTGTGATGTGACTATTAAGACAGTACTAAGTAGGTATGTTTGAAAATAATTTATGAAGTCAAACTTTACTAGTGACCGATAGCAAAATCTCAACACGGGCTGATGATAAGGAACAACTTTCCCCAAGGAACATAATACCATTGAATGTTTAACGTAGCGTAAATGTTCGTTTTTACGGGCGATTACGGTCTGCCTACCCCGCAATTGATATGTTTATTATTTTATTTACGAGTAACACAAAAATTAACACGGCCCGATTTATGAAAAGATTCAAGGCAGATGCATAAAACAAAAAAAACGAAAGAAAGGCTTAAATATATAGCTCAGTTATATGTACATACGTATAAAAACAATAAACAATAAATACTACACATATACGTTTATCATATTTAAGCTTCACGACCTTTTTCCACCAGCTCCCTTCTACCATCGGACATCCAGACGCACCGCCGGATACCATCCATACCTGGTTGCCATTCCACCAATTCGGACTAAGCGCTTCCAGTCATAATTTATAATGGGCACTGCTAAAGAGTAGAACTCACTACCTGCGTCTGTGTTTCCAAACGCATACAACCCTAATTTCTTCAAAGTAAGAGTGAACAGGCTTCTTCTGGGTGAGCTCGCCCCATCTTAGACTCTGTCTCTGTCCTATGACCTAGACTAGAGTCAAGAGCAAACCCATCCTTAGTAAAAATATATCAATACATATATACATACATATATATACCTCTATGATATGTATGTATTGTAAATGAAACCATCATGAAAATTACAATTTAATACCCAAGTACTTATCTCCATATCATCAACTATGCTAAACGTTTCTAAACGCTATCACACCACGACGCGCTAACTATAATTAAATATCAATTTCTGAGTCATTAATCAAAATTATGTAGCGAATTGTGAAATACGCTGTAGGATATGGTCCAGAGACGCCTTAGTTGTGAAACAGCTTCCGAAATAGCAAACATGTTCATCCTCATTTTTTACACGACTGCCCGACAAAAATAAGAGTGTAATGTTTTTAGAATAGCATCACCAAATTTCTTTCCCGTGGGAGTCGTAAGAGGCGACTGAGGGACTCGAGTGTGTGTACTGCAATTTTAGACGATGGACTGACAACCTGTCACTATGGTGATACACAACTTTCCGAATGACCCTCTAACATTTGTCAGACGTGGCGTAAATCAGTCAGCTGATTGTGATTTTGTATGGGAGGTAGAATTTATTGTCGTTTCCTTACATATATTCCTAGGGAAAAGTTGTTCAGTTTCAGGGTCTCCATTCTCCCTATAAGTATTCGGAGGGCTGTCCCTTACACCCCCTTTATAATCTGTTGCCCAACTAAATGGTCCGTATGTATCACCCACCAACAATTTCTACCCAAACTCTTTGTTTCGTATATCGCTGATTGATGGTGGCTCACAGGCATATCTCCAAAGCATTCAGCGCGAAGTGTTTCACCTAAACACTCAAATAATCAGGGACTGTTAAGGCAAGTGTAGTCGTGAACGGTCTCTAAAGTGGCGCCACTTCACAAAAAATTATTTCTCTTTATACATACAATCTATCAGAATGTCCGTTGCTCAAGTATTGTCCTTCAGTAAAATTAGAACCTGCAAACTCAATGAAATATTCTAATGAAATGTTCTAATTTTAAAAAAGTGGCACTTTTTGTCGTAACTTTAAGTGTAACCGTAAGTACAGCGAATATTTAATTTAGTTTGTAGGTTCTAATTTTACTCAAGGATAATACTAAAAACTTGAGCAACGGACATTCTGATAGATTGTTTGTTTAAAGAGAAAATATATTTGTGTGAAGTGGTGCCACTGTCGAGGCCGTTTACGACTACACTCGCCTTAAATGAAAATCTTTTTAATTGTATGTAGATAGCGTGTCTGTGGCATTGATAGTTTGGGCGTTATGTATTCTACTAATAGTTTGAAGTATAGAATATAACAGTGACAATAAAATTACAGTTAAGTGTCGCTGGCACAGCAAATAAGAAAATCCGAGGCCAGGTCTGGTGTATGCTAAATGAAAATCGTTTCAGTTGTGTGTTAATGGCCTGTCAATGGGTCAGTTTTGGTCATTTCGTGTTCTGCTAACAGTATGAAGTGTAGAAATCACGGTGGCATTATAATGACTAGAGACCGAACTATATGCATTTGCATAAGCATTTGTAAATTTAAGCCATTTTAATCGCAAAAAGCATATTTTTTATTAATAAAATAAATAAATTTGGTATGATGATTTTCAATATTTTTTAGCTAACTTTGCCTTCTTTTGTTTTCTCTCATGTCTTTTATGCGTGTTTTTCTAAAATTGTTTTTATCATTGGCGAATGCGTGCACTGATCTGTCAAAATTTGTTAGTGGACCTTGCCCTCCGAAAAAATAACGCTGTCTTTGTAAATAACTGATTATCATTATATCATATGTTTGAGAAAAAAAAGTTTATTATTTTGTATTGATGCCTAAAACTTGTCATTTGATCTTGCATATTTTGCCAGGTTACGTCACTTTTCGTGCATATTTCAAGCTTTTCCATGCATATTTGCAAGTATATATCAGGATTTTTCAAGTTGCGAATAGTCCGGTCGCTAGTTATGACAATTGATATTCGAATGACTTAAAAATAAGAGAATCGGGACCCAGGACGTCGAAAGATTAATGATTGTGGCGAAGATAGAGTGAAACATGTTGCAAAATTGATGAGAGGAATTTACATTAGTGCCTACCAGCCAGTAACAAAGAGTAGGTACTCTTTCCTCACACATACATAAACACACCTGATACTACACATGCATAATTTTTTTATTTTCATATTATAATTTTACCTTGAATAGGTCCTCCCGGACCTAAGTCGGCGACTGTATCCGACATTTAGATACATCCGAACTTGTCGTCGGTTGTCGTCGGATGTCGTCGGTTGTATACGGTTGTCGTCGGATGTCGTCGGTTGTTGTCGGTTGTCGTCGGTTCTTGAAAAACACGTGTTGCCAGCACAGAAACAAGAAAGGGAAAAAATAATTTTGACTATTCGACAGTAAATACCATTAAAATAACTTCTAAACACATACTCTACAATCTTCACTATCGACTCACGAATACAAAAAAATATTCTTTAAACGTATCAACTTTTTCAGTAAAGCTTATATTTTTTGCTTTCTTTGACAATTATACACAATGACCATTTACTCATTTATGATTTTAATGTTGACTTTATAAATAAATCATTTAAATCGTGTTTAAAACCAATTCTTTCTGCTGCTATCTTTGATAAAATTTGTAAACAATCCTTTATAAATATATATAGTATCAGACAGATTAAATTGTGCTGATAACACTACGTTTGACGGTACATTGATGACGTGTACTTAGTGATGTGTATTATAAGAAAAGATAAAATATAATAGATACTATAACACTGGCCACCAAGATAAATGTATCAATTTGAAATCTTAAATTTAAAGACCGACTCACACTGGATGCGTGTGCAACAGTGTACGTTACAGTAGAGGAAGTATCTACAATGTTGTACTGAAAGTGTGATAAATGTATTTGCACATGTATTTATATATATTTATCTCTTTATCAATGTGAAGTCCTTCCGTAACCAAACATTTAGCCCCTCTGACGTCCCGCACAATTTTGTGGTTATATTTCTGGTCCAAAATTACTGATGACAATAGTTAAATGCAACCGCACTACACACCGCATCGCTGTGCCGTAACCATATGTCATATATGACACATCACGCATCACATCAGCTTAATAGCAGTCCACTGCTGAACGTAAGTGCCATACGGATATTCCATATGGCACGATCTCCCGTTTCCGCCATCAAGTCGGAAGTCTTTAAGTCTTCGGTATATTTGCTTGGAGAACGTCCCGCCGCTACGCTTGCTGAGGCATGGGATCCACCCAAAAACCGGCTTACTCTACCATACATCGGCATCGACAGATGTGACCAGACCACTGCCGCAATACCAGATCAAACATGTTTGCCATATTGACTGTCCAATACCGCAACATCGTGTGGTACGCGTGAAGCCAATCGTGTCATCTTTCCCATGCCCTTAAAACCACTGTTTACATACTTAACATATTTTTTTGCAACATTTCATTCAATCGAAGATTTTATTTCGCGAAATGTTAAGGTCTGCAAGTTTGCATTGTTGCAAATTATATTCTCTATCATTTACATATCAAATGTTTAACTTAAACTTGATAAAGAGTATAGGTCAGGGAAAAGTAATTTATTTCTATCGACTGATAACGCCTCGGCGTATATTGTGTGAGGGCGAGTGTGAAAAAAAAAAATGAAAAATGAAAAATAAGTTTATTAGACTTTAAAAAACCTTACAGACTATAGTTACATCTGCCAAACTTTTAGTAAAGTTTGTCGGCAGTAAGTAGGTGCTCCTATTAAACTAGGTTTTTCATAGTTTATGGTACAATGAAATATGTGAGTACAACCATATAGTTAAACATATTGAGGTACAGAAATTTGATTTGAACAACTATTACTCATTACAATAAAAATTAATTTTCTGAAAGTTTTCCTAATAAATATTTCGTGAAATTATTTTTAAGAGATCGCTTAGACTTACTATTTTTAATTTCTAAAGGTATGTCATTTAAGAATTTCGGTACTAAGTACTTTCTTTGCCTTTGTCCAAAGTAGTTATTTACTCTAGGTAACACTAAAGTTTTATTGTGAGTTTTTCTCTGATGCCTACTTTTATAGTTTTTAAATGCATCACAGCCAAATTGTTCAACCACTGTGTATAACAAAAATTTCTCATGAATGGGCAACATTGTGACTGATAATTGTTAACATAAATGTTATTGCGCAATCCTGATGCTGTGCTGTATGTTATTTTTTTGCTGCAACGTATAATCGCACGCACGCGTTTTGCTCGTACAATTGGTCTGCTTCAGTCTTTAAACAAACTAACTGACTGATGGATACAAAAACTTCATATAAATCTTCATGGAAATAGTTCCATCATGGATCATTGTCTAGTTCTCTATGGGATTATAGTTGTACTTTTTAACAAAAAACTAAACCACCTTCAAGAATAAAATCACCAATAAACGAAAATCATAAAATACTGAAAATGAATTTTCATGGGATATCTATCCCAATTTTTTTTCTAGTTACCTAATAACTTTATTATTTCTTTTTTCATTATATTAACTATTTAACTACATTATATTATCCACACTTCCACACTAATATTATAAATGCGAAATTAACTCTGTCTGTCTGTCTGTCTGTCTGTCTGCTACGCTTTCACGGCCAAACCGCTGAACTGATCTTCATGAAACTTGGCACAGAGATTGCTAGCATACCGAGAACGGACATGGGCTACTTTTTATTACCATTTGAGGGTCTGGAGTATAGATGTAGACCACCAGGTGTACCACCAGGAGCTAAGCTAAACTATTAGAGATACAGACATGGTTCCAAAACAAAAGTTGTTCAGTATGATGGGCCGCTTCTTTTCACAAGGACATTGGGGCTCATAAGTTCTTTAAGTAGACCACCAGGTGTACCATCAGGAGCCCAGCTAAACTATTGGAGATACAGAAATGGTTCCAAAACAAAAGCTGTTTAGTATGATGGGCTGCTTCTTTTCACAAGGACATTGAGGAGCTGGCGTTCCTTATGTAGACCACCAGGTGTACCATCAGGAGCCCACGTAAACTATTAGAGATACAGAAATGGTTCCAAAACAAAAGTTGTTCAGTATGATGGGAATAAGTTGAGAAAGGACATTGCCTTCTTAACCGAGGACAGAAAACAAAAAATGTGGTATAGAAGTATAAAAATGTATTACAGTAACTTGAGTTACCTTCTTATCTGTTTTATCTACTTATGCTGACCATTTTAGTGTGCTCAAATCGGCACCTTTTGGAGTAAGTACTCTGTTATCTACTGACTTTTGTATTCAACGGTTATAAATATTGATCTCTCAGTCCGGATAGCAAATTTTGAATTATCCCTTTAACAACAGAAGCAAGCAAGTCATCTTTAAACAGTAGAGATAAGAACTGTTCTAATATCACTGTCACAATTACTATGAATACACATACCTACTTTAGAACTTCTGCCTAAAAAAACTATCTAACGCGGACGAAGTCGCGGGTAAAAGCTAGTTATAAATAAAATTGGCCTAGAATGATGCACCTCTGAGGAGGGTTCAGGAGGGCAAGCGAAGACTTCATATTAACTTATTTAAATATAAACAAGCCCCCTTTCTTGCCCGTGGGAGTCGTTAGAGGCGACTAAGGGACTCGAGGGTGTGTATTGTAATTTTAGGCGATGGGCTGACAACCTGTCACTATGGCTTTACACAATTTTCCGGATGACCCTCAAACGTTTGTCAGATGTGGAGTGAATGTCCGTTTTATGCGGCAGTTTATGCTCTGCCTACCCCGCAAGGGATTATAGGCGTGATATGTGTGTGTGTGTACAAGCCTAATTTTTAAAACTTGATTCATTGAAATGGACTCAGTAGCCAAGCTGAACGTTATGGCCTTTATTCGGGATAACAATTTTCTTAACTTACCTTATATTAGCGCTGTCACTTTTCGTCAAATACTTAGGTTTAGGAACGGATTGGAAATATGTTAGTCTTGTCATAAAATGCGCGTAATCTGTCAAAATGAGGCGACGATAAAACAATGGTGGCTAAATTTACTAGAAATGGCGTAGAAGCCATTGAAGATTTTAAACATGATAGGACTTGGATATCTCATATCCTTCTCCATACCTATTTGACAGAAAGAGGCAGCGCTAATATAATGTAAGTAAGGAGGATACCTACACTCAGCATTAGGTGGCAGCGGGTTAAAAGAGAAGAAGAAAATGAATAGAATTGTTATTCTGATTTTAGACTTACCCACATTACAACAAAAGATATAATCTACCTCTACAATTGATTAGATTGAGAGAACATTGGATCACGAACGTTACCTCCCCTTTTTAACGCGTTTGTCAAAAAATTACGTCTTTTCTCGTAGAAGGAAGAAAACCAAAGAAAATCTTATTTATGTACTCCTACTTCTTTCGCAGTACATTCTCTATGGTATTTCAGGGCAAGAGAAGATTTCAGAGAGAACCCTAGAAGCAAGTAAAATGAAGCCATGAAATACTCATTGCAATCAAAGGCATGCGTTAAAATAAAACAAAAACAAATGCTTAAAGACACAAAATACTACTTATTTAATCAAGCTTATGAGAGCATGTTTAATCTTTACACAGAATATACGCACCATATTTTTAATAGGTATAGGTATTTTTGGTAGTTAACACGTTATGACACTATGAATTTCGTCTGACTGGATATTTTTTTTCTAGCCAAAACAGCAAATCATAGTGTGATAAACCCCGCTTCTGCCACTCCACACATGACATGTAACATAATGTTGCTTATTTACATGTTTAATGTAACTGGTGGTTTTGATAATTATTACACTCATGATTAAATACAACTATTACTTAGGCACGAATAATGTTGCGTAGTTTGTACCGGCGCGACGTTGCTATTGCACATTTTAAGATGAAAAAGTAGTTATTGTGGCATAACTGTAATAGATAGACACATAGTATTGCAGCTTTTTTTTAGATATTGATGTCTTTTATAAAACTGTAGTACATCATTTTGTTCTACTGTCAATAATTTCCACAGCGTACGCGATATAAGATTTTTTTTGTACTTTTTTCACGCGTTGGGTTACAATATCGAAATTTTCACGCGGATCCCTATTTTTTCTCGTACCAAATAATAAAGAATTCTAATGGTATTTTTTTATTGGTAGTTTCGAAGCCTATTCAATTCATACAAACAAACAACCAAATCTTTCCTCTTCATAATATTAGTGTAGACAAGCCCAGTCTAATTGCGGTGAGATGAGTTTTTCATAGCTTCAAGTATAATATTGGTAGGTTTCACTTTTACTTGCTCTGAGTCTGACATGATATTGACCTGTAAGTTGACATAACTCTCTGGATCACTGATATTGACTAATAGGCTGTCAAAGTAGGCTGACTGCGTGCTGACTTTTGGAACCATAAATGCACGACATTGATTATGCACAATACGATTACGCCCGACAATGTTCTGTACAAAATGACTATGTACGACTAGCAATGTGCCGTTCCCGGTAACAATGGGAATATTCCCCGGAAACCCGGGTACCCCTGCCTGCTACGCCAAGGGTCGTGGGTTCGATCTTCACAAGACACAAATATTTGTTAAGTCAATTTTCAAGTATTTGTGTTTTGTCTGGGTGTTTTCTATGTATAATACGTATTCATTTACAAAAAAGTACTGATATCAGCTATCTAGTTCTCATAGTACAAGCTATGCTTAGTTTGGGGCCAGATGGCGCTATGTGAATTGTTCTGGATATTAAAAAAAATACGAATGTTACCTTTTTTTTATTAATCAACAATATTTAATAAATAAATATCCTGGTCAATTTATTTTAAGTGTTTTTTGAAGTACCATAAGTGTAAATAATAAGTAAGTAAACATTACATAATGGTATATAAGACAGAATGTGACAAAATACAATTATTTTAGGAATTTTAAAGTTAAATATTGTAGTGAGAGATTAGGAATTACCAATGCGAAGAATATTATGCCGTAGGCATGTATTTCTGTAGGGTGGATTTTAAAAAGTGAATACTTAAAGGTTTGCTTTAGTTCGTAAACATTCCCTTGGGAATACCCAGTAAATTACTAAAGTAGGAACGGCACATATTGCTATGTACGATACAGTCATTGGATCGTGTTCAGTAACTGGCCCGGACAATTAATGTACCGGGGTATAATTCGAATTTAAATAAAATTACGTCGACGCGTAAATGAACTCATAAACTATAGTGTTGGTTATAATCGACTTCTTGATTAATTATTGGAATATGACATATAAGGCCGTGGAGGGGGGGTGAAACGAAGCCCCCCGCATTTAAATTTTATGACACAAATCCGACCCAGTAGGTTAGGTCTGGTACGAGTTGTGACCCACTGGAGCGAACGAAGTGAGCGAGTCGTAAAAAATATAATAAAAAATATATAAGAAAAAAACAATATCGATTATGTTATACGAGAATGTAAAACTATCGATTAGGTTACATCACTACTAGCAGATTTTCAAAATGGTCACGTGATGTCTTTGATATCGTGTCGTGCATGCGCGGGGTGTAAATTGTTACTACAAGGGTGTTTTGGGCGAAACTGTTTTGATTTCATTGCCATTGTCGTGCATGCTTGGGTTGTGCATAGCTCTGACGTTCATGATTATGCTGTGCAAAACACTGTCATACATTGTTTGGACTCTGACTGTTTATATTTACAATTTTACAATTTATTTTATTTACATTAATTTCAAACCTATATTTTATTTATTTTTGAAATAATTTGTGTCATCACGACAAATATTATGCAGGTGTTTTATGTAGCCGTGTTTGTGTTATATTTAACCTATCTGTAATAACAAAACTATACTGTGACAATGACTTACCTACCTACTTGTTTTATTTATTTTATAGAATAAATTATTCTATCTATCAGTAACGGCTATGTAACTCAACCGTAATACAAGTAAAATACATATTTGTTATAAGTACTTTATTTAGAAAGAGATACATGCATAATAATCAGATATTCATCCGGTATTTCGTTGACTTAGTACATTTTGTACCTATTACGTAGACAGGAAGAATTTAGACGACAAAACGGGTATAAGGTGTTAATTTCATGTCGTCAAATTGTCGTCAGCTGCTGGTTTTAGATTGGGTTTTACTGTTATTTTGGTCCACCGACATAAGCATCGCTCTAAGAACAAGATCGACATTAATTTGTAAAGATGGTCGCAGTTCTCCCTGCAGGACCGTCCACAAGTTCCAAAACCAGATAGAAGCTTGATAAGCTGTCCGTTGTTTATTATCCTCCGAACTTCGAAATTTTGCTGAGATTCTGCTACGCAAAAGATCCAATATCATCCAGTTCTGAAGATACCGAGTATTCAAGTAAACCGAGATGATCAGAAATTGAAAAACTAACCTCTATATTTATTTACTAGCAGCCCGCCCAGCGGTTTCACCCGCCGCTAACAATTTCCCCCCGGGAATGAGACGTTTAATATAGCCTATGTTCATCAGGGATAATGTTGGATTCTAAAAATCTTGACTTCAATTTGAAACCAATATCGTTTTCAGATGGTGGTGGCGTAAAGTTACATGCCGTGTGATTAACCTGGCCAGCCCCATGGCAGTGCCTATATTTTTATTTTTTTTATCCCGCCCGAGCCGGTTTTCTATTAGGTCATAACAGAATTGTAATAAAAAAAAGAGAATTGTGTGATACAAATTTTTTTTTTTAGAATGACGGTTCATGACGTCAATAAGTGATAATACTTATCCTACATTGAATAAAAAATTTCAATTTCAAACAACATTTTTTTTTAATAAAATAATATTTTTTTAAATCGGCCCGGTAGTTTCGGAGCCTATTCAATTCAAACAAACAATAAATAAAATCCTGTTTCTAATATTAGTGTAGATTATATAGTTATTATTTAAGTGTGATGCCGGCTTAGAATAGCATCACCCGATTTCTTTCCCGTGGGAGTCGTAGGAGGCGACTAAGGTACTTGAGGGTGTGTATTGCAATTTTAGGCGATGTGCTGACAACCTGGCACTATGGCGATACACACTTTCCGAATGACCCTCAAACATATGTCAGTCGTGGCGTAAATGTCCGTGTTTGTGGCCGTTTACGCTCTGCCTACCCCGCAAGGGATAATAGGCGTGATATGCGTATGTATGTATTATTTTAGTGTAGATTTTTTTAATGCAATATTTAATGTTTTTTGTCGTCTTTTTATACCGAGTAAGGGACAGCCCTTCGAATACTGATAGGGTGCATGAAACATAAAACTGGACAACTTTCCCCTAGAAACATATGTCAGGAAAAGACAAAAAAATGACCTTCCATACAAAATCACAATCAGCTGTCTGCATTCACTATGGGAAGTCAGTTTTTTTACGTTTCCTGAAATATTTTCCTAGGGGAAAGTTGTTCAGTTTCATGGTCTGCATGTACCCTATTATTGTTCTGAGGGCTATCCCTGACACCCTTTAAATACAGTAATGATTAAATGTAATCATTACACTGGTACGAATAATGTGGCGTAGTTGGTATATTTTTTAATTGAAAAAGTAGTTATTGTGGCATAACTGTAATAGTTAGACATATGTTATCGCAGACATTATTATAGATATTGATGTCCTCTATAAAACTGTAGTACATCACTTTGCTCTATTGTCAATAATTTCCACAGCGTACGCGATATAAGATATTTTTTTGGTACATTTTTCACACGTTGGGTTACATTATCGAAATTTTCACGCGGATCCCTATTTTTTTCGCGTATAAAATATAGCCTATGTTCATCAGGAATAATGTAGGATTCTAATGGTGAAAGAATTTTTAAAATCGGTCCAGTAGTTTCGGAGCCTATTCGATGCAAACAAACAAACAAACAAACAAACAAACAATCAAATCTTTCCTCTTTATAATATTAGTGTCGATAGCACCTTAACACCGTATTTAAGTATTACTATCAGAATGATGAATGATATCCATAAAAATACACAAATTATTATGAATTCATAAAAAAAATTGACACAATAGGTAACTATGCGACGTAAATCGAAATTATGAGAGTTTTAGAGTTCCGTAGTCAACTTCTTGCAGGCTGCAAAAAACGCTCATAATTTACCTAATCGCTATGCTGGTCTAGTCCAGTGGCGCATACAGCTTCTGATCATGGGGGGTCACAACACATATCATAGCAAGACTACCGTCGGTTGAAAGAAAATATTCATCCCAAGAAAAGCGACTAGACACATCACATTAAAAAAAGACAAGGGATGCACACTGCACCACATTACCACTACACGTATTGCGAGCGAATCTAGCTCTACATTTACGTTTAAAAAGTTGCTTGCGAAGCAAGCTTGAAAATTTAAAAGCCAAGAGAGTTCCGCCCGACAGCAACAATAAACATATTGCGAGCAAAGCGAGCTCGACATTTGACGTTAAAAAAGCAAAGCGAGGACCTACACCACGCTCCACGAATATAACTTATAATATAGAGCGAAGCAAGCTCTAAATTTCATATTAGAAAGGCAACATAGGAGCCTGTTGTCTTTTTACTTTGCGCCACAGCAACACTAAACTTAACATCTATGAAAAAATATCCTCCAAATTTTTGGAAGGACAAATATTTTCGTTCTTAAAAAAGTAAAAAACGTTTTTCAGTTTCACGTCCAGGAAACGCTCTGAAAGTTTGCATTCATTTCTAAGACACACTGTATACAGGGTGGCCTGTTAAGTGACGTCCAAAGACGAAATTCAAATGCCTTATACTGATGGGTAACCAAATCACTAACAAGTATGTCCCGCAATTTATTGTAGTTTCCGAGTTATTCAACATTTCTGGCAGGCTTCCTTCCTTCTGTTCTTTAGTTCCATAAAAGGGCTATTTGAGTTGTTGTTTTTGTAGAATTTTTATTTATCGCGAACAAAAAAAAATGGCCTGCCAGTCATTTTTTCTCATACAACTTCAAAAGTTGAATAACTTGGAAATTACCAAAAGTCGCAGAACATACATGGGGGTGATATAAATAGCCCTCAGTATAACGCATATAAATGTTGTCTTTGGTTTTACTCTACCTACTTAAGTTTTACGCATGCGACACAGGCCAGCAAAGCCAAAAATTTGTAATATAAAGGATATCCTAAAATATGGTTACAGTAGCTGCAAATGTAGAATCATCTCGAGGCTTTTACGGTTTTTCATCACTTTTTTATATTTTTTATAATAAGATCCGACGTATTTGATTACAAAAACCCTAGATTTAGGTGTGACCGACACGCTCTTAGCAGGTTTTTATGCCACGTAAGAACAAGTATTGAAGTTTAACAGGTATCCCATCCCTTTTTAATCAAATGAAATTAATCGAATAACTTTGACGTCATATGTATAGAAATGTAGAGAAAAGTCGGAGAATGTAGAAAAATGTCGGCGGGCGACATGCCGGCATCGCTCCCACACTGGATGTATGGAACAGTCGCCGACTGTAGGGAACAGTCGCCGACTTAGGTTCGGGAGCACCTTTAATTAAAGTTTGTAATTTAATACCATTAGTCATTACCAAAGTTTTTCTTTCATTTGCCATCCTTTTACGATCAAACACATTTAATTTCCATTAGTTAAAATTTTTTGCTTAAAGTGCCCTAGTTGCGGAATTTAATAAATAACTTTAAAATTAAAAGTGATGATTACACTTTAGCATATCGTTAGAAAGGGCTTGGACTGAGGATGTTTGAAAAAAAATCAGATGGACTCCAACACTGTTAGTTTTTTTTGAACCCCCATAAAATTTAACCCTTAAAATTATTTTTTTACCTAACTACAGTACTTCAGGCCCCATAACTTTTCTTCTCCATAATTTTCTGGTGTTAAATAAATTTTTACAGTATTCTAAGACTTTAGCAATTAAAACAAGACCATTAACTAACCTGTCCTAAGGACAGATTTTGAGCTACAGGTAGTTGTAGTAAAAAATTCAAAAAAAAGTCAAATAAAAAACAAAAAACAAACCAGGGCTTGTTTACCGGTTTAATTTTCAAACCGGTTTCAGCACAAGTACATAAAGAGCGTTTCATTTTGGTTTGGCTCTCCCGAACCTGAAAAATATCGGTTTACTCCTAAGATTAAAATTATAAGGATTCGGGTCCATTAACCGGTTTAGATTGGTTTTTACAGGTTTTTCCGAGCTTTCTTTGATTCTTGTCGTCAATTATATTACGGTCGCAATATCCGCTATTTGCTTGCTGTCGTGTTTTCTTGTGCATCCATTTATAAATATCCCGTATTGCATTTAATTTTATAGGTAGGTACTACAAAATTTAACTATGTGTCTACTCACTGCGTAGACTTGAAAGACAAAATAAGTAACTACTGTACGGAAACATAACTCTTTGTAAGATTCACTTGAATTTAAAGCAAACACACTTACTTTCATAGACTGTCCTCATTTCTCCATTAAACACGTCAATTTATGTACCGGGTAACTCATTCTGGAGGGTAGCGGGATCCGAAGCACGGTGCCAGTCGTTGGCCGACCGCAGTCAGTAGGGGGCCCAAGTAGCACGCCAGCCACGTGCCAAAGGCTGCCCTGCCAACTCGTGAAAAATCCCGATATGCTCCACCGTGCCAGCCGGCGACTGGATGGGAGGACCCGGTCGCCATATTCGGGGGGGTTCGGGCGTCCCCGCAGTCTCTAAATGAGTTTCCCATAGGTCGGTTAAGCTCTAGTGTTCCATTGGTTAACTGAAATGCGCCTCGACAATTCAACTTTTTCTCCACCAACACTCAAAGCATGAATAAAGTTAAAAAGAAGAATAGGAATATACAACGACTGCACTTCCTCCGAGGGTTGCACTCCAATCTCGATCCGGTCCATCACCACTTTGAGACCGAGAAGCCGTACCTGTTCTTCCTAACGGAGACGAAGATAACAACGTCGGACGTGGCGTCCCTCAACTACCCGGGTTATTCTCTTGAGCATAAGTTCAAGAAGGAAGCAGGGGTCTGTGTGTATGTCCGCGATGACATTTGTTGTCGTCTTCTCCGTTTTATTGAGAAATCGGGTTTATCTGCCATATGGCTCCTGGAAGACTCTGGCGTGGAGAAAACACTCTATGTCGGCGTTTACCGATAGCACAGCGGTGACCAGGAGACGACAGCGCTCTTCAATTACCTCGTTGAAACGACAGACGTAGCACAGCAACGATACCCGACAGCGAAGCTAACTTTTCTGGGGGACTTTAATGCCCACCATAAGGAGTGGTTGTTCCCGTTCTAGAAAACTGACCATGCTGGGTTAGAGGCGCGCAAGTTTGCATTATCGCTAGATCTGACCCAGCTGGTGAATTAAGCTACGCGGATACCGGATATCGACCGCCATACACCCAATTACTTGGACTTGCTTCTGACAACTGATCCGGACAGTCATTCTGTTTCGGTCTCAGCACCGGGAACAGCTGGGAACGTCCGACCACTGTCTGGTGAAATCCGTATTGACCTGCTCTCCTCTGGATGACAGCCCCAGGGGCACGAGGCGAGTTTGGAGATACGAGTCAGCAGATTGGGAAGAGTACGGCACTTCTTTGCATCTTACCCGTGGCGGCAAGTGTGCTTCTCTTCGCGTGACCCCTCGTGTTGTGCAGATGCGGTTGCGGACGTGATTCGGCAGGAGATGGAATATTTTATTCCATTCTCCGACATCCCGCTCGGTCACAAAGCCCAGCCTTGGTATAAAGCAGAATGCGCCCAAGCTGAGGCGCGTAAAGAATCTGCATACCAAGCTTGGGTCAAGGCTCGCGACTGCAAATTAAGAGCACGTAGGGTTTGCGCGAAGAAAAGAACCTTCAACTCTGCCACCAAGTCCTGCAAACGGGTTTTACGTAAGGCACGTTTTGACCATGTGGGATGAATAGGAGCCAAACTAGCACTCACCCCTCCGGGTAGTAAAAAGTTTTGGTCCCTATCCAAAGCGGTTGAAACTAATTTCTGTCGTCCCATCTTACCTCCAATGCTGAAACCTGATGGATCGCTGGCTCACTCTGCAAGTGAGAAAGCAAATTTGTTTGCGTCCCTGTTTGCAAGCAACTCACGTCTAGACGCTGGCTCCAAGCAACCACCTACTGTACCTCGATACGATTCTTCGATGTCGGAGATCGCAGTACACACTAAAGAGGTTCGAAGAGTATTGTGCAGTCTAGACGTGAACAAAGCCAGCGGACCTGATGGCATACCAGCGAGAGTGTTAAGACTTTGTGCGCCTGAACTCTCTCCTGTGCTGACACGCTTGTTCCGCCTCTCTCCAAAAGAAAGAACGGTGCCGGGGGCCTGAAAGCTTGCTAATGTGCAACCAGTTCCCAAAAAGGGCGACCGTGCTGACCCTGCCCATTGCTGTCCACTTGCCATTACCTCCATCTTATGCAAGGTCATGGAGAGGATACTTAACAGTAAGTTGCTGACCTACCTTGAAGACAGTGATCTTCTCAGTGACCGTCAATATGGCTTTCGCCGGGGGCGGTCTACTGGTGATCTTCTTGTGTATGACACGCACTGCTGGGGCGAAGCCATTGAGAAAAACGGCAAAGCACTTGCCGTTTCACTCGATATCTCAAAGGCCTTTGACAGGGTCTGGCATGCAAGTCTGTTCAGCAAGCTTCCTGCTTATGGCATCCCAGCTGATTTTTGTATTTGGATTTCAGACTTCCTTAGTGAACGGTCTATCAGAGTAGTCGTTGACGGCTGCTCCTCTGACCTTATGGCCATTGATGCCGGAGTTCCTCAGGGGTCTGTTCTCTATGCAACTCTTTTCCTGCTGCACATCAATGACCTCCTTTGGCATGGTCTTGTTGGATACGCAGATGATAGTACCGTTTCAGAGAGATACTTGACAGGTGCAAAAACCAGTGGGGATGAAATACATTCGTTAAGAAAGGCTATGTTAGAGCGAACAGATCTGACCTTAAGACTTGTCTCCCAATGGGGCGACGACAATCTGGTCTCATTTAACGCCACCAAAACACAGGCGTGTCTTTTCACTGCAAAAAGAAGTCTTTTCGACTGGACACCTACTTTTCGGGGTACATCTGTCCCTGTCACTGACAGGCTTGAGCTTCTAGGCATGGAGTTGACATCAAATCTTAACTTCGGCGCGACCATCGAGTACAAGGCTCAAACGGCGGCTCAGAAGCTGGGCATTCTGAATAGAGTGAAGCGATACTTTACGCCTGGACAGATTGTATTTCGGAGAGTGTGCTCAAGAGCTTCACGACCTTGTTCCACCAGCTCCCTTCTACCATCGGACATACAGACGCACCGCCGGATACCATCTACACCTGGTTGCCATTCCACCAATTCCGACTAAGCGCTTCCAGTCATCATTTATAATGCGCACTGCTAAAGAGTGGAACTCACTACCTGCGTCTGTGTTACCAAACGCATACAACTCTAATCTCTTAAAAGTAAGAGTGAACAGGCTTCTTCTGAGTGAGCTCGCTCCATCTTAGACTCTGTCTCTGTCCTTTGACCTAGACTAGAGTCAAGAGCAAACCCATCATTAATAAATATATATATATATTATTTTCTTCATTATAATCAAAATAACGGTAAATCAAACTTTTTCGTTTGCGACCCATGTTTTTATCATAATGCTTTTTTCTTCCACCAACCAATTCAACTCACTACACCTTGATGATCGATTACGCACGCTTCGACTAAACAAGTGCAATGAATGATAAAACATAAACAAGTTGAAACGCGCCCGCCGCGCTGCCCGTGACGTAACATTTGCAGTTTTGGCTTAAACCGGTGTTTATTTAGGTTTTTGAAGTGCTCGCTCCTTCAATACGCTCAGAGCGATTTTATTGCGAAATACCGGTAAAAACCTTTATTAACCGGTATATTTCAAACCGGTTTCAAGCCCTGAAAGAAACCTTGAGGCCAAGGTCGGGTGTAATGAGCGGGGGTAGATAGCAGACTATCCCTAGTTTCTACCCCAGGCGTATGTACAGCTCCCTACCAAACACCCTGTATATTAAAATGTAATAAAAATGTTTGTTTTTTTTTTAATTCATGGTATTTTATTTTTTTAAGTAGATATTTCGTTATACTAAAAAGCCAGAAAAGCTGAATTTGTACTTTTTTTTATTAATTGTGTATATTCTTATGCTTGAAAACTAGAACAATTAAAAGCCATTAAAAGTAAATGCTGAAAATACTAACTTGTCATTTGGAAAACGGGACGAAAATCAGTCAAACGTGTTTAAATTTATCGTATGTATGTAGGTTCGAGTATGTATAATTGACACAGGGTGTAAGGAACAGCCCTTCAATCCATGAAACTGAACAATTCCCATGAAAAAATATAACATAACATAACAAAATTCTTTATTGCACATTAAATAAATAATACAACAATAGATAAACACAAATAAAAGAAACAGTACAACCAGGCGGCCTTAATGCTAGGTAGCATTCTCTACCAGGCAACCTTAGGGTGAAAAAGAGAGTGCGACATTGGAAGCGGGATAGTGCAAATATTACCTACGAGCACTAAAATACACAAAATATACTACTTAAACAATTTTACACATTAATACATATATAATAGTGTAAACAAAACAATGAATATACTAATATATATTTAAATAATATTATAATAAACTAATACATATACCTAATCTATGGAAGTCAGGATAATACAATAGCATAAAGAGGAAAAGAAAACAACAGAAGACAGCACGATTATTATTATAAAATAACTAATAAAAGAAAATTATGCATTGATTTCCGATAAATAAAGTTTTTTTATTTGAATTTTATTTGAATATACCAGGAAACGTCCTAGTAAATTCATAGTAAATTCAGTCATTCATAGTAAATTCAGTCATTGTGAGCTTGTATGGAAGGTCGTTTTTTATTATTCCGCCATTTTCTAAAAAAAAGTTGTTCTGTTTCATGGGCCAAACCTTGAAATTTTCGTAGTAATTTTTTTTACACCAAAAAGTTACAGGCGCTGTATTGTTTTTGTATTTGATCTCAGCCAAGCTCAGCATGCTCACCACATTCGCCACGCTCGGTACCCACGAGTACCCACGACCAATTACTGAGTTTTTCCTCTGTGTTTCGTGGCGAATCGGATCAAATTAATTAAATCCTGAAAGGGATGCCTTTGTTAAATTTATTTCGTCCGGTTTCATCCGGAATGACCGCTGATTAGAGCATTGCAACTGAAGATGTGTTATGAAACATTAGTTTGGTTAGCAGCACTTCATACTGACTTACTTACTTAACTAACCTATCGGGGGGTATTGCCATACTCATCACGTTTGGCAGGCGAATTGGCACTTCATACATCACGCCTATATCTCTTGTGGGGTAGGCAGAGCGTAAATGGCCATATTAACGGTAATTTTTGTCACGTCTGACATTCATATGAGGATCATGCAGAACATGCTGTATCACCACAGTGAAAGATTGTCACTTAGCCTGTCGCCTAAAATTGCAATACACATGTAACCCTCCAGTCTCTTAGTGGCCTTTTACAACACCCAAGGGAAAGAAATGGAGCGATGGTATTGTAAGCCAGCATCACACGGCAAAGCACTTTAATTTCCTAATAAAGCGACAAATTTAAAACTGTGTTTCGTACAGCATTGAAGAGTAGCAGCATCAATTGACCCGCTAAATAAATAGCTCTAGGCAAATGACCGGACTCCAGCCTTATAATTGAAACCCACCAATAAAAAATTACATGGTAAATGTCGCAAAGACAAGAGGAAATGGTTACCCTGTGAAAAAGGTATGAGGAGAAGATTATAGAGCCAAGCTTATGAATCTACCCGCCCTAACTCCATAAACCCAAATACAAAATCTATATTTCAGTAAAATGTATGACTTCTACATCCCTTTAACTTGAACGACGACAGGGCTTTACTGGAAACAAATTCACAAAGGGATAATATTATGAACTTCATTGGAATCTTGGAATTTTCTAATCTACCGTTATTTTCAAAACTGCAAGTATCCCAAAGAAACCATAAATTAAAATTAATTTTATCAGTGCCCTACTGGATCGAACCCGGAACCTTTACGCCGCAGGCAGTCGCACTACCACTGCATTTTATCTGACATTTACCCATCTCACATTTTTGTAGATCGAAGTTTTTGTTTGTTTTTGTGGACTCGATTCATTTTGTTATGTTATTGGTATCCTTTTTATTTGCTAATGGCCAGTATCGGTTTCGAGAAAGAAAAAAAGACTAATTCGAACCCAATAATTTGAATTTGGGTTCTCTTTTTGACAAGGTGGTAACAGCAACCAGGCACTGCCAGCTTTAAGGGCGAGCTTAGACGTACGCGGGCTCTACGCGTGCTCTACGCACGTTGTACACGTGTTAGAATAACCCGCTCAGCCCACGCGTTGCCTCCAAGTAAAATCCTCGCGTAGGCAGCGCGAGAAACTTTGTAAGTGCTAACATGCGTAGTTTGCGTAGCGCACCTCGGCAAGCGTAGCGTTGGACGCCTTCCAGTCAGATGGACCGATCATTTAAATAGGGTGGCTGGTAAAGATTGTATCTTTATGGCGGAAACCGTGGGGGATGCCTACGTCCAGAAATCTGCTGACTGAAAATCGTTTCACTTGTATATCGTTAGCGTGCCAGTTGCATGGATTTGGTCGTTTCATATTCTGCTTACAGTTTAAAGTATAGAATGTCACGGTGACAATAGAATCTCATTTGAATCGCTGGCATTATAATGGTAAAAAATAAAAGAGGCCAGGCCCAGCAGTGGGCTGCTAGAGGCTGATGTGAACACGAGTAGCACCCGCGCTCGTCTGAGACTGGACACACATAAATGCGATGCGATCTCGCATCGGACGTTTCTGTGGCTTTGCACGAATGCATCGCAAGATCTTCCGAATGGCATTGCTGATTCCTGCGATGTATGGTCATACTGGTCATACTTGGTGACTCCATTTTGAGTCCGCTCTGAGACAATAGGAAGACTCATATTGGCTCATTTTTTTCAAAAACTCAGGCATGGTTAATCAGTTTTTCTATATAACTAAGTAATTATGGGTGGAATTTTTATCAACAAGCGTTCATAACACAACCCATTTTTTTTTAATTTCACACCAAACCCAAATTTTTCGTGCCAACTAATATAGTAATATATATATATATATATATATATATATATTCGAGAAATTGTTTGTTTGTACCCTTGTTAGATTAAAACACTACATACATATATCACGCCTGTATCCCTTGCGGAGTAGGCAGAGCGGAAACGGTCATAAAAACGAACATTTACGACACATCTGACAAACGTTTAAGGATCTTAATATTTTCTTTGAGTTTGCACAGCTATTACTCATCTAATCATAATAAAACAATTTTAAACGTAGGAATAGTAAACTCCAAAATAAACTCAATTTGGCTCCGTTTAAAATTGTTTTATTGTGATTTGAGGGTTTTTCAGAAGATTGTGTATCGCCATTCAAAGTTAAAGTCGGACGTTTTTCCGATGCGTCGTCACATCGCATTTATGTGTGTCAAGGTCAATCCTGAACCAGCCCTTAAGGTACGTTAGTACTATTATATATTCTGTGCTTAAGGTAAGCTATCCCGATTTCCCGATCCACCCCTCTCAATTATCTCAAGAGCTTATTGTCAATATCGTGGCCTACGATCGGGGCGTGACATCAAGAGCCAGACGGTTTGATCTGTGACACTGACATACGTATTCAGTGGCATTGTACAACAAGTATTGTGTATTTGTGTACGTAGATGTGTAGATAATGTTTTATTTTGCGTATTTGTGGTGTGTTTGTCCTTTTATATGTGTATCCAACTCATCTTAGCGGAAAGAAACGTTGCTGTTTAAAAAATGGTCGTCGTTCATTTGTTTTTGTTTTTTTTAGTTCTGGACTCTTGAATGTTCTAGCCATGCGATGAAATCTAGACCTGACTGTTTGGTGGGAATCAGTAGCTCACCCGGAGAAGTGTTTGAGGGTCATTCAGAAAATTGTGTAGCGCCATAGGGACAGGTTGTCAACCCATCGCTTAAAATTGCAAACGCACCCTCGAGTCCCTAAATCGTCTCCCATGACTCCCACGGAAAAAAATGGGGTGATGCTATTATAAGCCGGCATCATACGGCATCAATATAGGCAAATATCCTTGAATTAAATTTAAAAGTAACCCGCGCAAATGAAGTCGCGGACACCAGTTAGTCTTTAATAAAGTATAATATCTCATGAGTTTTAGTTAATATTACCACAAAATTTGAATTTCCTTTTAGCAAAACAGAGCAAACAATATTGTTTAAATAAAGCGAAATGTAAGCATAGTTCTAATTAGGTAAATGAGTTGTTTTTCCAACATAATTTGATACGATACGTAAACGTAGATATCATGTAACATCAACAGCACATCTTCCTATTTAAAGGACCAAGTTATACTGGCTTTTCATACATTTATTAAAACCTAGATTTCCGCCCAGCGGTTACTACCGCTAACACTCATTTTCCCGTGGTAATAGTGGTTTTCATCTAGTAAAAAGTGACCTATGTGTTATTCCAGGTTATATTCTACCTGTTTTTCAAATTTCATCCGAATCAGTCAAGCCGTTAGAGCGTGAAGAGGTAACAAACATACATACATACACACACAAACTCTCAGATTTATAATAATTAGTAAGGATAATCAGACCATAAGTTGATCCCTTAAGGCAGCGATAGCGTGTGGGCAAGATTTTTAAAGATGTTATTCTCGAGGATCACAGACTAAAGAACTCGCGCGCGTAGGGGTGGCAACACGTGACATGTCGGTGCTCCGTGTCGAAGATCTAACAGATAAAAAGTTCGCTTTCAGATACACACTTTGACAAATCTTACTTGATAGATACTCGCAAAATGACCTAATTCCTAAACGCAAAACGGCCTGCTCGCAAAATGACCTAACTCCTATACGCATAATGTCCTACGCATAATGTCCTAAACGTATAATGTTCTAAACTCATAATGTCCTAAAAGCATAATGTCATAAACGCATAATGACCTAAACGCATAATGTCTTCAAAATAATTGTATAATTAACGGTGATTCCCCACACTTTTCCTCAACGTAGGTACAATGTGTGATGCCTTTTGGTGTACTTACCTGCTATATATGGCCGTATATTGGTAAGAGTTATGTTTCCATGTAAATATACATGGTGTAAGGGACGGTGTACCTAAAGTGATATTTTGTTTCCTAGAATTACATTTAGATTCCTAAAGTGACATTTAGATGCTAAAGTGACATTTAGGTTCCTAATGTGGCATTTAAATAGCTAAAGTGACATTTATTTTCCTTTTGCATATTTTGCTTTCAATAGTGCAATCAAAAAGCTAATTGATTTGTCGCAACTAAAAATTCCATGTAGAAAAACCAATTTTTCTAATTCCAATTGAACTACTGGGAATACAAGATTTTGAGGACATTAGGCATTTAGGACGTTGTGTTTAGTTTAGGACATTACGCGTTTAGGGCATTAAGCGTTTAGGACATTAAATGTTTAGGTCATTAAGCGTTTAGGACATAAAGCGTTTAGGACATTAAGCATTTAGGACATTATGCGTTTAGGTCATAATGAGCTTAGGTCATTGAGAGTTTAGGAATATTTTAGGATTTAGGACATTATGCGTCGGGATGAATAAAAATCCGCACAACATTTTTCAATATAAATAATTACCAATTTTATAATGCTAGAATTTAGATACATAACTAAATATCACTGAATTAGACATGGTAACTGTATTTCTCTATTTTCTTTACTTGCAAGATTTTCAAGTGCGGGCAGGATTTAAACCTGCGACTTTAGTCATTACAGAACATAAGTAAATCAAAGTGATCAACTTTACTGGTGAACAGGGCCTTATGGTACAAATTTTCAAGGACGTTCATTGGGTCGTTGGACGACTCGGTGTCGGTCACGAAAAGAAAAAGAATCAATCTCCCCAGCAATTGTGTGTCTCTCCCAAATGTTCAACGCCATCTATCAATGATTTATCGTACTTTGTTATTTTCCAACGGCTGTCAAAAATGGCCTCATTCGCATCGGAAGAAGCATTTACGTGTGGGCAGCCTTATATAGGTACAGTCAAACTCACGTCCAGTTAGACACTCGAACCGCTAATGTCAGTCTTATGCGCGCGGAATAAGAACGGTCGTTAGTCCGAGCTGTCTAACCCAGGCTTATCTTGACTGTACAACCAAATATCCTGACAAATCCGTTCAAATATCAGAAAAGCATAGAGCTAACAGAACACCAATCACTTCACAATAATGGAGCTCTATAGACTCCCTCACGTCTCAATTCCCCACGCACACACACACGCCCAAACACACACACACACACACACACACACACGCACACAAATGCACAAAAGGAATAGAAGCGAATACATTACTCGTCCAATTAGAAATGTGCGCTGCGGGTGCCCAGTTAGGATTGTAGATTGAGAAGCTGCGATGGTCATAACGTGGACATTCTAAGTTATTTTAGGCATATTTTTTAATTACTGATCTGAGTAATTTAACGCCAAAGCCAATCGATTCGAAAGATACACACATATTTTACACTTTTATCCCTTGCGGGGTAGGCAGACATACATACATAAATCACGCCTCTTTTCCGGCGGGGTAGGCAGAGATACAAACATAAATCACGCCTCTTTCCCGGAGGGGTAGGCAGAGACTACTTCCTTTCAATAAAACGTATTAATCCCTTACAAATTATACGTCATATGTTCAAATCGATTTGATAGAACTCGAGATATTTGCATAAAACTAAATGGTAAAGCCGCCATCTTTGTGACGTCATTGATACCTAGTGTAGTGTATTTCTAAATTATAATAGGCTGATCCATTATCAGGAGATCATGATGAATCCAAAGGTTCATGATTTAGCTATCGGGTATGAAGTGACGACAACTTTTCTCATATTTGGTCCTTGGTTTTCAAAACTCCAGACGAAAAAGAATAAGTTAAAGGTTTGAACCTACTGGAAGAGAGTTCAGGTCGTATCCACGCTATTCCACCGCTTCTTCGGTCCATTACACACATTCGCGTAATCCTAACGTGACATCCAATGCATTGTAATGTCGACATTACTCGCTCCGGCGGTTTTGTCCGCCAGTGTACACTGGTAAAACGGCTATAACACTAGTTTGAATACCGTGCACGGTCCGGCATACATTGCTGATTAACTTGAGTTTATTGAAATTATGTGTTTAATAACCAGCAATGTATGCCGACTTGTGCACGGTATTCAAGTAGAGTGTAAATAGTGGTCTAAGAAAGTATCTGATAAAGTACTATTAAGTAAATAAGGTGTATTAAGTAAATTACTATGTCAGGTTATTTCCGGGCGTGTTGTAGACGTGAAACTAAACAACTTTTCATATTAACATTTTTGAATTCGTAAAAAAAATGTCTTCATACAAACTTTGTTACTTGCCTAGTCATTCATTCCATTTCATTAATTTATTCCTTAACAATAGATTGTGTCGGAAATTACATAAGTTTGACAGTATAAAAAAAAAATTAACCTCCCATACAAAAAGGTTTTAGCCGACCGGGTCAATTTGTATGGCGGGTCCAAATTTACAACTACACATATCAAAAGCCAGAATCTGGTCCTCATATAATGCAAACGAGATTCTGATTCCCGCCTGCACTATAAGGAATGTTTTTGTTGATTTCAAAGTCAACAACCCGTGTAATACAATAACTCTCTCCACTCAGATATTTTCTTTGTATTGAAGAAAACAAAGCCCATTTATAAAACAAGCTATTAAATCATACACACACACACACACACACATCACGCATATTATCCCTTGCGGGGTAGGCAGAGCGTAAACGGCCGCAAAACGGACACTTACGCCACGTCTGACATACATTTGAGAGTCATTTGGAAAATTGTGTATCGCCATAGTGACAGGTTGTCAGCCCATCGCCTAAAATTGCAATACACACCCTCGAGTCCCTTAGTCGCCTCTTACGACGACTCCCACGGGAAAGAAATAGGGTGATGCTATTCTAAGCCGGCATCACACGGCACATTTATAATTGTTAATTATTATGTAACATTAATATTTAATAATACAATGCTTCTATATTAGTAGATATAATAATCAAGGGAAATTCTATACGAAAACTCATTACAGAGCACACGATGTTCTATTTTAAGATACAAAGAAAGTATTTTTGCTTGTTATGTAAACAGAATAGAAAATCAATGAATTTTTGCTTATAACTTTTTAAGCACTCGCGATCACTTTCACTCATTTTAAGTATTAGACCGGGTCTATCGCGATAGTATTTAGGTAAATATTAGCCCGCCGCCTAGATGACAACTCGCTGGGACGTCAGTCAACCCGCGACCACAATACATGAAACTGTATTGAAACGTCGGGACACAGTGAATAACTAATATTTACCTAAATAATACCGCGATAGACCCGGTCTAATACTTAAAATTTTTGCTTACTTTGAACGAATTACCATTCCCGACTTACATACATACATTGATCTATGAGGGTTGATTCAAAAATGGCTACATGCTTGTTCAGATGAAAGATTGGTCCTCGCTGTCGCTGTGAGCGCTAGCGAACCAATCATTTATTTAAACATACTTGCTTATAATTGCTATAATATAATAAAAAATATTTTTTTATTATTTGGCTTCCATCGCCTTCAGACGATGATTCCGCCAGAGTCAAGGTCAAAGAAAACTTACTTATCTTATCTTAATTAGCCTACATCATCCCACTACTGCTGGGCAAAGGCCTCCCTCTTCTCTTTCCATCCTGTTCTACTCTGGGCTACCGAGTGCCAGTCTTTGCTTAAGGCATCTAGCTCGTAGTGCCACCTGCGACGGGGTCTTCCGCGGCGTCGTCTCGATGTGGGTGGTTGCCACAAGGTTGTTAGTTTTGCCCATAATTCGTCTGGCATACGACAAACGTGCCCGGCCCAATCCCACTTAGCTTGGCTGCAGAATGAGCAGCGTCAGAAATTTTCGTCTTGGAACGCAGTATGGTATTCCTGACCCGATCAGTCCGCTTTAGGCCTAATATACTGCGTTCCATGGCACGCTGACAAATCTTGAGGCTGGACCTTTGAGCTTCCGTCAAAGACCAAGTCTGAGCACCGTGGGTGAGGTTTGGGAGAATGCATACAAGAAAACAATAGTTAAAAATAAAATGACATCAGATACTGTGGTTTTTTCCCAAACAATAAAAATTTATAAAAATGTAAAAATTAAAGTTGAGAAAGCTGAATACCTGTCAAGCGGAAGTTCAATCAATCGTTAGACAAAATATTTTTATTGACTTGTCATCCTGACGTTTGAATACCAAATTTTAAAACACTTCTCGTGATTTTTGAAAACCTGTAAAATTTTCAAGCGCGGGCAGGATTTGAACCTGCGACTTTTGCATTAGGTACTAGTGGCGACGCCTCTTCCATCTGGGCTACCGCTGCATGAAAATTTTGCAAGTTTTCAAAAATTTTATAGGTACCTAACACGGGAAGTGTTTTAAAATTTGGTACTCACTTCTCGTAATATGTATAAACTTGAAAATTTTTAATTTTGCAAGATTTAAAAAAATCCTGACGTTTGATTGGCTGGTCGTCTTAGTTTAACGTCAAGCATGCGAAGTTTTGCCGAAATGTATTGCGTCAATAATTGCTACATATTTATTTTATCTATCTTATTTAGTTGTAACTTCAACTTCAAACAACTGATGTAGCAATACAACCCTCATACTCCAACGCCACAGACAACCAGCCATTCTGACGCACACCATATCACGCCTTTATCCCTCATTTCAAACATACATAGGTACATAAATCACGCCTATACCCCTAACGGGGACCCCTTACGGGGTAGGCAGAGCGTTAGCGGCCGTAAAACGGATATTAACGCCACGTCAGACAAACATTTGAGGGCCATTCGGAAAATTGTGTATCACCATAGTAAAATTGCAACACACACCCTCGAGTCCCTTCGTCGCTTTTTACGACACCCACGGGAAAGATAATCTCTTTACTGTGCATTCTTAAAACTAATACAGTCAAATATTAAATCACAAACAAGAAATGGCACAATGGCAGAGTTATCCCATTAAGGGATCTCTTCCAGTCAACCCTTGAGAAACTCTGAGGATACGATGTGAGCAGGTAAACTAGAATGAAAAGGTAAACGAAAAGCTATTTATATACATACTTGAGACCAAACTGAATACAATAATCTTATCTGCTTTATAATATACTTACTACATAAATACGACGTAGATATAATATACTTACTTACATACATATTATACCCCACAAATTGAACGTTCTGAAATTCTATAAGTAACTTAACTATCGTTGTGTTTCTTAAATCTAATAATAAGTATATTATTATGTTAATGTAATTCATGCGTGACAAACGTTTTAATTTTGAGTTTCTTTTACTTAAATTTCTAAAGTTGGATACACGCAAGTATACAATGAAAACCAAAATAAACATATTTAATATTTTGGCCATTGTCTATTCAGTTCACGCTTATGCTACGCTTAATAAATACAAGGTGTTACAAAAGAATCCAAAAATAATAATATTTTTAATTATTATCAGTCGAATACCATTTTTTTAAACACTTACACACAAACACAACTTTTTAAAACTAGCAAAATTTTTAAGCGCGGGCAGGATTTAATATTATGCAAGTTTTCAAAAATTGTGGACCTAACACAGGAAGTGTTTAAAAAATTGGTTTTCAATTTATCGCGGGTTTTCATCGTTTAGACTACATTCAATCTGTAAAGATAAAATTAGTTGCCGGGTATTAGTTGCAAGTGCCGTGTGATGCCGGCTTAGAATAGCATCACCCCATTTCTTTCCTGTGGGAGTCGTACGATGCGACTAAGGGACTCGAGGGTGTGTATTGCAATTTTAGGGCGATGTGCTGACAACCTGCCCTCAAATATTTGTCAGACGTGGCGTAAATGACCGTTTTGCGGCTGTTTACGCTCTGCCTACCCCGCAAAGGATTAAAGACGTGCTATATGTATGTATTAGTTGCAAAACTAACCTGGTAGATGGAGCCGTGCAACGCGTTACTGGTATTAAGATACACTTGCAAAATTGGCGGGCAAGGAACGAGTTGCGGTAGCCCAGATGGAAGAGGTATCATCAGTCGATGGAATAACCATATCACTAGTCTAAGCCAGTACTACACTTCTCAGCCAACAAATTTCGATTTGGCGTATATTGCTGGTTATCTTCATTTTATTAAATTGATAACACCCATGAAATAGCTAGCAATGTATGCCTAATCGCAGTGCGCCGCGTTGGCAACAGTTGGACTTGTCAAAATAGTGTCGCGACGATATTTTTTTTGTGTAATTTGATTGGAAATATATTTCTCGTTATTTTTAAATTGATACTACGGCTTAAATTTTTTATTAATTAGATTTCCGCCCAGCGGTTTCACCCGCTGCCGCTCATTTTCCCGTGGTAATAGTTGTTTTCCCGCGGTTAAAAGTAGCCTATGTGTTATTCCAGGTTACACTCTACCTGTGTTCCAAATTTCATCCATATCGGTTTAGCCGTTTGAGCGTGAAGAGATAACAAACATACTCACAGACAAACTCTCAGATTTATAATATTAAGTACGAATAGACAAGGGGTTCTTCACAAACTTGCGGCTGTGGTTGTGATTCGGTAACACGCGGCTAAACCGAGCGCGAAAGTAACAGTACCGTAAAACATTACAACTTTGCCCTTGGCAGGTAACTTTGCCAGGTATACATTCACTATGATTAATTTAATAACATACACATGCATGCACATCATGTGGGGTAGGAGAGAGAAAAACGGACATTTACGCCACGTCTGACATATATTTGAGGGTCATTCGGAAAATTGTGTATCGCCATGCACTGCTCTGTTTTCTTTCCCGGTTTTCTCTACTCAAAGGTTGTCTAGAAAAGATCGCTTTTGCCCACTTCAGATTAAGATATTCTGTTTTCGTTTTAATTATCCTGTATTCGTGTGTAATAGAGTATTTCCTTACTTTACTTACTAACTTAAAAGCAGGTTGTCGGTCGATCGCCTAAAATTGCAATACACATTTACCCTCGAGTCCCTTAGTTGGTTCTTACGATACCCACAGGAAAGAAATGGAGTGATGCCATTCTGAACCGGCATCACACGGCACTCCTTAAAATATTTGCAGTTAATATTTTTACGTCCTATATTGTACCGTCTCATATTTCCATAAAATTCCTGCAAAATGATCGTTCGTCGACTCGGTGTCCCACACGAAGCAGAAGAAGGCGTACATTAATCTTCCAACGACCCGATAAACTCTGGTGTCAGAGTTAATTCAACCCCTTTCTACTAGTAGTAAGTCTTTGATATGGTTGTAAACGACTGCTGCATAAGATATCATTGACGGCTACCGGGACCGACGGCTTAACTTGCCCTCCGAAGCACGGAACTATCTTTCTATTCAGACAATCGGGTGGTTGAGCCCGGAATGTTTAAACCAAACTGGGAACACGTTCACAAAGTGATAAATATCAACTTTGTTAGGCCCCACCGAGAATCAAACCCGGAACCTTTGCGTCGTCTCATGAGTACAGTAACAATCTACAAAAATGAAGTATTCGCGAATATTCACCGATGGAGATGCTTCCGAAACTTATAAAAAAACCATTGATGAAGACATCACAGTAGCCGCTGCTGCAGCCATTGCAAGTAGATCACACTCCACAAGCTCCTCAAGCAACCGACGCCCCTGCCAGCCCCTCATTTGTGCCCCATTTTGGGAACTACCGGCACGTGCCGGGTAGATTCAATCTAATTCATTCTTCCTAGAACAACTCGTAAGCGCAGGCGCGATCGGGCTGCTTGTTTGAAAATCCACAAAACTTCTCCGGGTGAGCGCCTGCTCCCCACCAAACAGTCAGGTGTAGATTTTAAGGCCCCGGGACTAAAAAATTTAAGAGTCCAGAGCTACAAAAAATTCCATTCAAAAACCATTTATTTGCCACACAAAACAGAACAAAAGAATAGGTATGTACAGGTGAGTCATACATACTATACATTTTGGTACAGTGACAAAAGAAATCACCCTATCACGAGCGATTCACGTGTAAATTTGATATTTCCATTTTCTTTGTCGTTTCATTTTCACACACAAATTGTATATACAAGTGGTTATAATATAGGGTAAAATTTTACTAGTGACCGATAGCGAAATCTCAAGACGAGCTGGTGTTATGGAACAACTTTCTGCAAGGAACATAGGTTGAAATATGACAACAAAATTTTGACAGACAGATTGAAGACAAAGCTTCACAATTATTTTACGCGTTTTCGCGACTTATTCGCGTTATGTCTCACTTAAGTTTGAATAGTATTAAATAGTTTCCATAGTGACTCAAATCAGCTGACTGTCAATTTTTGAAAACTTGCAAAATTTTCAAGCGCGGGCATAAGAATAGATAATAATACTAGCGTATAGAAACGAAACTCTTTTGTCTGGGCCCCAAAAGCCGCGCTTTAAATACCTACTTCCCCCCGCAGCCCGTAACGCCCCGCACTCTCCCGCGCTTTAAGTCGGGGCTGTCACGTGCCAATAATTTTATTCCAGACTAGCGGCCAGTCAAGCGGTTGCGACCGCTGCTAACAGTTTTCCCGTGGGAACAAAATAGTTACCCGTTTTAAAGTCTTACCTTACCATTTTATTGTTAATAGGTAGGTACAGAATTTTAAAATAGGTGCAAAAATGGCGCCGTGTGGTGCCAGATTAGAATAGCATTCTTTTTGTAAAACGCGTTCTCCCTATGAATACAACACCTTGCACTCTGCTCGCTAATCCATCCGCCAAGCGTGGTGAGTAGGTAGGTACTTATGGCAAATAGGTACCATCCGAGTAGAAGGAGGCCCATGTCCAGTAATGGAATTTGTGGCTTTTATTACGTGGCTGTTATATTAGTTGATGATGATGATGATAATATTAGTTATAGTTGGTGCAATATTTAAAGTCATCTCCTTTTCATAGTCATTACCTTGGCTCATCTTTAGGCAAATTAAAAAAACTTAGATGCGGAGTCTTCCTCGCATCACTTTTGCAGCCATACACACCGCATTGCTAAATTTTTAACAAAAAATGAAAATTCGACCCGCACAACGAACGTTTCCGCGGCGAAGCGCACTCCCGACTGAATTGTTCTCTAAGAGACAGCCAGACGGATTGACCTTGAGCGCGTCTGGAGCGGGAGTGTCATCTCTATGTGATTTCTACTCTATGGCGCGGGCAAGATTTGAACCTGCGGCTTTCGCTATTACTAGTGGCGACGCCTCAGCCATCTGGGCTACCGCAGCTCATCCCTTGTCCACGAATTCAAGTGTGTCTAAATGCCAGTAACGCGTGGCACGGCTCCATCTACCGGGTTAGTTTTGCAACTGACACCCAGCGACTAAATTTAATTTTTTATTCATTTTGATTGGCAATTTTAATGTGAGGTCCATTTTGTACATTCAGGTAAACTTTGTTGGTTTTTGATTGTGCATTTGTTTATGACATTAATTTGTCAATTATATTGATAATTAATTTGATATTTTATGACATATTGTAATATTTTAAATTTGCATGTATCGATTTACGTGACTGAAAATGTATATGTAACTCATTTTAAGTCTATCATCTGCAGTACTCTACCATTTTCTTGGCAAATAAACGTCTGATTCTGAACCTTTTTTCGTATTTCGAACTATGTTCCTTGGGGAAAGTTGTTTCTTATCACCAGCCCGTCCTGAGATTTCGCTATCGGTCACTAGTAAAACACCCTATATATTCGTATCTCAATTTGACAATATATTGGCAACAAAGAGACCGGTCATTGAATACATTTAGACTAATCTACATAATTGTAGGTATATATAACGGGTGCTTTACAGAATCTTTCTAGTTTTAAACTGGCGTCGTGAAAACTCTGAAAGACGGAAATAATTTAGTTTTCATTATGAATTATTTCTTGTTTTTGACTGCAACTTTAGCGGTTGGCCTGGTTGGTGGAGCCGTACGTAAAGGCCCACTTTATAACGAAGCTGGAAGTAAGTTGTAACCTTTTTTATGCCTTTTACGGCTCTAGGATCACGCCCTTTTGAGCCAATTTTCAAAAGTTTTAACCTGTACTTGTTGAGTTGCTTTTACAAAACACTAAAGTACGGCCATCCTGACAGCTATCAGATTCGTGCTAATGCTATGGCAGAGGGTCCATTTTCTTTTGTTGACATATGTTTTAGTATGGAGATGATATAATTCATGCCGGGAAAAGGTCTTTTTCCCGCGGAAAAACGGTTAACAGCGGGTGCAACCACTGTTCTGTAATAAACCCCTGAACAGAAATCACACAATGTTTCGAAGCTAACTTGTCCTACTTGCAGAACGCATCATCTGCTACTATGGAACGTGGGCAGCAGACAGATCAGGCGACGGCAGATTCCGAGTTGAGGATGTGGACACCAGTCTCTGCACTCACCTGGTGTATGCCTTCGTCGGCATCAACGCTGAAGGTTTCGTCATTTCTCTTGACCCGGAGCTGGACTTGCCTGACAACAATGGAAGAGGTAGGTGTCAATAAAGCAGAAAACATTAAAAAACCATTAGGTACGTGTCAAATTCATTTTGCCGTATGGTACCAGCTTTCCTCGGGTTGGGACGTCTGCAGACGGGCAATCAGCTCCGCTTGGTGGGAACTATTTGACCCAGTGCCAGCTAAGAATAGCATCACCCTATCTACCCCCGTGAGTCTCGTAAAAGTGACTAAGATATAAATTCTTAAATAGCATGGGCAGCAGTGTTCCCAGTGAATGTAACACCGTGCACTGCGTAAGCCAATCCGCCTGCCAAGCGTGGACAGAAAAAACCCCCCCAATCGGTGGAGGCCCATGTCCAGCAGTGAACTTTTGTGACTGTTTATATTTATGGTAATGGTAAGTATTCTGTACAAACCATGTATAAAAAAAATTGTACTTGTAATTCACGGTAAATAACAATATAAAGCTCTCCGGCGAAAGTTGGTTTCATTTATTTTCTTTTTTTTAGATAACTTTGGAAAATTCAACGCTCTCAAAGAGAAGAATCCTAACCTGAAGACAATCCTCTCAGTCGGAGGCTGGAACGAAGGTTCTGCTAACTATTCAATAGTAAGTAACTTAACCACTTCGCTCAGGTCGAATTTTGCAACAATAGATTTGTATTGTACTTCAAGGACACATGTGTGCTGTTACGAGCGGAGTAGTTAACTACAATTAACAAGTATCTACAGTTCCATTTGCAAGTATCCAGTTACAAATAGATACCTACAAGACCTCGGTCTGGAAGTGTAGGAAACTGAAGTGGCAGCGGGCTGGGCACATCTATCGTAGAACTGACGGACGGAGGAGTAAGTGGGTTCTCGAGTGGAGGCCAAGCTTCGGCAAACGTAGTGTTGGACGACCTCCGGCCAGATGGACCGATGACTTAAAAAAGGCAGCTGGTAGCAACTGGATGGCGAAAACGAGCGATTGTGCCCTATGGCGTACCCTAGGAGAGCCTACGTTCAGCAGTGGACTGCAATAGGCTGATGTATGTACTTACAAGATCACATCAGTATAAACCTTTTCCTGCGTCAAATCCCGCTGCGCTGAATATATGAACATCGTTTTTTTACCAAAAAAAGTCAGGAAGGGTTCAAACCTGCGACTTTTGCTATCAGTATTGGTCGCCAGGGATTCGCTTCAAACTATCCCATGGTAGGTAGATGGAGCCACGCGTTAGGTATCTACTGGCTTGCATAATTTCGCCAACCGCGGTAGTGCAGTCGATGGTACTGATAGCGAAAATCGCAGGTTCAAACTGTTTCGTAGGCTGTTTCGTAAATTGGTCATGTTTTGAAGAACATAGTTGGGCGTAATCGTGTTGTGCATTGGGATATGGCTATAGCCCAAGCGAAGCCTATATGTAAATGTACTGTGGCCAGCAAACTGACGCTATACCTATCGATGCACAGACTACATATCTTCACCATCACAAACCCAACTGAACATTCCAGATGGCAGCCAGCGAGACTTTCCGCAAGAATTTCATCTCAAGCGCTCTGAACCTGGTCGAAACCCACGGGTTCGACTGCTTCGACATTGACTGGGAGTACCCCGCCAGACGGGATTCGGTCAACGGGGCGAAGGACGTAGACAACTACACCCAACTCTTGAAGGAGCTTAAGGCGGTGTTCAGCCCCAAGGGTTTGCTAATCTCTGCCGCTGTGTCGGCTGTGGAAGAAGCGGCTGTCCAGTCGTATGATATACCGGCTGTCTGCGAGTGAGTTTCATGGCAATATTTTTAATACACACGTTATTGGCATCAAGATACACTTCAAAATTCAGATGGAAGAGGCGTCGGACACCGAGTCGTCCAACGACCCAATGAACCCTAGCGTCAGAGTTTTTCAACAGCCTACTACCACTAGTAATCCTCTGACATTGTTGTCTAAGTAATCATAGACAACAACCGGGACCGACGGCTTCACATGCCTCCGAAGCACGGAACCATTTCTTTTCGGACAATCAGTTAGTTCACCCAACAACGTCCTAAGCAGACCGGGAACAAATTCACCCACCGAGAATCGAACCTGGCACCTTTGCGTCGCAGGCAGTCGCACTACCACTGCGCCACATTTTTTTTATTAGGGATGGGTTTGCCCTTGACTCTAGTGTAGGTCATAGGACAGAGAGTCTAAGCCCAGAGGAAGCCTGTTCACTCTTACTTTGAAGAGATTAGGGTTGTATGCGTTCGGAAACACCGACGCAGGTAGTGAGTTCCACTCTTTAGCAGTGCGCATTATGAATGATGACTGAAAGCGCTTAGTCCAAATTGGTGGAATGGCAACCAGGTATGGATGGTATCCGGCTGATGATGTATTAATGAACTTATTTGTTCCAGTATATTAGATATGGTGTTCATAATGACATATGACCTGTACGGCCCATGGGCCAACTTCACCGACCACAACGCACCTCTCCACAAGGGGGAGAACAACGAAGTGAACACCGTTGATGTTGCTATCAACTTCTGGCTGAGCCAAGGTAAGTCCTTCTTCTTCTTTTTTTAAAAAATACATACATACACACATCACGCATATATCCCTTGCGGGGTAGGCAGAGCGCAAACGACCGCAAAACGGACATTTACGCCACGTCTGATAAATAATTGAGGGTCATTCAGAGAAAAATTGTGCATAGCCATAGTAATAGGTTGTTAGCCCATCGCCTAAAAATAGAATACACACCCTCGAGTCCCTTAGTTGCCTCTTACGACTCCCATGGGTAAGATATGGGGTGATGCTATTCTAATCCGGAATCACACGGCATTAAACCGGCATCACACGGCTTAAAAAATAGGTAAGCATTTGTCTGCCATCTCACCTGATGTTAAGTGACGATACAGACGATTTTGGAAAGGAACATGCTCATCTGGGTAATGCCTTTTCACTCTCGCCATGAATAGGCCCAGGTTGTAACGTTCCGGAAACAGATCCGCAGGCAGGGATTTCCACTCTTTTCTTTCGTGCGGGACACCGAGTCATCCAACGACTCGATAAAACATGGTCTAAGTAATCATAGACAGCAATTGAGACCGACGGCTAAACGGTCCCCTTCGAAGCACGGAACCATCTTTCTTTTCGGACAATCAGTAATATCAACTTTGTGAGTGACCCACCCAGAATCGAACCCATTTGCGTCGCAGGCAGGAAGGTAAGATCTAAGAAAATTTTTAGTCTCGTATAATCGGTAGGTATGTTCACATTAATTAAAACATAGACGGCATCGGTCGTTCCACAACCATGTCAGAGGCCTTTTTCTAGTAGTAGGCGGTTGAAAAACTCTGACACCAGGGTTCATAGAAAACATTGTTCCCACACGAAAGAAGAAGAAAACATTGTTTTTGTCTTGGTTTTGAATTTGTCGGATTTCGCTGTGATATTAACAGTTCGATAAAAGAAGAAGAGAATAAAGAAAGATTGACTTTTTTCGTGATAGATTACGTCTTATAAATCAATGAACACCGGCTGCACTCACCAAAAAACATGACTCATTCCGCCTGAGCCGAGCGTACACAGTCTCTCCATGACCTGGTATCTCCGTCACCGTTCCATCTCCGGGGCACGAGACGCCGGTTGGGATTCCACCCTTATATCGTAGACAATCCGCAAATTCGCACAAAGCTCTTTGCTTCTTCATTTTTAATGCGAACTGCTAAAGAAACTCCCTGCCTGCGGATCTGTTTCCGGAACGTTAAAACCTGGGCCTTTTCAAGGCGAGAGTGAATAGGCATTATCTAGGTGAGCATTTTCCAACATAGTCTGCATCGTCATTTAACATGAGTTGAGATGGCAGACAAATGCTCACCTATTTTTTATTTAAAAAAAAGTGCAAATGGGAACGCGGCTAAGCGATAAGAGACACGATCGGCATTACCGGTGCTTTATCGATCACGTAAACATTATCACCAGAAAACCGACTTTATCTAAACCTTGGTGCGGGATTGGAATAGCACCATCCTATTTCTACCCGTGGGTGTCGTTATACGCGTCTAAGGGATAAGTCTAGGGAATGGGCGGCAGCGTTCCCAGTGAATACAACACCTTGCACTGCGCTCGCCAGACCGCCTTCCAAGTGTGGCAAGGCAAATACTCTACCATTTGGGGAAGCCTCATGTCCAGCAGTGGACTGTTGTGACTGTTGAAGTTAAAGTTTAAACTGACTTTACAGACAAACATGTTTCAACTATCTTTTAGACTGACAAATTGATTGTATTTTTTGTAAGTTTTATATATTTATCTTTATAGTTAATATACTTAATAATAATATATATGAATTTTTACATATATACACAAATCACGCCTCTTTCCTGGAGGCTTCCTTCCACTTACTACGATCCTGACATACTTCTTTCGCCTCCTCTACATTCATCAATCTCTTCATGTACGCTCGTCGGTTTAGGGTACTCTTGACCTGACCTTGCTTTACAGGTCCCCGATTTGATCAGGGTACATTCAAATCGGGGACCTGTAAGGTACATCGAGGTCTTCCTCTTCCATTCCCATCCACACTCGGCATAACCTGTTTCGTTAATCTTCTTTCATTCATCCTCTATATGACCAAACCATCTAAATATGATTTATCATATTTATATTATTTATGTATTGCTTAAATTCTTTTATTCTCATGCACTGCCCTGTTTTCTTTCCCGCTGTCCTTTACCCGAAGTTTGTACGAAAGAGATCGCTTTTAGCGATTAGACTGCCTTTGCGCACTTTAGATTAAGATTTTCTGTTTTTAATTATCCTGTATTCGTGTGTAATAGAGTTTTACATATTTTTGCAACCTTGCAAAATTTTCAAGCACAGGCAGGATTTGAACATCCAATTTTCGCCATCACTAGTGGCAACGCCTCTTCTATCTGGGCTTCCGCTACTCGTCCATTGCCCGCAAACTTTGCAGGTGTATCTTGATGCCAATAACGGGTTAGTTTGCAACATTGCATTGCAAACTGAATACCTAACACGAAAAGTGTTTTTAAATTTGGTATTCGAGTTTTATTCACATACTTTTTTCTTTCAGGATGCTCCTCAGACAAGGTTATCATGGGACTGCCATTGTACGGCAAGTCTTACATTTTGGCAGACGCTAAACAATCAGGAGTTGGTGCGACATCTACTGGCGCTGGATTAGCTGGACCTTTCTCTGGGGAAGCCGGCACTCTTGGCTACGGTGAAGTGAGTCTTCTTCAGCTCAAATGGTCATTGTGTGGCTCCTAACCAGTCTACCCAATTGTGTCATCTTCTATCGTTATGTACGAAAAAAAACAAGAAGAAGAAGAAGACGCGTGTAATCGTAGTGCAATTTATAATGGTACATACATGCATATCACACGCCAATATAAATAAATAATAAATAATAAATAAATATCCTGGACAATTCACACAGTACCATCTAGCCCCGAACTAAGCAAAGCGTTTACTATGGGAACTAGATAGCTGATATTAATACATATATACTTTTTTTGTAAATAAATACATATTATACATAGTAACACCCAGACTAAACACAAATATCTAAAAATGACTTAACAAATATTTGTGTCTTGTGGGGATCGAACCCACGACCATTGGCGTAGCAGGCAGGGGTACTATCCGCTACGCCATCGGGCCAGAATATAAGTGGTAGACAAGCGCAAAAGGCTGCGAAAAAACGTACTGTAACGCCACGTCTGATAATTATTTGAGGGTCATTTGGAAAATTGTGTCTATAGAGACAGGTTATCATGGCCACCCATCGCTTAAAATTGCAATACACACTCTCGAGTCTCTTAGTCGCCTCTTTTACGACTCCCACTGCAAATCTAAGCCGGCATCTCATAACAATCCTATGGTCTTCTTTCTTCCACTGCCTACTACTTTTTGGACAATCAGGTGGTTCAGCCTGCAGTGTCCTTACCAGACTGGAACAAATACACAAAGTGATAAATATCAACTTTATGAGTGTCCCATCCAAAATCGAGCCCGGAACCTTAGCGTCGCAGTAAGTCGCATAACCACAGCACCACATCGGCCGTCATTCCCTATGTTAACATGGTAATTTACTTTTTGCCCACAACCATTCTCTTTTTGCACAGACTCTTCTGATAATTCTTCGCGAGCCTGTCAAAGGGGTGAACCAGCCCATGAAACTGAACAAGTTTCCCTGAACATAGGTCAAAATATTAACAAAAATTGGTCCTCCCATGTTCAAATACATTCAACTAATGACTACTTCCTTCTTTTCAGTTATGCCCTATGCTCCAGAACGAAACTCTCAAGTGGGATGTACGCAGAGACGATCTAGCCAAGGTGCCTTACGCTGTCCAGGAAAAGAACTGGGTGTCCTACGACGATGCCCAGTCACTAACTGAAAAAATCAACTGGGGCCTGGGAAGGAAGCTAGGAGGCGTCATGCTGTGGAGTCTTGAGAATGACGATTTCAACGGCAAATGTGGAAAGAGGTTCCCCTTGTTGAACGCCATCAACAGCGCCGTGAAAAGTTTCAATTCTATTACTCTAGACTAGTTTTGGTCGAATGAGAATATTACTGATTTGAAATAAAGTTCTGACAAAGCCTCTCCCTTTTATTTTGTTTATATTGTGTTTTGTGTAGTATCATGCAAGATATTTTTTCGGTCGTCAGACACAAAGTGAAACTTTACAAAATTTAAAACTGAACAATATAAGGGCCGCCGTAGAGCAACAGCAGTTTTTTTGAGCAACAGCATTTTTACTTCAAATTCGAAAAGGAATTCTAATAAAGGAATAAAAATGCCATTATTGGCTAGAATGACAAACGCCTCTCTCGATCGCCCGTTGTCATTCTTGTCTTCACCTTTATTTCAAATATGTACGGTTCTTTTTTTAATTTCTATGAAAAGTGCTCGAGATATCACTTGCAAAAACAGACGTTTGGTCTGCGGCAGCCCTTAATGTTTACAAAGGGGCGTGCCCACTTCTTTTATCAATCGTCAAGAGACTAATAAAATAATAAATCTTCATCGTCTTGCTATTTAAAAGTACGATTTAGTTATGTCATGAAACAATTATGAAATCAACCAAAAACGCTTGGCAGAAAGGACAAGGATTTAGTAACCGATAACTTATAGAGGGCTTATACTCTTCTCTTTTCGTGTGGGACACCGAGTCGTCCAACGACCCGAAGAACCCTGGTGTCAGAGTTTTTCAACCGCCTACTACTAGTAGTAGGCCTCTGACATGGTTGTGTAACGACTACCGTCTAAGTAATCACTGAACTACGTGCCGAAGTAGATTTGTTACGAAATTCAGCAACTAGGTCAGCTGAGACTTCGAGTTCTGCTGACAAGGAACAACGCGAAGTGCGTGCCGTCGGTGAATCATATGCATCGGCGACAAGCACATCGTCAGCTAATTCGCCCGCCAAGCGAACCGACCAGCGTGCGCCCGCGCCCCCCGCCGCCGCCGCACCGCTCGACCCGCCCCGCCCCGCTGCACCAACGCTGTCAGCTGCGCCCGGCAATGCTGCTGACACGATTAAACGTCGGCGCCGGAACATCACTAACCGGCCTCCTAAGCCGCTCACTGCAGCAGCGGTAAACAAAAAGGGCATGGCTCATCTATCACTCTGTGAGCCACCCCTTAACAAGCGTTGTGACCAAGTAGACGCGGATGGGTTTACTTTGGTTCAGAAGAAGCGCAGCAGGCAACCCCGCCAGAACAAGTGTGGCACCGCCCCGGTCGAGGCCAATCTACAGCTGCGCGCCTTCACGCCGAGGACATCGCTTTATGTCTCCCGCCTGCACGACTCCACTACCAAGCAAGACGTGCTGGATTACATCTTCGCGAGGCATAAAGCAGGTGCCTTCAAGGATACGCCAAGACTCGGAGTATACGTGGAGCCGTTGGAGTCGCGCCATTGGGTGGGTTTCAACTCGTTCGTGGTGCGAGTCCCAACAGCTACTGTGAGCGTCTTCACGTCACCTGAGTTTTGGCCGCAGGGAGTCGTGTTTCGCCGCTTCCGAGGGAAGCTACCGCTCACGGCTTCACCGTTAGAATAGGTTTTAGAATAGTAATATTTTAAAGTGTATTTAAGTTTATTTTCCTTGTATATTCGTATTTTATTTTTATATTTTATTTAGAACAGTTATGTTGGCAAACTGTTTACCTAAGACACAGGAATGATTATTCTTAGTTTAGGAAATAGTTAAGCCTCATAATTGTTTTGTATAGTTTTACGTATTAGTAATTATGTTTATTAAATAAAGAATTTTGAATTTTTGAATTTTGAATCATAGACAGCAACCGGGACCGACGGCTTAACGTGCCCTCCGAAGCACGGAACCATTTCTTTTTTCAGACAATCAGGTGGTTCACCCTGCAATGTCCTAACCAGACCGGGAACAAATTCACAAAGTGATAAATATCAACTTTGTGAGTGTCCCACCGAGAATCGAACCCGGAACCTTTGCGTCGCAGGCAGTCGCACTACCACTGCGCCACATCGGCCGCCAGGGCTTATACTGACTGGCAGGCGAATACGGGTGATCGTGCCTTAAATAGGGAAAGAAATTCCAAGGGAAAGAAATGGGGTGATGCTATTCTAAGCCGACATCACACGGCATCTAAGCCGACATCACACGGCATCTAAGCCGACATCACACGGCATCTAAGCCGACATCACACGGCATTAATAAAAAAATATCGTCTATAATCCGAATTATTTTATTACGGATTACAAAATGTTTCGATCGACTCGTATTTTGAGAGATAAGTTGATAATTTTAGAAAAATTGCAAAATTTTCAAGTGCGGACTGGATTTGAACCTGCGACTTTCGCCAACACTATTGGTGATGCCTCTTCCATCTGGGCCACCGCGGCTGAATCAATACCCGCCAATTTTGCAAAGGTATCTTAATGCCAATAACACGTGACACGGCTCCATCTACCCAGCGACTGGTTTTCTGAATGAAATCATATACTTAACACTGGAAGTGTTTGGTATTCAATAAATTAAATTACAAGCAATACAATAAATTAAAGCTATTATTTAGCTTGGCGGAAAAGTTAATCCGTAAACACGTGTGTGTTTGTTGGTGAATAAACGTATTAGGTATTTATTAATTTTACCATAAATTGCCTAAAATGCAAAACACTCCCTTGATTGAGTCCCTTAGTCGCTTCTTACGACACCCTGGTGAAAGAAATTGGGTGATGCTATTCCAAGCCGGCATCACACGCTATTCAATAAGTTCTTTTATTTTATATAAAATGCTATGGTCTAGGTCTAGGTTAAAGAAATTGTTATCACAGATCTCTTATATAATATATGCCCTTATGTTATAAAATCTGGTTCCGCGGAAGACCAGCGCTTTGGGAGTGCTGCTCAAGTACACTCTTAAAGCATATTTGCTGAGCGGATACCTTTTTGCTACCGTGTTTTAGTTTTAAGAGAATCGACTACCGAGCTCTCCGACCAAAAAGAAAAAACGTTTTCCTACCCCTAAATGTAATCCGATCTCAATGATTCTTTAGAATGTTGTTGACACAGTAAAAATCTAGGTTTATAGTTTTTCCTTTTTCGAATTTTTCAATTGATTGAAAATTTTAGGCGTCTAAAAGTCACTTTTTATATTACAAAATCATCCTTAAAGTAAGACGTTTGTATTTAAAAAATAAAGTTGTTTTAAGAAAAAATTAAAAGATATAAACCTAGAATATAATGTGCTGAAACGATGGACACCAACATCAAAAATATTGGTTATGATTTAGTATGTAGGAAACGTTTTCTCCCGAGACGCAAATTTCACCTTAAAAATACCTACAATCAGTCGCGAGCGAGCGGCAACGCTCTCTATCGCACTACTACGCGGGGACTTGAGCGCGCGAGCGACAGTATGAGTTTTCTTAAATACCATTTTTTTTGAAATTTTAGGCGATGGTATTCTTCATTCTTCCCTCTTAATAATTAGTTATAAATTTATGTACCTTCAATATTTGGTAACAAATAAAAACAATTCTTTATTTCTTTCTTTCTTTATTATATTAAGTATGTAAACCTTTTACAATCAAGGGATATATTATCTCTCCTTATTCGCAGTGGCTATTGCCAGCTCACCTGTCCATTTAAGAGGCTGTTATCCCTGTCCATAAGTCCTGGCTATCAGTGCTTACACATGATTGGGCGCGCCCGAGTGCCGATCGGCCCAACCAATTCGATTCGCATGACAACCATTCTGCCGGAAATGCGGTATTTTATTTGTGGAATTATACTGGGCTGATAGCGGATAGTACCTCTGCTTGCTACACACAAGACACAAATATTTGTTAAGTCGTTTTCAGATATTTGTGTTTAGTCTAGGTGTTTCAATGTATAATATTATGCATCTATTTACAAATAAAGTATATATATGTCGTAACGGCCGAAAATCAGATAGTAGGCTAGCAGCTATAATTAATTTTAACATAAAGATCAGGACGCGAAGTACCAAAACCAAGGAACGATGAAAGGTCATTTGAGCCTTGCGCTACGCCCGATCGCTCAAACAACACTAACTCGGAATCTCTCTGTTCCCAAAAATGCCTTTAGCCAAACCACTTGACACAATATGTCTACTACATGCTTCGACCGACGCCAACGCATAGGTACTCAATTAATGCTCTTTCCATAAAATACATCAAAAAGTGCACTTTACTTCATTCCTCAGGTTTAATACCTCACGCTCCGACACGGCCATCCTGACTTACACACGTCCTCGTGTGGTCACAACTAGCCATTTCACAATATCGTTCGGTTATCCTGACAGACATACTTTTGCTTATTATAACCCATAAAACCATAATAATCTGGCTAGACTCCTGAACTGTACAAAGATGTAGTTGTTCACAACAGTTCGCTTCGTTCCTTTGAACATGTGAACAGGTCTATATCGATGAACTGCAAGAACCGAAAGCAGCTCAGCATTCATTGCGGTTTTAAATATCTTTGATCCAAAGTACTTGCTAAGATAGCTATCCTGTTTGGTACTTACTTACTTACTTCCTAATACTTGTTTGTTAAATTTGACTTGGTATTCATAACAACAAACCTATTATCTCCAAATCGTTCAAGTATTTTTCACGTTTGTGTTATTATTTGCTAAAAAAAATAAACAGGCCCATATTCGTTTGCACTTCAAAAACTTCTCATAAGCCATCCAATACGTTTTTACCCTTACATGATTAGTAACTATGCACTCTTTTACTGTGCTGTCGAACTTAACAGTTAAGGAAATATCATTTATCAGAAACTCATTAAGGTTACGGATTTATTATGTGACAGACTACAAGTTGAGTGTGAACCATAAATTTTCAACCCACTTGAACCAGCCGTTTTCGTTGCTTTCTGATAACTGAAATCACGCCACTACTTATTGAAAGACAAGTGCCCATAAAACAATATTCTAACTTGAAAACAATACAATAATTGATACAAGTACCGCAATAAAGTCTTTTGTTGCATCCGGCCACCGTCGCAACGGTCACAGAGCTTCCCCACCTTGGGTCACTCAACACTGTCAATCACAGTCACAGATCCCCGCCACGGATCTCAGGCCGACACCACCACCTTGTGGCACGCCTACTGGTAACACCGGTTACCTGGAGCGACATCACACATAACAGTAATGACCACAGTAATCACCTACTTGGTCAAGTATGATGCCCTCAACGAAACCATGCGTCCATCAAAGACACCATCTGATCACACAGATCAGCAAAGCGGATGGTGAATGAGCCACTGCAGCTGGCCACTCACCCGATCAGATCATAGTTCCCCGGGCTATATCTGACCCAACACAACATGAGACCACACTGTCTCCACAATTTGAGACCACACTGTCTCCACCATGGCACACGCTCCTCCCGCAGAGGTCTTAAGTCAGAGTCAATAGGTAGGTACGGTGATCACAGTCATAGTATATAGTCGTGAGGGGTCGGGAGGACAAACGCGTCCATCATTGCCAGCAACAAAAACTTTAACTGCTAATATCATCTGATTAATTATGCAATTTTATGGGTACTTTACTTTCAGGCATTTTAGCTTTCTATCTCAGCAAGGCACATAACAGCTATATGAAGATAGCCAGATTACGTTTTCCTGCTCAAGAAAGCAAAGCAATATTCCTTAAGCAAAAAGTCATACGATTCAGTACTTCTAAAATGAAAACAAGTTCATTTAAAAATGTAACTTTTAACAACCGTTTCTATTATCACATTAGATCCATTCAATGCTTATCAGATTAAAAATAATTCTTATTTTATTTCACCTTTACTAAGCATGTATTGATTTGAACTAAGCACTGCTTTGAGAGCTTAATTTTCATAAATTGCTTCACCGAGTAGGTGATTTAATTAATCTTCCAAGTTGACAAAATTACTTAATGAAATCTATTTTTTTAAATGATAGGTACCTAATTAATATCACGTACCAATACTCAAATATCAATTGCATTCAATATGCAATTTACTATTTACCTACTTCTTTCGTCGAAGTCAGTGCTATAAAATTCTATATTACTTACACAACATAGCCACGTAATCTATGCTTTAACTACATCAACCACAGAGTTTCTAAATCTGTGACATCAACCCATTGTATCCAACAACAAACAGTTTTTTTTTTTACCGAAACAAGATATTAATGCGGTTCACGCAGAAATATACACAACGTCCTTATCCAGCTGCTCTATTTATCACCACCACGGCAAAGCACTTCGTTACCTTATATAAAAATTAATACTTCATAATTGAATAACGCTATACGCATTTAAGTTAATCTTCATAAGTTACAGTCATGATCATGCTTAACCATTGTCATGTTTGTTTCTAAATCCCTTATGATATAAGTTAATTAACAAAAGAGTTTTTGCCAGACTTGCATTATGAAAACAATACAAAGATCTCGCTCATTTCTCCGAATACTAAGGTAACATGTGTTGAACCACGGGTATCAGTAATACGCGTGGCTACAACCCTCAGTCATTTTGGACATCAATGTCCCTTTTAGAACAATGCTTTTTTTTATACTTCCAAAATAACATAATAGAGCTACAGCAATGCTTTAAAATGTTTTCTGCACTTTAAGAAAACGCCATAACCATTATCATTACTTATTAACCATTCATTAGTTTTAAAACTCAAGTGTGTTTCTCACAAACGAAATAAAAATCCAACGCGAGAGTGATTCTCAAACTCAAAGTTGTAGAGAATAGTGTCTTCTGGCAATAGGTACACATACAGTACCTAGCATTCCCGGGATTCTGAACTAGCAACAATGTACAGTTTTAAAAACATGTCTCATGATAATCAAATAGGTACGTACACCCCTTTCGTACAATATCTATGTTTAAATTCAAATCACGTTTATTGCAATTGCAAACAATCAACACAAAATCTTTTCTACCATATAGGTACCAACTATCCAAAAGCATTTATTTCAAAAGTTTCGCATAAATACAATTCTGTACCAGGTAATATTTTATATCAAATCCAGTAAAGATTGAGAACCAGTCGCTATTCCCAAACCCAAATACAACAACGCCTTGGTTCTCACAGGTACTTGAAAAGACCCCCTTTTTTTCCGCCGATATCAAATAGCCGTCTCATAGTTCGACTTTAGGTTTGTACTTTGTTCTAAAAATAGACTGATTTATCAATTTCCAAAAGTTTGAAAACACGTTAAATAATATTTTACTGTAACGATACATGCGTCACTTTATAAACAAGTAGTAAGTAAGCAATAATTGCAAAAGATCAGAAATCCTTCTTTACACAATAAAATACTAAATCAAAACTTCTAGACTAGGCCAGGAATTGAACCTGAACCTTCATGTTCCTTGTAACGGTAAACCAACTGTGCCAACGAAAACGAAATGCGTGTGCAACTAACTGTGCACAACAAAACTAAATCATGTTTCTTTTTATTTGATTATTTCCGATTCTAGAGACATCTTCCAACCATCACAACGTCATCCATTGAAAAAGAAATTAATCAAACTTTTTGTTTTTGTGAATCTAATTCATTATCCAAAGTAATTATTTTATTGAGTGATTTTTCATCAAACAATAATGCCAATTAAAATCCGATAAAATTGACTCCAGTCCAACTTAGGTCCACGTTTATAAACAAATTCAGTAGATTAACGTGTGGCAATCATTACCGTACTAAAATAATAATTATGACACAAACTGAAAATTGCCATTAGTTGCAAATGAACATTACTAATGCGCAGCAAATAAAAATCATCAGCAACCAATAACATCAGATCACTAGAATATATTAGTATGGAAAGAACTGGCCTGAATTATTTGTGGTCCAAAAGCATTCTCTGCAATCTGCATTTCCGCTTACAACTGGTATCTTCGCCATGACAGTCATTTTAGTCACGATCACTGGGTCCACAAGTCTATCACTATGGCACTACATTACAGTTTGTAGGTCTCAATCCCACTTCTGATGTCGTAACGGCCGAAAATCAGATAGTAGGCTAGCAGCTATAATTAATTTTAACATAAAGATCAGGACGCGAAGTACCAAAACCAAGGAACGATGAAAGGTCATTTGAGCCTTGCGCTACGCCCGATCGCTCAAACAACACTAACTCGGAATCTCTCTGTTCCCAAAAATGCCTTTAGCCAAACCACTTGACACAATATGTCTACTACATGCTTCGACCGACGCCAACGCATAGGTACTCAATTAATGCTCTTTCCATAAAATACATCAAAAAGTGCACTTTACTTCATTCCTCAGGTTTAATACCTCACGCTCCGACATATATAAGTATTATAACTTTTTAAGCACTCGCGATCATTTTCACTCATTTTAAGTATTAGACCGGGTCTATCGCGATAGTATTTAGGTAAATATTAGTAATTTACCTGTGTCCCGACGTTTCAACACAGTTTCATGTATTGTGGTCGCGGGTTGACTGGCAACCCGCGACCACAATATATATTTACCTAAATACTATCGCGATAGACCCGGTCTAATACCTACTTAAAATGTATTTAAGTATTAATATCAGCTATCTAGTTCCTTTAGTACAAGCTTTGCTTATTTTGGGGCTAGATGGCGTAGATACATTATCGATCATTTTTTTATATTAAATACCACTAGTCCAGTGCATGAAACTGAACAACTTGCCTCAAGGAATATACTAAGTCGAAATATGAAGAAAAATAATTTGACCTCCGGACCCAAGCAATCTATCGGAATGTCCGTTGCTTAAGTTTTTAATATAATCCTTAAGTAAAATAAGAACCTACAAACTCAATGATATATAATAATATATTACAGCGAATATTGCATTGAATTTGTAGGTTCTTAATTTACTTAAGGATAATAATACTAAAATCTTGGGCACCGGACATTCTGATAGATTGTTTGTATAAAGAGGAATATTGTTTGTGAAGTGGCGCTGGCGGAAAAAAAGAAGTATAGTCACAAAAACCTCTTATTCGAATAAACATTAAAATTTAATAAATAATTTTAGTGTTCACCCTCACACGATTTCATAAGTTAATATTTGACAATTTTGTCAGTAGCCGACAAATATGTCACGATTATGCGACAATTTTGTCACTGACAATTGTCACGGGCCTCGACCATGGTTTTCGATAATTGTAGAGTTTTATTAAACGCATTTACAATAGCGACAATTTGTCAATACTTTACCTGTCGATTTGTGACATAATTGTCATTTTTATTAAACGAGTTTACCATGACAATGCGACAAATTTGTAGGTTTTTGACAATTATGTCGGATTGTCAGCTTTATTAAATAGGGGCCTGCTCACGCAGATCCAAACCCTGCCGGTGGCTTATTGACTTGACAAGATCGTGCTTATTCTAGAAAGAGCTCTCTATATTTTTTACTATTTCACTATTTTTTACAACACACAGACATTGTGTTGCCTACCAAAATAGCGTATCAATTTAGTTCATTGATAATTATGTCAGAGATAAAAGTACATAGCTCCTGTTTTGTACGATAAGAAACTTAAACGGATAATTATATAATCAATGATATAAAATGAAATGTACTAGAAGCGGTAAGCACAATTTTGGATATGAATTTGAGGGTACGGTCGTGCTCCTGCCAAGACGAAAAACGCGTAACCTTTTATCGAAGTGCTTTGTCGTTTTTGAACCTTCATAACTTTGTTTTTCAAATGTTTGTTTCTCAGGATGCGTAGTCATTTTAAAGTAGTTTTATTAAACATACAACGTTTGAATTGCATAGCTTTAATACTTTTGATTTAATTTATATTAAAAATACGCTGATTTCGTCACTCACTGACAGACTCACTGATGGTCATCAAATGTTTGGGTACTTCCTGTAGTGCTAGAAGGCTTGAAATGGAGACTAGGTTTAGGATACAAAGTATTTAATAAGATAAGCTTTGTCGTTAGTCAAGTATGATTATTTGATAGCAATATACAAGAGGAATTTATTTGGATAGCATAATTACATAGGCTTAATATAAAATAGAAATAAATTATAGATAACTTAAATAAAATAAACTATCAATAAAAGCAGATAATATAAACTAGAGGTGGAGCCCTGTCTGTACCGTGCCTGGTCCGAAGGTGCCCATGGCGCTCACTGCATTGCCCCGCTGTATTGCGAGGGATATTTGTTGGACCAGGTACGATCCAGAACGGGGGTCACAGCCGCCGCGGGCCCTTAGGCGTTTTTGTATGTCGCGTATGAACGCCTTGGCTGCAGTGCACCACACGCCCGTGGTCTCGACAGCGAAAGGGACGAACTCGTAGTTCAGCTTGTCGTGTTATCTAGGCTCCGAGAGGCACCGGCGCTCAGGGAGCCAAGGTAACCGCAGGTGAATACTTATAGCTAAGTATTTGTAGAGTGGTCTCGCGAACACGAGTGCCTGTGACCCCGGAGGGCGTGAGTGAGTAAGTGTGGGTAGAGTGTCCTGTGTGTAGGCACCCTAGCAAGCCTCGCGCCCGCACGCAAAGTGAGGGGCCGAGGGGGTAAAAGAGGGAACGTAAACGATAAGGCTTTATTAAAGAATTAACAGATAACCACCTCCTGATACGAAAACCAAAATTATAACCTGGCCACTCACACAGAAGGTAACGGCGGCGCGTCCAGCGCGAGGAGCGTCTTCGCAGCAGCTGTATCTTCAATCCGACGAGGCGTAGGCGCTTGAGGGGAGACTTTTAAGACTAAAATAAACTGTTACAGTGGTTACTCAGTGAGAGTCTATACTGGGAGTCTTCGAGATCACAACTTAGAGTCCAGACCAAAACTGATCCCCTAGCTGCTTGACGTGGCTTTTATACCCTCGTCTGACGCTGACTGTCACAGTCTTCATTTCGATAGTCATGTTCATTTCCAGAAGCTTCGATGACGATCGCGCTCTTCATTTCGATCGTCATCCTCTTCGGTTCTAGAATCTTCGACGATCGTCGACCTCGTCAGCCGTCATTTTGAGATCATGGAACTTGTCAGTGGCCAGTCGTCGCTGTCCATGGAGATCTGTTGGCATCTCATGTTAGCTTGATGATGAGGTGGTTATGAGGATGGCTCCGAGGCACGCTGGAGGGCTCGGGACCTCAGTTCCTCCGGAGGGAGAGGGAGAGGGAGAGTGCCAGGCGTAGTAAATTTAGATACAAGTACCAGGAGGTCAGCAAATACGAAGAGGTAGATCAATGTATAATAACTTTTTAGTAGAAAGCTACGCGGCTCTATGATGTATAGATAGCCGTCAACTTTGAGAGGTTGACATAACATCAAGAAAGTAAACAAACAAATTGATAAAATAAAATGGATTTCAGGAAATATTTAGAAAAATGGTAGTAATTGTAGCAGAATGCTACATTTCCCCCGCGACCCCGAGAAAATTTTTGCTGTAACAAAAATTTTGAGGTTATGAGCAGCTACCTTACCTAGCATAATTTTACTTTCAGGCTTCACCATTCATTCATACATCCAAAGTTTGGGGTAGGGCTCACATTCAATGGCTCCTACTCCAAGGTATGCTGCTCTCTGAGTATACCTCAGTTAATGACGCAAGGCTTGTTTTAGGAGTTGTCATCCGCTCCAGCTTAAAACCCACATGTTAGTGTTAAGGCTTATTTAGCGTGTCACTAGCCGCACGTGTAGAGTGTAGTAGTGTAGGCTTATTTTACGTGTCACAATCCGCACGAAGAGGTATGAACCTTAGCTCGAGTGGGGATAGAGATAACCCAACAGGTAAGGAACATTATAATAGACCCATTTAGTAAGAGTCTTTTAGGAGAAAGGGTATAATGAGAGCCCTTTAGAGTAGTGGAGGTTTTAGAGTCAGGTTCCTGGACTAAGAGCCCAATGAAGTAGTCCGAAGAAATTCAGCTAGGGATTTTGTAGTAGAACCGAAAGGCTTTGACTGGCTTATGAGCCTAAGTTAAAGGGTTGGCTTCGCTTTGGCCGAAATAGCGATGCCATGAGGGTGATGAGGTATAAAAGGAAATATTTACAAAGAAAAGAGTGAAATGCCTTAACTCAGTTTAGACTTTAAAGTCTTTAACGTGCCATTTGGCTCTTACACCGTTTGGGTCCTCCAAGAGGTAAACGAGTGGCGATATCTTTTGTATCACTCTGCATTTGATATACCTTGGGGCGAGTTTAGCTGAAAAGTATGAGCCTGCGTTACTAAGGGCGTAGTTTTTCCGCCAGACGAATTCGCCAACATTAAATTCCTTGAAAGGATGTTTCAAGTCGTACCGAGCAGCGTTCCTAGTGTGGGCTATGTAAAGTGACGTCTGGACCCTATCGAATATGTTGGCCAGCAGGCCTACGTTATTCGCGTATATGTCGCGAGGTAGCAGAGTTATTTCGTCCAGATTGTGTGTAGGTGTGTAGAGAGAACCACATGTGACGATTTCTCGTCCGTACACTAGGAAAGATGGGGTGAATCCCGTTACGGCGTTAACTAAATTATTCATGGCATTCTGAATAATTGGTAAATGAATGTCCCAAGAGCGGTGATCTTCGTTTACTAGTGATGCTAGTGCTGTTACGATGGTTCTGTTATATCGCTCTGTGGGGTTTACTTGTGGGCAGTAGTGAGGTGAGTAGGACGGGAAGGGTATTTTGTACTTTGTTATTAGGTTATTGAACTCCCTAGACCGGAATTGAGGACCGTTGTCCATGATTATGGTCTGTGGGATGCCGTGGACGAGAAACACAAAGTTTTCGAGGTTACTTATGATGTTTGATGCTAGAGCGCGTTTAAGTGGAAAAAGAAGGCAGTACTTAGTAAAACAGCAAGTGACGACGAGGATGTGCTGGTTGCGACGTCTCGACATGGGTAAAGGGCCTATCAGATCGAGAGATATGCATTGGAAAGGCCTGGAGCAGATTCTTGGTTTGCCCATAGGGCCGTAAGGGGAGTGATTAGAATATTTGTAGGCCTAGCAACGTTCACAATGTGAGATAAGTTTGGTTATGTCTTTAAACATACCTGGCCAGTAATGTGTTAAAGATAGCTTCTGAGAACTGAGATTGGCCGGTAATTTGTCAAATCCGACAAATTACCGGCCAATCTCAGTTCTGCCTGCCATATCAAAGATTTTGGAAAAATTAATTAACGTACGCCTTACAAATTTTTTGTCAAAATTCAATATACTTTCTGCTTCACAGTTTGGCTTTCGCCCAGGGATGTCCACTGAGGATGCAGTCTTGGCCCTTTCTTCCACCGTCACTGAACAAGTAGACGATGGAAATAAGTGTCTGGCTGTATTTCTCGACCTTAAAAAGGCATTCGATACGGTGTCAATCGACATGCTGTTGCAGAGGCTTGAGGATATTGGCATCAGAGGCACGCCCCTCGTGCTTTTCAGAGATTATCTGCGGGATCGTAAGCAGATGGTAAAATTAGGTGATTACGTTAGCTCAGAGGAAATTGTTACTTGTGGTGTGCCTCAGGGCAGTGTCCTGGGTCCAACACTGTTTCTGATTTACATAAACAGCCTATGTAACATGACGGTAGAGCAAGGATTTGTATTCTCATATGCAGATGACACTTCCGTGGTTTTTACTGGAAGGTCATGGGATAATGTACGTTTATCTGCAGAACGTGGCCTTACAAAGATAGCTTCATGGCTAGACTCAAACTTGCTCACCTTAAACGCAATAAAAACCAATTACATATGTTTTTCAATGTATGCACGTACTCAGCCACCAACAAGCTTTCAAATAAAGATTCACAAATGTGGAAACACACCGCAACCTAGCTGTTCTTGTACCGTAATAAACAAAGTAGAAAACACTAAATATTTAGGTATATTAATCGATCAACGACTATCTTGGCACGATCACACAGAACTAATTATGACTAGAGTGCGTAAGCTCATATGGATTTTTAGTAAATTACGAAACGTAGCCACCAAGTACCTTTTGAAAAAGGTTTATGTAACATTAGCGGAGTCTATTATCTCCTATTGTCTGCCAGTTTGGGGAGGAGCTACAAAAACTAAATTTATAGAGTTAGAAAGAGCACAACGATCTCTTCTCAAGGTTACCTTTATGAAACCTTTCCGATACTCGACAGAAAACCTTTATTTAAATACCGACCTTCTGACAGTTCGGAAATTATACATCTTAAAAGTAATACTCCGTCAACACAAAGATCTCCCTTATGATACAGCTAAGCTCGAAAGAAGAAGGAAATACAATGTTGCGCCCTTAGTCAAAGCAAAAAGTACCTTTGCTAGGAGACAATTCGGTAGGCAGTCATCGAAACTGTATAACCTAATAAATAAAGAGCTGAACGTGTACCCTCTTTCACATCATGAATGCAAACAAACTGTCACGGACTGGCTAAAAACAAAAAATTATAACGACATTGAGTCAATTGTTCAAACCATCCAATAGATACACACATTACACACACACACACACACACACACACACACACACACACACACACACACACAGAGAGAGACACACACACACACACAAACCCGCGCGCACGCACATAACCATCCTAACTTTATCTAAATTGAATACAAACATTAAAATGTACATCCTGAATTTATTTAATATTGTGATTAACCCTAGATTAGTCGCGCTTGAAAACTTACGCAATCGGTCGCATGGGGTCTTTGTGGACCCCTAATTTTTGATTCCGTTATTTAGTTATTTTTGATAAATTGTTTGTTTTTAGTACTGTTTACCAGAATTGGAATACCTTTAACAATAAAATACAACAAAATAAAGTAGAAAAAACAATTTATTATAGAAAAAAAACCCGTTCTTTTACAAAATGTTAGTTATTACAGGTAGTTTGAAACCATGAGCGAAAAAGAATTGTTATTTATATTTAACTTTCTAAATATGAAAAAATATATAATTGTTTCCTTTTTTACTCTTATTAAAGTAACTAAAAAACAAATAAACGGAAAGGTTACCTCCAAAAAAATATAAAGTTTTTGAAAATGAAAAGTACCTAATTTTTAGTAGCACAACAATCAGCATCATCACAACATTCATCCTCTGGTCCACCAAGAATGTCCTCCTCTTCCTGCTCCAATCACCCCATAATACGTTCTTGCTGTCTCTCATCCATTTTCAAACAATTCTTGCACGAAAACAACCAAAATATTTATCTTTCGACAAACAAAATCGAATATTTTTTGTTACGCGAGCGGTCGCGCGGGGTCTTTAAAAGCCTTTGCACTTAAACAACGACTATACCTCCCAAACGCATGCATGCGAACTGATGAATTATAGCTAGGCTTTGGCGTACATACTAATCAGAAAGGTACACAAAATCTCGAACTACCCACATAACCGCATAAAAGAAAAAATCGCAGTTTTCTAATTGCAGGGCTTTTAAAGACCCCACGCGACCAATCTAGGGTTAAAGGATTTTAACTATTAACGTAAATTGATTTTTATCTCAGCATTATATATTATTTTTTACTTTAATTTAACTAATTTCGATTTCATTTAACTTTCCTTTTAAATTGTAGAAAAAGGACTTTCAAATTTTCTTTTAATATAAATCGCACATTCCTTTGTATTTTTATATATTATTTTATTTTAATTAATTCAAATGATCTATTTTATGTACTTAGTAAATTATTGATTATTAATTTATTTTGATTATGATTTTAATTTTGATTTTAATTCTGATTTTAATTTTAATTTTAATTTTGATTGTAATATTATTTAATTTTAATTTTGATTTTTATTTTGATTTTAATTCTGATTTTGATTTTGATGTTGATTTTAATTTTAATTTTGATTTTGATTTTAATTTTGTTTTATTTTGATTTTAATTTTAATTTCAAATAGTTTTGTATAAATTAATGCTTTTAAAAATTAAATACTAGTAATGAGAATAATCTTATATACTATATTCATATTTTTATGGAAGAGCGAAATCTCCTGACACAAGCATTTATTTGCTTAAAAGGAGTTTTCAAACCCGGTTAAATGTACCTAGGATTAAGAAAATGAAATAAATAATTTTAATTTTTTTTTTTTTTTTTAATTTCTTAAATGTTTTGAAGACACCTAGGTGTGGCTCGGAGGCTGAGCCGTGGCAGTTTCTTATTAGATTTTCTCTATCTGGAGGGGGTGGAACCTCTTTCCATGAGAAGTCATCTTGTATACTGAATGGTGAAGTGATGTGGCGAAATAGTTTGTCATCACTGATCATGTAGTTTGGGTATGAGTCGGGGTTGCTACGGCAGCACTGGACGAGTCTGTTGTACTGCTCGAGCTCTGTGTCAGGGATAGGTCCTGAGATAGGGGCGATGTGAGTGAGAGTGCTGGCAGGTTTCGGAGTTCGAGAGAGCAAGTCAGGTACAAGGTTATCCTTACCTTTCTTGTGTTTTAATATAAAGTTAAATGATGAAAGGCGTATAGCCCATCGGGCAAGTCTCCCGGATGGGTTGGAGAGATTAAGAAACCATTTTAAAGCCGCGTGGTCCGTGTAGACTGTAAACTGTTTGCCGTTGTCAATGTAGCATCTCCAGTGTTCAAGGGCCGTGATGACTGCTAGAGTCTCGCGTTCTGTGGTAGAGTAGTTCTGTTCGTGTTTGTTAAGTGCCCTACTCATGTAAGCTATGACAACCTCCTTATCGCCTTGGGTTTGGGTTAGCATGGCCCCTATGCCGAAATTAGATGCGTCGCAGTGGACGGAAAAGGGGCTGTTAAAGTCCGGGCAAGCAAGGATTGGTGTTGTAACGAGAAGTTCCTTTAGTTTAAGAAACGCGGAATTGGCTTCGCTTGTCCAGTTGAATTTGGGAGCATTTTTGCCGGAAGTAGTTAATTTATTAATCGGTGAAGCGATAGTGCTGAAGTTTGGAACAAATCTGCGAAACCAGCTGCATGTACCAATGAACTTTCGAACTTCTTTGCGCGAAGTGGGAACTGGGAAATCTAAGATAGCGCGTATTTTATCGGGGTCGGCACGGAGACCGTGCTCATCAACTATGTATCCGAGGTATTTTAGTTGACCCCTGAAAAATACACTCTTTTCGAAGTTTATGGTCAGACGTGCAAAGGTTAGTTTCTCCAGGACTTTAAGAAGTAAAGAAATGTGTTCCTCAAATGCTGAACTGATGATGATGATATCGTCTAAGTAACAGAAGACTTTGTTGTCAAAGTCGGGGGTGAATAACATGTCCATTAGTCTTTGCTGTGTAGCTGGAGCGTTAGTTAGCCCGAAAGGCATAACCACAAATCTGAACATGCCTCGGCCTGGTACGTAAAAGGCGGTTTTATCTCTATCTGCTTCGTTGAGTGGTATTTCCCAGAATGCTTTAGCGATGTCTATGCTAGAAAGAAATTTAGCGTTTTTTAAGTGGTCCAGGATTTCGTTGATGAATGGAAGGCTGTAAGCATCGCGCCTAGTTACGGAATTAAGTTTTCTACTGTCTACGCAAAATCGCCACTCTCCGTTCTTCTTGGGGGTGATGAGAACGGGTGACAGCCAGGGGCTTTCGCATTTTTCGATTACCTTCCAAGATAGCATCTTATCAACCTCATTGATAAGTGCCTTTTGTTTTTCAGGTGAGAGCCTATAGCAGCGTTGCTTGATGGGAAGAGTGTCGCCAGTGTCAATTCTATGGGTTATAAGGTGTGTGCGGCCTAGTTCGCCTTTCTCTTCGAAGGATATTTTCTTAAATCTATTAATTATATCATCAGCTATTAGTTTTTGATCAGAGGATAAGCATTCATAAGGGTGTATTTTTTTATTTTCTGTAATTGTGTTGCAGGAAGTTGTATTGAAGTTGAAAGCTAAAGAAAGCAGTTTAGGGATAAGATTAAACTTCTTCCAGAAGTCGACACCTAGTATTATAGAGGGCCTAATGTTAGGGAACACGAATGCTCGCAGAATTTGAGTTTCATTATTAAATGTAAAAGGTAAGTCAATAAAGCCTAGTGAAGTTGCTGTGTGGCCACTGGCTGAAGATACTGTTATCGTCCGCAACTTAGATAACGAGTAGCCGAGATTTATGAATTTTAGGTGGGAGTTATTCCCGAGGATTGTTAAAGAACTGCCGCTATCTAGGAGACCAGAAAAGGCTATGTTGTTTATAGTGAAGTGGAGGAAAGGGCGCTCATGGTCTTTTTCCTCATCGTATAGAATTGAAGTAATTCTGTAACACGTGTGGAATAAGCGGATATTCTGTAACCAGTTCTTCCAATCCTCAGCGTCAAATTTTGGCTTATCTAAGTCGCGCTTTTCTAGTTTTTTTGGGGAGGGGTTACTTCTGCATTTAGGGCATTTCGGGGTTTTGAAATCCTTTAGGCCACACTTGAAGCAAATTGGAAAGCGGGGTTGAGTACATGTTACTAAGGAGTGTCCGTTAATTCGGCACCGAACACAAAATAAGTTGGAGTTGTGTCTGCTGTTGATCGTGTTGATTTGCCTTAAGTATGAAGGCTTGAATGGTGATGGTGTGTAGGAGGCTTTAGGATTGTTTTGGTTGGGGTTAGGTCTATGCATATAGCCTGTTTTACTAGAGGATGGTGTGGGAGGCCCGAGAGGTTTGTAGTTGAATTCTGCAGCGAGTGGATCTGGGAGTGGTTCCTTAAAGTTCTTATTTTTGTCGATTACTTTCTCATACTGTTGGCAGGCAGTTATGAGTTGTTGTCCTAAAGGGGGAGGAATTTGCGGGTGGGAGTACTGCGGTGTGCTAAATATCTCAACGTATTGCTCCTGATCGTGCTCCTCTTGGGTATGTTGGTCTCGTGTTTCCTGGTTGTGTTCTGCCTGAGTGTGCTGGTCTTGTGTTTCCTGGTTGTGTTCTGCCTGAGTGTGCTGGTCTTGTGTTTCCTGGTTGTGTTCTGCCTGAGTGTGCTGGTCTTGTGTTTCCTGGTTGTGTTCTGCCTGAGTGTGCTGGTCTTGTGTTTGCTGTTCAGAGTCTGGGTCAGGGGATGATGGTATGGCCGACAGAAAGATTTTTTCGAGGTCCGCGAATTTGTTTTTTAAATTTTTAAGGTCATCATTTAAAGAGGGGTCAGTGTCCGGGTCCATTCGTTCTATACGATGAAAAATATGATTAATATAGGTCTCCACCTTAGGGATAAGCCGAGTCACCCCTTCGGTGATTTGAGTAATTTTAGGTTCTAGAAAAGCTAGGGTAGCGTTTGTTTCCGCTATATCTTGTGCGAGGGAGACTGGTGAGTCGACTACGTATTCAGGGTTGGACTCAATGAGCCCAAGAATCTGCCTCTTGAGAGCCACGACCGTATCAGCTGGGTCACCTAATCTTAGCTTTATTTCGTACTCGAGCTCAGGTTTGTTAAGTAGTGTGTATTTTATTGGCCTCATTTTCTTTTAGTAATAAAGTAGTAGGAAAATAATTGAGAAAGAAAGGTTAATAAAGTAAAAATAGAAGAAAAATGATAAGGTAGTAAAGTAAAGTTTAGGCTAGTATAAGATTATTGTTAAGTCTATAATTCAAGTAAGGTCTTAAGCTGGAGGGTAGAGAGGGCTAAGAGGGTCAAGAGAGGAGGGCCAAAGTATATTATTTAGGCTACTAAGTTAAGTTGTTTTAAAATTTTGAGAGGGAAGGAGGGAGAGGACCGAATGAGGAGGGCCGAAATGGTTTACGCTAGAAGAAGCGTTATTTTTGAATTTAGAGAGGGTTCCTAACACGTTGGGCGCCAAACTGTCGTGTTATCTAGGCTCCGAGAGGCACCGGCGCTCAGGGAGCCAAGGTAACCGCAGGTGAATACTTATAGCTAAGTATTTGTAGAGTGGTCTCGCGAACACGAGTGCCTGTGACCCCGGAGGGCGTGAGTGAGTAAGTGTGGGTAGAGTGTCCTGTGTGTAGGCACCCTAGCAAGCCTCGCGCCCGCACGCAAAGTGAGGGGCCGAGGGGGTAAAAGAGGGAACGTAAACGATAAGGCTTTATTAAAGAATTAACAGATAACCACCTCCTGATACGAAAACCAAAATTATAACCTGGCCACTCACACAGAAGGTAACGGCGGCGCGTCCAGCGCGAGGAGCGTCTTCGCAGCAGCTGTATCTTCAATCCGACGAGGCGTAGGCGCTTGAGGGGAGACTTTTAAGACTAAAATAAACTGTTACAGTGGTTACTCAGTGAGAGTCTATACTGGGAGTCTTCGAGATCACAACTTAGAGTCCAGACCAAAACTGATCCCCTAGCTGCTTGACGTGGCTTTTATACCCTCGTCTGACGCTGACTGTCACAGTCTTCATTTCGATAGTCATGTTCATTTCCAGAAGCTTCGATGACGATCGCGCTCTTCATTTCGATCGTCATCCTCTTCGGTTCTAGAATCTTCGACGATCGTCGACCTCGTCAGCCGTCATTTTGAGATCATGGAACTTGTCAGTGGCCAGTCGTCGCTGTCCATGGAGATCTGTTGGCATCTCATGTTAGCTTGATGATGAGGTGGTTATGAGGATGGCTCCGAGGCACGCTGGAGGGCTCGGGACCTCAGTTCCTCCGGAGGGAGAGGGAGAGGGAGAGTGCCAGGCGTAGTAAATTTAGATACAAGTACCAGGAGGTCAGCAAATACGAAGAGGTAGATCAATGTATAATAACTTTTTAGTAGAAAGCTACGCGGCTCTATGATGTATAGATAGCCGTCAACTTTGAGAGGTTGACATAACATCAAGAAAGTAAACAAACAAATTGATAAAATAAAATGGATTTCAGGAAATATTTAGAAAAATGGTAGTAATTGTAGCAGAATGCTACAAGCTGGAGATCAGAGTACTTCTCCAGCTTAAGAGTAGCAAGGTGCTCAGCTGCCGAGCCGGCCGTGCGTGTGGTTTTGGGCAGGTGGGAGGCAGCGAACGTGCAAGCGCAAGTGGAGTCCCATAGGAGGCAGCGGCCTCTCGCCCATGGGATTAAAGTGAGGCCATCTGGTCTCTTATCGTCGGCGCGTGACAGGCCTGGAGGCTCGAGGACGCACGGGACGTTTGCCGTAGATAAGGCGCGGCGGATCAAGTCGTTGATGGCGTGGTGCCTCGAGTGTCTGCCAGCGCTGAGCCTGCAGCTGAGACCATGCCGGCCAGTACAAATAGGAACAAAACAATAATCTGTTGCACATTCCCACACAACCCTCCCGAATTCCCAATAAATTTTGACTGACTTGTAGAGTGCATGAAGTTTGAGTTAGTGGAGTGGTTTGGTCTATTTCACAGACTAAGCGATATGCTTTCGTCTGGCGAAATTTTACATAATAATGTTTACAGTAGGATTCACTTTTTCTCAATTCACCTACAGATATCAACTAACTAGTAGAACTATATAAGGCTTGTGGTCCGTACCTTAGACAACGGGGACTTTCTATCCGACAGTTCTTAAGCTAATTTATAATTTGGCGTTTGGCTAAGGTGGCTTCATTTAAGGCGAGTGTACTTTACTTTATTCTCACAAACCTTATTACTTGCTTATCGTTTTGTAGGACCATTTCGATATGCCACAAAAAAGTTAGACGCGCGTTAAACGCGTGTTTACAAAATATCTGCATACATAAAAACAATACACATGCGTTCAACGCGCGTCTATCTTTTATGTGGTAAGCCTAGGTATGTATGTTATACAAGCAAGGAAGTAAAAGCATGTCTCTTCCAGTAACAAATCAAAGAATAAATCGTTAATCATACGCAAATCCGCAACCAGTGCCCGATATTATCAAACTAAAGGAAATTACAGAATTTCGTTGTTCATTACGTAGTCGATTAGAAATTATGTTACCAGGAATATTAACCGACTACGCAATGTACTAAAAATTTCACCTGTAGACTTGTAGCCTGCAGTTTCACAACTTATGGCACTGATTTAGTCTTAGATAATCGTATTAAAAACTACGCCAGTAATAATCTTGTAAAATTAGTATAAATGAGTCAACGTCTAATATCGTTAGAATAGTTTTCATTTGACTTCCGAAATGAATCTGTCCTGGTTGCTCACTTTGGCGTTTGCGCTTCCACTTGTCTCCAGTGCAGACAAAAGTAAGTTTTTTTTTTCAATGTTTGACGGCCGATGTGGCGCAGTGGTAGTGCGACTGCCTGCGACGCAAAGGTTCCGCGTTTGAACCCCAATCGGACACTTACTAAGTTGATATTAAGTCTTTGACTTTGACTTTGAATTTGTTTCCAGTCTGTCTGTAGGACATTTCAGGCTGAACCACCTGATTGTCCGAAAGAAAGATCGTTCTGTGCTTCGGAGAGCACGTTAAGCCGTCGGTCCCGGTTGCTGTCTATGATTACTTAAACGGTTGTCGTCGCTCAATCATGTCAGAGGCCTACTAGCAGTAGTAGGAGTTTGAAAAACTCTGAAACCAGGGTTCATCGGGTTGTTCGTCGACTCGGTGACCCACAAGAAAAAAAGAATGTTTTAAAAGCTGACTGATATAATAAAGGGTATGGTTAGATGGTTTAGTCATGTAGAGAGGGTGAGTGAAAGAAGATTAACGAAATAGGTGTATTTGGCAAGTGTGCATGGGAACGTCGGAAGGGGAAGACCTCGACGAACGTACCTCGATCAAATCGGGGACGTGCTAAAGAAAGGTCAGGTCAAGAGTACCCTAAACCAACGAGCGTGCATGAAGAGTGAAGTAGTCTCTGCTAACCCCTCAGGGAGAGAGGCGTGATTTATGTATGTTTTAAAAGCTTAGTTGTCGAATGATTCTGGCTTAGAATAGCATCAGCCCATCACTTGCTCTCGTGGGGCGTAAGCGGCGATTAAGACGGTTCTCTCACTTGTCGTCTGTTGCTGCGTATTATTAACGCACCGAAACGAATGCGTCTGTCAGATAAAGGAAATAGAGAATTCCAATCTTATTCCAATTACAAAACGGCTACGGCGTGGTGCGTTTACGGATGCGTCTGTCAATCGACTTGACATATTTGTATTTGTATGGGCATGGGAGATACACAATTTTCCGAATAACCCTCAAACATTTGTCAGACGTGGCGTAAATGTCCACTTTTTGCGGCTTTTTTGCGCTCTGCCTACCCCGCAAGGGATTATAGGCGTAGTATGTGTGTATGTGTGTGTGTATATTTGTATTTGTATGGGAATAAGATCGGAATACGCAATTTCCTTATGTCTGACAGACGCATCGTTACGGTGCGTTAAAAATACTCACCGTCGAACGGCAAGTGGGAGAACCGCATTAGGGACTCAAACTAGCTTATCGATTAAGATAAGCTGACAACCTGCCACTATAGTGATACACAATAGGCACTGTCCTGAAGTATTTGTCAGACGTGGCAATCACGACCGTATTTATACGGCTAGGCGTGATGTGTGTGTGATAATTATTATCTGCTTAGGTTTAAACTAAATTTTGTCTTAGATCGTAGGTTTATTATTAGCGATGCATCGACTATGGTTTTAGGCGCTCGACTAGTCTCAGAATACAGAAATGGCCGATCATTACTTTGGTGCCATGGTGGCTTTTTTTTATTTTTATAATGGGTTTGCTCTTGACTCTAGTCTAGGTCATAGGACAGAGACAGAGTCTAAGATGGAGCGAGCTCACCCAGAAGAAGCGTGTTAAGGAAAAAGAAATCGCGCACGTGCAAGTATTCATAGCCATTCTGCCAATTAAAATAGTTGTTAAAGTTTTGGTATAATTTCGAATATAATTATTACTTCTTCTTCTTCTTCAACAGCCACAATAGTCCACGGATCAAATAAATTATTACATTATAATTTTATGTCGTTATTACAGCTGACTAGTCGCCGACTATGAAAATGGCTGACCAGTCGGCTTTCCTGAATAGAAAGTGCATCTGTATTCATTGTTTACTTCCCAATCGAGAAATAAGCGTACGTTTTCACCTCTTCTGATTAATTCACGGGCGGTGCCTGAAATCATCTACATAGGTGCAGTAGACAATGATAATGTATATTATCACTACATAGTAAAATAAAGTCGCTATTCGCTGGTCCTATGTATGCTAAGATCTTTAAAACTACACAACCGATTATGATGCGAATTTTTTAAGTACCTCTAGATGGAGTGGTTCAAGAGTAGGGGGTTTTAAGTACCTTCTACCACGGGAAATGCTTATTCCCACAAACGGGTGGAGCCGATGGACGCGTAACTCATCCTATCACCATTGAATTTAAGTCATTAAACTTTTCTGTTTCCGTCCATCGTTTTGATGTCAGCGTTTTTCAACCGCTAACTACTACTAGTAGGCCTCTGACATGGTTGAGTCACGACTGTGGTCTAATTACCTAATCATAAACAGCAACCGGGATCGACGGCATGGAACCATCTTTCTTATCCTTAACCAGCCTGGGAACAAATTGACAAAGTGATAAGTATAAACTTTGTGAGTGCCCCACCGATAATAAAAACAGGAGCCTTTGCGTCGTAGCCAGTCGCCCTGCCACTTCTTCTTCATTAATTCATCTTGTTGCATCACCGGCCACACCTGAGGTTACTCCTGATTATGAACCTCTAGTTATGTAATAAATATATTTGATTTGATCTGAAGATTTGCCAATCATCGTCCCTCTTCGGTTATCTACAGCAGTTCTTTTTACTTCTAGAGCAAGTGATCTGCTACTACGGTACGTGGGCAACCTACAGACCTGGTGATGGACAGTTCAATGTTGAGGATGTCAACACGGACATTTGCACCCACGTGATATACACCTTCGTGGGCATATGGGCTGATGGATTCGTCATCTCTCTGGACCCCTGGTTGGACCTGGCTGACGATGGCGGAAGAGGTATTTATAGGGTTTCACTCAATGATAAAGCTTTAATAATCCAGCACGGCTGTATAGTGCTGCCAGGGCCCAGATATTATTTTTTTACCCTTGCAATGCCGGCCATACTCTACTATCATAATAATGCCATTTTGATTTTCTATACTTCGAACTATTAACTAAATACGAAATGACCAAAAAACTGTCCCACTGAGAGGCCATTGACACACAACACAACTAAATCAAACTTCGGACCCAGGACATAAGCATAACAGCCCTTTTGGACATATATTATAAGAGATTTGTGGGCCTAGGTGGATGATACGGTGAAGCGATCATCATCTTTAGATAATTGGATATTAGATAACTGCTGGTAAATTATGTATGGGAGGTCCAAATTAGATTTTATATTTCGTCCAATGTTCCTTGGGGAAGGTTGTTCCATATCACCAGATGTTCTGAGTTTTCGTTATCGGTCACTAGTAAAATTTTACCCTATATAGAGTAAAATATGGTATGAACAGACACTTTTTTCAACATCACACTCTAAATGTATGATCAGCTGAATGACTTTGTATAGGCATTAGTTTACCAACATTACCTATGTTTCGTGATCACGGTTGCATAGTTTTCGGTACACCGTCCCTTACACCTTGTATTGTTTTACCATCAAACTACAATTTATTGAGTGGTGTGAATTAAACTGATGATTCAATTAAAAAGATACGGGAGATAATCGGTCAGACAAAATGCAAGAGACTCGCTCTTATATTAACTTTCAATGAATTGCAGATAACTTCAGGAAATTCACTGCACTCAAAGAAAGGAATCCTGACCTGAAGACCATCCTCGCAGTAGGAGGCTGGAATGAGGGTTCTGCGAATTATTCCATAGTGAGTACCAACCTAAACACTGCTGGACATGGGCTTCCCCTATTTGGTATTGCCATACTCAACATGCTTGGCATGCGGATTGGCGAGCACAGAGAAAGATGTTGCATTCACACGGAATGCTGCAACCCATTCCCTGGACAAATATATCCCTTACTCTCCTTTTTAAATTCTATTTAGAGCCGGCACCACACGCACGGCAATAGCATTGAAAAATCATCGCCAATATTTTCACCGCCTGTGTCGCTAGTTAGTAATGGGTTCAAAATGTTGTGGGTTCAAATCCTGCCTGCGGGAGAAAATTTTGCAAGTTTCCCAAAATACTAAACACGTTTTATGAAAGGTCATCATCCCTTACAATCTTACAATACGATTTAACTCTTTCAGATGGCAGGCAATGAGGTTTACCGCAGAAATTTCATCAACAGCGCACTTGACTTTGTCCAGACTCACAACTTTGACGGTTTCGATATCGACTGGGAGTACCCCAACAGAAGAGACACTGTTAACGGAGAAGCTGATATTGACAACTTTTCTCTACTTGTCAAAGAGATAAAAGAGGAGTTCAGCAAACACGGCCTGATTGTGTCTGCAGCTGTGTCAGCAGTAGAAGAGGCGGCTGTACAGTCTTATGATATTCCAGCAATCTGCGAGTGAGTTCTACTTTTGATTTCTAGCTAGCTAAGAAGTTCAATTTTAGTTTTTGCTTTTTATTTCGCTATGAAAGCTAGGAAGTTCAATTTTAGTTAAAGTTGTACATGAATGACATAGTTAGTTTATTATAATACTAGTTTGGGGCTAGATGGCGCCTTGTAAAATATCTGATGCGCGACATTATCAAAGTACAGGCTACAATTTTACAGGAGAAATTCGATGTTAATTGCGTAGTTAGTTAGCCATTATGATACCCGGAATATTTACCGGCTACACAATTAACAAAGAACTTCACCTGTAGACTTGAAGCCTTTAGTTTCATAACAGAGGGCACAGGTTATTTCATTTATTACTTTCTGTTCAAGTTTCATACATGGTTAGGTAAGAAATGGAATTTGTCATTTTTATACTATTTAATTTTACCACCTGTTATAGTATATACCAATAAATATTTCTGATTCTGAAGGAAACTAACATTGGAAACTAACTTATCGATGTAAAAGTCGGACTTACAGCTGACATAACATGAAAACATACATACATAAATCACGCCTTTATCCCTTACGGGGTAGGCAGAGCGTTAACGGTCGTAAAACGGATATTAACACCACGTCTGACAAAAGTTTGAGGGTCAATCAGATAGCTGTGTATCACTATAGTGACAGGTTGTCAGCCCATCGCCTAAAATTGCAATACACGCCCTCGAGTCCCTTAGTCGCCTCTGAACATGAAAACAAAAGTAGTTAAATAGAAAATACCTATCTTTTGCGTTTATGGTGTGCTTTATGAGATTTTTTCTGACGTGGATTTTCTGAGGTCGCTCCATTTTCGACTCTCAGGGCAGTTTTTTGAGCGACAGCTCAACCACTTTTGACTTGAAATTCGAAAAGGAACTCTATTTTAATTAAAATAAAGGTAACATTGGCTAGAATGACAAACGGCTCCCACGGTCACCCGGCGGCAACTGGTGGCGTTTGTCATTCTTCGCAATGTCGCCTTTGTCGGTTCTTTTGTGAATTTCTTTGAAAAAGTGCTCGAACTGTGGCTCGCATTGACGTAAGGTTGGTCTGTGGCAGCCCTACCGAGAATTCTAACCGAGACTAAAGTCAAGAGCCACGACACTAAAAGAAAACAAGTAACAAACGCATTCTCTTTTCCAGATACCTGGATTTCGTTCACGTCATGACATATGACATGTATGGACCTACTGACAATTTCACAGGTCTAAACTCTGCCCTTCACGTTGGTGAAGCAGGCCTAGTAAACACTGTCGATGTTGCCATTGATTACTGGCTTAGTCAAGGTACGGAACACTAATTCTGTTTCTAAGGGACAATGTTTACCATCATATTCATTTACAGCGGTCGGACGGTACTCCACAGGACCCGGGTTTGAATCCCCCGCCTAACGCAAAAAAAACTTATTTTTATTTATGAAAATTAGCAATGTGACTGTGAGTGAGTGCAAAACAAAACCATAGTAGGTACATTTAAAATAAGCAAAGCTTCATCGCATGATTTGGATTCCTACTTTACTATATGAATTCTACTAGATGTCGCTTGTACGTCGCTTTAAGACGAGTATCAAGAGGTTGAAAATTTAGAGGTGTTCGGTTGTGGCACCGGTATTCTTATCAAACTCATTGGAAGAGTGGTGGAACGGTACTCCACAGGTTCCGGGTTCAATTCCTTGTCGACGCTAACCTTTCTTCAATTTCTCATTGTCAACTTTGAAAATAGTTTAGCACTGTGAGTGCAAAATAAACCATGTTCATATTTTGCATATTTTAACGAATATTCTCAGGATAAAGTTGTTCCTTTCCCTATCACCAGCTTATCTAGATAATACTGATTCATGAGTTTATAATTAGTTCCGTTCTTCCACAGGTTGTCCTCCTGAGAAGGTTATAATGGGGCTGCCGTTCTACGGCAAGACCTACAATTTGGTAGACCCCGAGCAAAACGGGGTTGGAGCTCCATCCAACGGCTCTGGCCTGGATGGACCGTACACCCAGGAAGCTGGCACTCTTGCCTATAATGAAGTAAGTTGCAGTTTATTTTTAATTCTAACTGACTGACCCGATGGCGGAGCGGATGCCTGCTACGCCGAGGGTCGTGGTTTAGATCCCCACGTGACACAAATATTTGTCAAGCTACTTTCAGATATTTGTGTTTAGTCTGGGTGTTTTATATGTATTGTATTTATTTATTAACAAAAAATAGTATAAAAGTATTAATTTCAGCTATTTAGTTCCCATAGTACAAGCTTTGCTTAGTTTGGGGCTAGATGGCGCTGTGTGAATTGTCCTGAAAAAAACTGAGTTTCATTGATCAACACCATCACAAAATAATACACCATTAGATACGGTCTCTCTCCCACTATTGGGAGACAATTGTCTCAATTCCACTTCACTGACTCATCTTCATTAATTTAAGAGCCTCGCTCTTGTCGGTGCAGTAATATCCAATCTGCTCTATTTTGAGCCTTCTCTTTGACTTCCTTATACGACATGACACCAATTTCTTCTTTGATTTGGTCCATATACCTACGCTCGTCTAGGTCGCCCTCTCCCTCTTCTTCCCTCGATCTTTCCTTCCATTATAGTTTTTAGTAGGTCGTCATTTCGTAACAAGTGTCCCAGCATGTTTCCTCTTCTGTTCACTTCACTGACTAAAACGGCTTATTAAAAATAGCACTGTCACTTTCCGATAAATAAGTTTATTTGTCATGTATTTCAATTTCTTGATTGAAATACATTAAAATCTGTAGAATGGCGTGGAAATCATGGACTATTTAAATCTCCGCTTTATTTGACAGATTCCGCGTAAAATTCGTAAAATCATAGACAATTTTAGAGGCGACCATCTTTTACTTTAGTCTAAGCATATTCAACAGAGTGACAGTACTATTTTTAGCTAAAGATTTTAGTCAGTAACATGGAATTAAGGCTATTGGCCATACTCACCACGCTTGGCAAGTGGTTTGATGACCGCAGTGCAAGGTGTTGTATTCACAGGAATGGAACGCTACTGTCGAATCCTCGGATTCAGTCCTTAGTTGCCTTTTACGGCAGAAATGGAGGGATGCTTTTAATCCAATTAATAATACTTATTAAAAGTTTCGCATGCCAAAAATCTGGCAGGTCATTCTAAATATATTTTAAATGTGAAATTATGTAAGAAATTTACTTCTGTGATTCCGAGCAAATAAAGATACTTTATGTACTTTACAAAGCCACACAGATAAATTGGATAATCATTCGTATTTGGCATTCATAACAGCAAATCATCAACATTTTTATAATTACAGGTTTGCGTTCTTCTCCAAAACGAAACATGGGATGTAAACTACGAACCACTTGCCAGGGTTCCATATGCCAGCCGAGGCAACCAGTGGGTCTCCTATGACAACCCCGAATCGATCGCCGAGAAAGTCAACTGGGCGCTCAAGAAAAACATTGGTGGCGTCATGCTTTGGAGTATCGAAAGCGATGACTTCCGTGGAAATTGTGGAGAGAAATTCCCCTTGTTGAACGCCATCAGCAATGCCATCGCAAATTATAAACCGGCGAAGAAAAGTTGCAAGAAGACTTGCAAGAAATCCAAGAAGAATTTAGATTAATACTTAGATGACTAAAATTTTAAAATATTATGGTGAAAAGTCAAGACGGGCTGGTGATAAGGAACAACTTTCCCCAAGGACCATAATATAAAAATTTGACCACCCATACAAAATTACCGTTTAGCAAATTTGAGTTACCGACAAAGGAAACTCAAAATATTTTCATCATGTTTCAACTTGTGTTCTTTGGGGAAAATTTTACCTTGGGACTTCGTTATCGCTCACATGTAAAATGTCACCCCGTATAAGTATCGCACTAATTATATTAAGTACTTACTAACGTACTTTTTATATACTTAATAAAATTGATTTACATGGATGTAGTGTGATGGGACTTGATGTAGAAAATTAATCTGTACTCTACAAATAGAATCACGTTTCCGTAAAGTCTGATCTGATATTTTTTTAATGAGATAAACTCAATCAATTATAAGTTCAACTATTAAAGAATACAATACTAATTGTGTTAGTATATTATTATAATCAATTCAGTCATTTGCTGCGTGATGTCAGCTTAGAATAGCATCACCCCATTTGTTTCCCGTAGATGTTGTAAGAGACGACTAAGGGACTAGAGGGGTTCTTGTTATTCCACTTTAAGACCACAGGCTGACAACCTGATTCGTGATACACAATTTTGTGAATGACCCTCAAATGTTTGCCAGACGTGGCGTAAACGCCTTGTTACGTTTTGCCTACCCCGCAAGGGATATAGGCGTGATATATGTATGTATTCAGACCTTAGATTCAGACATTAGCTAAGGCGTTTACTGATTGATCTATTTTATTAAAACATGTATATCTGTAGATCCGGATTTATATTTTCTTAAATTTATAATACTTATATTTTTCCATTTACATTTTTCTTTACGCATGATCTTTTCGCTAGGCTATACCGGGTGTAAGGGACAGCCCTCCGAATTTTGATTGACAGACCATGAAACTGATCAACTATCCCCAGAAAACGTCAAAAATCTTTTGTTTTTCCATAGTAAAAGCAGTAAGCTGATCGTGATTTTGTGTGCGAGTTTGTGACATGTGTTTCTAGAGGAAATTCGTACAGTATCATGGTCTGCATGCACCCTATCAGTATTCGGAGGGCTGTCCCTAACACCCTGTATCATCACTACGTACTTAGTATAAAATAAAGTCACTTCCCGTGTCACTTCATAAGCTTAGATCTTTCAAATTACGCAACAGATTTTGATACGATAGAGTGAACCAAGAGGCAGGATATTAGGTACCTTTTACCGCGCGAAAAGCTTTGTTCCTTCAGGAAAACGGGCAGCAGCGAATGAAACCGCGAGTATCTGTATAAAATAATCTTCGACACGCCCCAACACAACTTCATAATAATAAGTATTTTACCCCAAAAACATTTCCACTCATCATTTCACAAGCAGACGCATATTCCCCTAAATGAGAGGGCTATTTGTAACAATTCCTTAGAAAATAACCGGGCCGGTTATAAAAGGAATTTTTCATCTCGGAGGTATCTCTGGTATAATTTATTCGCTTTCGGGCAGGAATTGCCATTCATGAATATGAATTGGGTTGTTTAAACCTATCAATTTTTTTATTACGACCGCTTAGGAGTGACGCAAGATCTGGGAGTTTTTATCTTAGGCCGGTTTTCACAATCGTCGTCTGTCTTTGCGTATTTTTATTCCTATTCTGGCTGACATATTTCCCACTCTCTTCTTCTTTCTTTTTCGAGTGGGACACCAAGTCGACCCGATGAACCTTGGTGTCAGAGTTTTTTTTCATTCGCCTACTATGAATAGTAGGCCTCTGGCAGTGTTGTGTTACGACCGCCGTCTAAGTAATCATAGACAGCAACCGGGACCAACGTGCTCTCCGAATCATAGAATTTTCCGAAGCACGGAACCATATTTATTTTATTTTTGGACAATCAGGTGGCTCAGCCTGCAATATCCTAACCAAACTGGGAACTAATTCACAGAGTGATAAATATCACCTTTGTGATTGCCCCACCGAGAATCGAACCCGGAATCTTTGGGACGCAGTCAGTTGAACTACCACTATGCCACATCGGTCGTTATTAGATATACAATTCATTTTTCTCTTACTGCAAATATCTTCCCTACTACATGGAAAAAAGCCGCAACGCATGCGTCTGTCAGACGAAAAGAAATTGCGAATTCTAATCTTATTCCCATTTACATAAACCTACGGTGCGTAACCGTCAAGTCGATTGACAGACGCATCCGTAAACGCACCATAGTTGCATTTGTATGTTGCGATCGAAATTTGCAATTTCCTTTAGCCTGATTGACGCATGCGTTACGGTGCGTTAAAAATACGCAGCCACGGACGACAAGTGGGTAAATCGCGTAAGAGGATATTTTTGTTGCCAAGGCTAAACTGCTTCTGTAGTCTAGTGGTATTTGGTCTCGGCATTCGGAGATCTCTTGTTCGATTCCCGGACGGGAACTAACTTGATTTGTCACTTTGTGAAATGATTGATGCCTTCTTATCATTACCCCATTTCTTTCCCGTGGGTGTCGTAAGAGGCGAATAAGGGCTCGAGGGTTTCACGTGTATTACTATTCTAACAGGCTGACAACCTGTCACAATAGTGATTTTTCTGAAACGTTTCTCAAGTATTTGTCTGACGCGGCAATTTACGGCCGTTAACGCTTTGCCTACTTTGCAAGGGATAAATGCCTGATATGTGTACATACATACATACATACATACATACATACATCAGCCTATAGCAGTCCACTGCTGGACGTACGTCTCCCCCAGGGTACGCCATAGGGCACGATCTCTCGTTTTCGCCATCCAGTCGCTACCAGCCGCCTTTTTTAAGTCATCGGTCCATCTGGCCGGAGGTCGTCCAACGCAACGCTTGCCGAGGCGTGGCCTCCACTCGAGAACCCGTTTACTCCACTGTCCGTCAATGATATATGTATGTATGTGAAATTATTCTCAGTTTGTTTAGGGCTGGGCCACCTAATTTTAGATGATTTTATGCTTTAGCGGTAAGAACCTTTTCGAGAATTGAGTCGCTCGACGTCTCAACGTTCCACATGACAAGAGAGAGAGTTTATGTATGTATGTATGTAAAAAGAGCATTATCTTCCTCTGTCAAAATAGTTCGTATAGGTTTATACCTCTATATTTATGATGTACCTATTTATGTACGTAGGTATATATATATATATATATATATTTATTTTAAAATAATTGTACTATATGTGAGTTTATTTTATAGTTCATACCTCTATAATTACGTATACATTATTATATTATTTATTGTACTAAATATTCTTGTTTTATTAGCCCAAATTTATTTTTATCTTACTAAGTAAGTTGTACACGTCAACTGCCTCACTGTCTTCTCACTACCCTAGGTCTGCTGTAAGAGATTTCTTTTTAGAAATAAGCTGATCTGTTGTGTATTGTTCTATATGTTATGTCCTTTGTATTATATTGTGTAAGTACAATAAACTGTTAAATAGGTTGATATGGATGGGCTAATTTAACGTCTTAGAATAGCATCACGCCATTCCTTTCCCGTGGGTGTCGTCAGACGCGACTAATGGACTCGAGGGTTACATGTGTACTGCAATTTTAGGCAATGGACTGACAAGCTATTACTATGGCAATACTAAGTTTTCTAAATGACCCTCAAATGTCTACAGTAGCGTAAATTTACGCTTCTGACGGCCATTTACGCTCTGCTTGCGCCGCAAGGGAAATAGGCGTGATATCATCCGTACTAATATTATAAATCTGAGAGTTTGTGTGTGTGTATGTATGTTTGTTACCTCTTCACGCTCAAACGGTTTGACCGATTTGGATGAAATTTGGAACACAGGTAGAGTATAACCCGGAATACCACATAGGCCATTATTTACCGCGGGAAAACAACTATTACCACGGGAAAATGAGTTTCAGCGGGTGAAACCGCTGGGCGAAAATCGGGTAGGTACGAAAATATCCTAACCTGCTTTAGATTTTTTATTTCAACAGCCACACACATCAGTCCATTGAGTCTCCGCCAATCCTGGGTCCTAGCCAAGGTATTTTCCTTACTCACCACCTTTGGCAGGCTAATTGGCGAGCGCAGTGCAAACTGTTGCATTCAGATTTTAAGATTATGTTTGTTTAGATTATTCTTTTGTTGTTTCGTAGTGACAATCAACAAACTTATTGAAAAAAATATACCGTGTCGTCAATCACACGGCCCCTCCATCAATCCATTTGTCATATATTCACATATCACGCCGTTATCCCTTGCGGGGTATGAACAGCGTTAGCGGGCGTAAAAAAAGGTCTCTATCGCCAAGTTTGACCACAAGAAATGAGAGAGAGTGACGATCAACAAATTTATTGAAAAAACATTGAGTGTCGCCAATCACACGAACCCTCCATCATTCCATTTGTCATACATTCGCATATCACGCTTTTATCCCATGCGGGGTATGCACAGCATTAGCGGGCGTAAAAAAAGGTCTCTATAGCCACGTTTGACTAACATGTGAGGGTAGTTTCAGTAAACAGAGTATCACTATACAGGTTGTCAGCCAGAAATTGAAATACACATGAAACCCTCGGGTCCCTCAGCCGCCTCCCTTTCCTTTGTCATCCAATGGAAACACCCAATTCCGGATTGTGAAAATATTGCACCGGTTTTTGCCGCGTCCAATAACAAAGTTGTTTACCTTACGTTACGACTACGTAACACATGGGTTTGAATAACAACGAACACGGAACATGTTTTTCCAATGAGAATTTTAGGAACAATAAATATGAATATATTATCAAATAAAGAACTGGGCCCAAATTCTTGTATTTTGTAGCTAATGTACTGCTATTGACAGTCAACTGTTATTTTTCACTGTGATTATCTATACTTCAAACAGTTAGCTGAATACGCAACTAAGATATACCAGGGCCTGAAGTGTATTAAATGATAATCTTTTCAGTTGTGTGCAATGGCCTGTCGGTGAGACAGTTTTGGTCATTTCGTATTCTGCTAAGAGTTTGAAGTAAAGAAAATCACAGTGACAAGGGTAAATAAGCATATTAAATTTAAAAAAATAAAACATGACTACTTACTGAGATAAAGCCTAGCCTATGACACTCGGGATAATGTTAGGATTCTTCCGATACAATTCCTATTCGAATCTGTTCAGTAATTAACGAGTTTTAGCCATTTAAAGAATTGGACATATATACTTACAATACAATCATACATACGTGAACTCTAAAAACATTACACTCCTTTTTTGGTTGGGTAGTCGTGTAAAAAAATAAGAGAGTCTGGGCCCAGGTGACAAGTAAAGAGTTAATTGAAAGAAAGTTCTTTCATACATACATACATATATCACGCCTGTAATCACTTGCGGGGTAGGCAGAGCGTAAACTGCCGCATAAAACGGACATTTACGCCACGTCTGACAAATATTTGAGGGTCATTCGATAATTTGTGTATCGCTATAGCGACAGGTTGTCAGCCCATCGCCTAAAATTGCAATACGGGTGTGTATTGCAATTTCAAGTCCCTAAGTCGCCTCTTACCGACTCCTACGGGCAAGAAATCGGGTGATGCTATTCTTAGCCGGCATCACACGGCAAGAAGAAGTTCTTTCAATGAACTAAAATGCTAATAGGAGCAACATGGCACAAGACTAGGGCATGTAAAATCGGAAGGTTCTCAATACCGGTTTTAATTACGGTTTTAGTAAATTATAATAGACATAGTAATAAATGTCTTAGACATCCATTAATTTTTCGATTTCGGTAAGTTTTGGCGGGTGTCGTTGGCAGTTCTTAGGTTGGCGTGGAAAAATGCTTGCAAAGAGGGTGCAGGTAGCAAAGTACATTATTTTCTATGGTTAGGTTTACCTCGAAAATGAAAATAAATACCTATAGGTAAAACACAACAATATCTGTTGTTTGTCGAATGCCCGATGGCGTAGCGCATAGTACTCCTGCCTCCTACACCGAGGGTCGTGGGCTCAATTCGATCCCCACAAGACACAAATATTAGTTGAGTAAATTTTCAGACATTTGTGTGTAGTCTGGGTGTTTTTTATGTGTTTTATGTAATTATTTACAAAAAAAAAGTATACAGGATGTAAGAGACAGTCCACCGAATACTGATAGGGTGCATTCAAACCATGCAATAACCCTGTACAAGTATTAATGTCAGCTATTTAGTTTCCATAGTGCAAGCTATGCTAAGCTTTGGGGCTTGATGGCTCTGTGTAAATTGCCCAGGATATTTATTTACGTTTCCGAAACCGGTTTTGACGCTTATAAAGATTTGAAAACCGGACATGAAATATCGCACAAATCGTTCTGATATTCCGGTTTCCATCCCCTACTTAATACGCAATAACGCAAGATGTTCATGACCAACAGAGAATAGGCGAGAGCGGCGATAAAAAAACGCATCACGTAAAGCAAATTTGTCTCATCACGAGTTTTTAGGCGGTCCCTTACAAAAGTGCTCGCAATAAAACAAGCATTTGTAGAGTTCGCGACTTGTGGGGTGAGTTTCAGAATATTCTGGTCCACGTGACGAAGGTACCACCAGCACCCGATGTGCTACCATTTGTTCAAACCTGTGGTTCTAAAGGCGTGTCTTGCGAATGTTTTTCCCGGACAATATACAAAAACATTGCTTTCCATCGGTCGCGGAAAACAGAAATGCCTGTAGCCGGGCCGTGATGTATGTCGATGATAACGTTTTGTTAAAAAAAAATCAGCCGCAAGAGACTCGGCCAAGGACTCGGTTTTACTCAGATATAATTCGTCATTTGTCAACCAAGGATTTTACGAGTAGTCCAGGAGGTTGTCCTGATTGTTTTTAATCTGAGAGACAGGTCATTTGGCTGTTCTTATAATCCCCGTGTTTCTTCCAACCTCGACACTGGCAGAATTATCCCTGTTGACAGAAGCCATATTCATAAAATTGAATTGTATTTAATTGATTGAATATATACAAGTTACATGGCATCAACTCAATTTCTTGTTTTATGGCGTTTCCGTTGTGATTTCACCAGTGTCAAGTAGACTGGCACATGGCAGTTGTTTGGTCTGGCCTAAAATTGCAGAGTCCATTCTTTAAGGCGAGTGTACCCGTGAACGACCTCGACAGTGGCGCCACTTCACAAAAAATATTTCCTCTCAGAACAATCTATCAGAACGTCCGTTTATAAGTTTTTAGTACCTTTTATCTTTAAGTAACATAAGAAGCTGGAAACCCAATGAAATATTCGCTGTAATTAAAGCTATGACAAATAATACCAAAAGTGGCCGTTTTTAGGCACTTTTTGCCAATAAGTGAGTTCCGGTAGTACAGCTTGAAAGAGTTTTGTCAACTTGTGTGGCAGTGAGTGAGTTTTGAAGAGTTCACAGCCGCGCGGCTGTCTCCTCTGTGATTAAGTGCCCTCTAAATAGCTGGTGTATTATAAAATGACGTCTGAATTTGGAATTTCTGTGGCTTCTTAGGCTCAGATTAAAGTCTGCCCAACGAAAGCTGGCGAGCGCAGTACAAGATGTTGCATTCACACTCTGATGAGGACGATCTGCGGTCTGATGGTACAGCCCACAGAGCACCTTAACGACGTACTTGCGAGTTTTTTGATCTGTGTCGTCCGTTATGCAGGGTGTAAGCACACCTCGGACACTGGCGCTCAAATGTATGAATCAAAAGCGTTGCTACGCACACAGTCTAAGCTCGCGTAGGTAAACGCGGACCATGCTTGTGTGTGTGAGACAACATGTCAGGGTTGCCGCCATTTTGCGTTCGCGAATCGGGAATGCAATGTGCGGCAGTATGAAATGACCTTCGTCGTCGCGTCCTTGCTAGCCGGTGTCTGAGCGTCCTCCGAGCGCGGGTGGGCGGCGCTTGTACTGGGAGGCAGGGAGTGACCATACTGTACGCTAGTACTATTAATTATACTGTGATGTAAGGGACAGAGCTCCTGCTCCCCACCATACAGTCAGGTGTAGATTACATAGCCCCTGTTGTAGAGTCCAGAACTAAAAAAAAAGAGACAGCCCTCCGAACACTAATAGGGTGGCCTGAATGCCTACCTAACAATATTTGAAGGACTGTTTCTGACACGTCGTATAATAAGTATAGATCACATTACATCAGCTTATAGTAGTCCACTACTAGACATAGGCCTCTCCCAGGGTACGCCATAAGGCACGATCTCCCGTTTTCGCCATCCAGTCGCTACCCTCCTTAAGGCATCGGTCTATCAGGTCTGATGGCTGAAGGGATTCCAACGCTACGCGAGGCGTGGCTTCCACTCGTAAACCGTACATTGATTCTACCACAAATTTTGAGTCTGAGTACCGAATAAGTTCTCCATACACGCAAAGTTAAAAAGAATGAACGCGTCATTTTAAGGGCTATTTACTTACCCTGCTAAAGGGCTTTTCAATAACCCGCCCTTCGTCATGCCTGAACAGAACAACAGAAGTAAATTTGACACATGTGATAGATGGGCGCACAATATTTAGCCCTTGACAAAATTTATTGACGATTTTGTCGGCCCGAAAATGCAGGTCTTTAAAGTCCTTTGTCAGATTATTGTCCAGATTAAAACAATTATGCTTCGCTATACACACACACATATCACGCCTATAATCCCTTGCGGGGTAGGCAGAGCGTAAACAGCCGCAAAAAACTACTATTTACACCACGTCTGACAAATGTTTGAGGGTCATTCGGAAAATTGTGTATCACGATAGTGACAGGTTGTCAGCCCATCGCCTTAAATTGCAATACACACCCCCAAATCCCTTAGTCACCTCTTACGTTTCCCACGGGTAAGAAATGAGGTGATGCTATTCTAAGCCGGCATCACACGACTAAAAATAATAATAAAATAAACAAAACTTACTCTGTGTGTATGAGTGTGTATGTGTTTGTATTTTATCTCTCTAACTTAAGTCTCTACCAAAAAAATAACAAGTAGGTAAGTCGCGTAAATCTTTCACATACAAAACATAGTCCCTTCAAATAATGCATACAAGTCGCGTAAACCTACATCATGAGTCTTGTCCTTTTAATAATAAAATTTTCAAAGTAAATAAATTAATATCATACTTTCGTAAATACGTAGGTACATGAGTGAACCCTTCTAACCACGATAGAAAAATCACGTTAAAAATGTTTTCGTGGTATTCGGGAGACGAAAATATTTTCTCCCGAAGTAGAAACAAACCTTCCGAAACCGACCGATATTTTTCAGTCGGTCGTGAAAGTTTGTTGCAAGTTGCAACTTCAGTCACGGCGTTATTTTAGTTCTATTCTAGACCTAAAGATCGGAACCAAACTTGGAACACACTCGACAGACGATCAGTTTATTTGTGCTATTAGGTATATGCCCTGTCTTCTTCTTCTTGTCGGGTCAATGAAAAAAAAACACAACTGTAAGCGCTGGGTTGGGCAGCAGCCGTATTTATGGGTTTGCCATTGTGGTGAAAGAATTGGCCAGCCTAGACACTGTGTTACCGTGTCTAGCTGTTTCCAGGATACGCCGCGGGGAGGCTTCTTTTGTGTACGGTACCCCAAATATGCCCTGTGATGTCGGCTTAGAATAGCATCACACTAATTCTACTCGTGGATGTCGTATAAAACAATTTAGCGATAATCATCCAGGGAATGGATAGCAGCGTGCCCTGTGAATGCAGCATCTTGCACTGCGCTCGCCAATCCACCTGCCAAGCGTTGTGTATATGGCAATAACCCCCAAAAGGGGGAGACCCATGTCCAAAAGTGGACTGTTGTGGCTGTTCATTATAAAGAAATAGGTAGGTACATGCCGAGTGATGTCGGCTTAGGATAGCATCACCCCATTTCTTTACCGTTGGTGTCGTAAGAGGCAACTAAGGGACTGTATTGCAATATTAGGCGATGGGCTGAAAACCTGTCACTATGCCGTTACACACGTGTCTGAATGACCCTCAAATGTTTGTCAGACGTGGCGTTGATGATAGTTTTTACCGCATCACGATCATCGATTCCTGTGTACCAGGAAAAGCATCTTATTACGCAAAGAAGTGTTTCTATGGAACCATTTCCTTACCTCATACAATAAAGATAGGCTGCTGGTGTTCCACACTAGGTAGTTTCTTCAGCTAATCATGCTGCACAACTTTTTTAAACGAACCATTTCCGTATCTTAAACCATTCTGAATAAATGAACTTGGTCCGAAAGTGCTCAGTATCTATACAAACCTATAGTATATACTATTGTTACTATACTATCATCGGGTCGTTAGATGACTCGGTGTCCCATACGAAAAGAAGAAGAAGACTATATATATATATATATATTTTGGGTTTTTAATATACTTTATTCCCATTAACTACTCCGTTCGTAACAGTACACATGTGTCCTTGAAGTACAATACAAATCTATTGTTGCAAAATTTGACCTGAGCGAAGTAGTTAAAGACATTGTCACTTACATGACAACAATTTCCTGAATTAACTAACTTGCTTGCTAAACCTTATTTTTAATTTTTTTCACCTTTTAAACTTACCTTTCACCTCTTTTTACAAACCTTTCTATATGATTGCATCACTAGACTATTAGAAACATTACCTAATCAATTACCATTTTGGAGTGGAGGCCTGGTGACCTAAACTACAGATATTCTTTTACCTAGTATGTAATGTAATTCTTATACCTACTATGTAATGTAGGCATAAGAATTGAATTATTGCTTGTGAAATGTTCTATGTTGTGAAGAAATAAAATCCAGTTTTTATTTATGCTGAACCACTTTTTCTATGGAACCATTTCAGTATCTCGAACAATATATATACCTAAGCTCCTGGTGTTCCACACCAGGTAGTTCCATTTTACATCATGCTTAGCAACTGATTTGCTATTGAGCCTTTTCCGTATCTTATTATGATGCTGTTATTTATGGAGTTCGGCTGATTAATTTCAAGTACTTATATATAATGACGACCTATGTGGCGCAGTTGTAGTGTGACTGCCTGCTACGCAAAGGTTCCGGGTTCGATTCTAGGTGGGACACTCACAAAGTTGATATTTATCACTTTGTGAATTTGTTCCCGGTCTGGTTAGGAAATTGCAGGGTGAACCAACTGATTGTCCGAAAAGAAATGGTTCCGTGCTTCGGAGGGCACGATAAGCCGTCGGTCCCGGTTGCTGTCTATGATTACTTAGACGGCGGTCGTAACACAACCATGTCAGAGGCCTACTAGTGGTAGTAGGCGGTTGAAAAACTCTGACTCCAGGGTTCATCGGGTCGTTGGACGACTCGGTGTCCCACACGAAAAGAGAGTTACCTTTATTCCTTATCCATAATATTAAATCTAAATTTAAAAGTAATTTTCTACTAGAATATCATATCAGACTTTGCCCAAGTTCCCAAAAGCAAATTCATTATGTCTCTCTTTGTTACCAGTAGCGAAAATTCAAATAGTTCCCGGAATGAGCCAAAACGAAATTTAATTTAGAAATCTACCCGGGTTCAGAGAGGAACGCAAACTTCGGTTGCAGTTTGCGTTTGCAGTTGTCGTGACAAGGAACTCAAATAAGCAACTCAAGTTTAGCTTCATACTTAATCAAGTACGTATTCATAGGGATGGCTTTTGAAATAATGATAAAACCTTATACAATAAAATGTTCTCAAATAATTGTATTAACCTATACTTAGGTACTTGTTTTCAGTGGTTTTATTTTTCTTTTTGCAAGTACGTACCTATTATATACATACATACACATATATACATATCACGCCTTTAATCCTTGCGAGGTAGGCAGAGTGAAACTGGCCGGTCGCTATCGCCACGTCTGACAAACATATGAGGGCCGTTTCAGCAAAATCGTTTATTACTATAGTGACAGGTTGTCAGCCTATTGCCCAAAATTCAACACACATAAAGAATAGATGGAAATGGGGTATTGTAAAGCCAGTATAAAAAAAACTGCTTATGATAGCTGAACTCCAAAGTGAAACCGACACATAATGGGTGAAATTTTACATGCGATAGTGAAATTCCAAGACGGACTGGTGATAAGAAACAACTTTCCCCAAGGAACATACCTACCTAGGTTGAAATATACAAAAATATTTTGAGTATCCACAGTAACTCAAATCAGCTGATCAGCAATTTTGTAGGGGAGGCTCAAATTCAATTTTTTATTTTTCGTATTTCGTATTTCGACCTAGGCGGTTCGCTCACTTGTCATCGTATCGTTCCGTTTTTTTTAACGCAACGTAACGCATGCGTCTGTCAGACGAAAGGAAATTGCGAATTCCAAATTTATTCCCATACAAATACGGCTACGGTTGTTTTACGGTGCGTAACGTAGTTGTCTGTCAAGTGTGCGGAAAGTTTTTCCTTATTCGTTTTTTTTACAGATTGTACTTCGGAGAGTGAGCTCAAGAGCTTCACGACCTTGTTCCACCAGCTCCCTTCTACCATCGGACATCCAGACGCACCGCCGGATACCATCCATACCTGGTTGCCATTCCACCAATTCGGACTAAGCGCTTCCAGTCATCATTTATAATGCGCACTGCTAAAGAGTGGAACTCACTACCTGCGTCTGTGTTTCCAAACGCATACAACCCTAATCTCTTCAAGGTAAGAGTGAACAGGCTTCTTCTGGGTGAGCTCGCTCCATCTTAGACTCTGTCTCTGTCCTATGACCTAGACTAGAGTCAAGAGCAAACCCATCCTTAATAATAAAAAACACACCAGTCTGTACTGAATTTTTGCTACCACTGGTCACTAGTAAAAATTTCACCCGATATAAATTCAAGTGAAACCTACAAACATGGGGCGAACTAAGACGAAATTAAATTTACGAGTAGAAGTCGAGTTCAAGTTATCATGATGGTTAATTCAAACATACAACTTGGCTGACTTAAGCTTAGTAACTCTTCGCTCGGTCACAGTATACCAAGGAGCAGTAGTGTAACTCAAGCACCTTTCCGCTTTATGGTACATATACCTACATTAGCAGGGTTGTCAACAAATTAGTTTTGCGAGCTTGAGTAATGAATGTAAGTGATGCCTAGGTACCATAATACTAAGTTACATACATACATACACATATCACGCCTTTAATCTATGGCGACATAGGCAGAGCGTAAATCGGACATTTACACCACGTCAGACAAGTATTTAAGGGTCATTCGAAAAATTGTGTATTGCCATAGTGACAGGTCGTCAGCCAATCGCCTGAAATTGCAATACACACCCTCGAGTCCCTTAGTCACCTCTTACGATTCCCACGGGTAATAAATGGGGTGATGCTATTCTATGCCGGCAATCTAAACCGGCTTCACACGGTCACACTTAATACTAAGCCACACTAAGAAAATATATGAATGACATTATTTTTATTCAATTAATAGTAGATTTCTAGGCATCAATTTTCTCAATTTCAACAACAGTTTTCATTTCAGTGACACGAGCGGCACAAGATTCTATGTAATAGTCGTGTACGTATAGGTCAGTCGGGCGTGTGTATGTGTGAGTGCGCAAACCGGGCGTTAGTATGAAGTTAAACTACTGCTCCTTAGTATACTGCGGCTCGTTGAGCTAAGATTAGTGAAAACTGAACTGCGAAGGTTTAAAATGGTAGTGGAAGCTTGTTGCTTCGGAGTTTGGCTAGATATTCTAAGCTGCTTGTAGTTAAATTAGCCTCACTGAAAGTAGGTAGGCCTGTAGGTTCTTATATTTGTATCTCATAAGCGCATTTAGCTACTAGTTTCAGTAATCATAAACCATCATATCATAAACAAGTCCACTGTTTTTTGGCGCAAATTGGTGAGCGCAATGCATGATGTAGCATTCACAGGGAACGCTGTTGCCTATTCCCTGGATGATTATTCCTAATTTTAACGACACTCACAAGTAGAATTGGGGTGATGCTATTCTAAGCCGGCATCACACGGTTTCTGTTTTAGGCAGGTCTTATATGCAGAGGAGTATTTCCAAAAGGTCTCTGACTTTTGTGAAACAAGTTATTTTGCAAGTTTAAAAAAAAAGTTATTTATAATTCAAGACTGCAACTGGACCGCCAGCACAGCCAACATACCTTCCAAAACTCGGATGGGTTAACACTGAATTCAATCTTTTTTGTGTGGGATAACGAGTCAACGCAGGACCCGATCAATCTGGTGTCAGAGTTTTATAACCACCTACTACTAATAGGCCTTTGACAAGGTTCGGTATCGGCCGCCGTCTAAGTAATCATAGACAGCAACCGGGAGCGACGGCTTAACGTGCCCTCCGAAACACGGAACCATATTTCTTACGGAAAATCAGGTGGTTCAGCCTGCAATGTGCAAATTTACAAAGATATTTTATCTACTTAGTGAGTGTCCCAACAGGCTTCGAACCCGGACCTTAGCGCCGCAGGCAAGCGCACTACCACTGCGCCATATCGGCCGTAAACACTGAATTCAATCTTTCATACCTACATACATACATACACATATCACGCCTATAATTCCTTGCGGGGTAGGCAGAGCGTAGACAACCGCAAAAAACAGACATTTAGGTACGCCACGTCAGAAAATGTTTGAGGGTCATTCGGAAAATTGTGTATCGCCACAGTGACAGGTTGTCAGGCCATCGCCTAAAATTGTAATACACACCCTCGAGTTCCTTAGTCACCTCTTACTACTCCATTGGGAAAGAAATGGGATGATGTTATTCTAAACCGGCATCACACGGCAGATGAATTCAATCTGAATTATGATATTATACATACATACATACATAAATCACGCCTATATCCCTTACGGGGTAGGCAGAGCGTTAACGGCCGTTCAACGGATATTAACACCACGTCTGACAAAAATTTGAGGGTCAATCAGATAACTGTGTATCACTGTAGTGACAGGTTGTCAGCCCGTCGCCTAAAATTGGGTTACACACCCTCGAGTCCCTTAGTCGCCTCTTACGACACCCATGGGTAAGAAATGGGGTGATGCTATTCTAAGCCGGCATCACACGGCTGATATTATGTATTCATATATTATATTCTTTATTGCATAAATTCGCATTAATACAAAGGCGAGCTTATCTTTATAAGAGATCTTAGGTTGGCTGAAAGAAGTGATAAAACGGGACAAAAGAAATACATTAATGAAAAGAAAAAATAACAAATTAATAACTACATCATACCTAAATATAATATTACACATAAATTCTAATATAGCATAGCTAACATAATTAAATACTCACAATGGAATATTTGGCGGACCTTTCATTCCAGCCCCCGAGGGTTTCTAATTTAGGATTCTTTTGTTTAAGCGCATTGAATTTTCCAAGATTATCATATCGCTTTAGGCGATATTCCCACTTGCCGACCGTAACGCATGCGTCTGTCAGACGAACGGAAATTGCTACGGGAAATACGGTTACCGTGTGATGCCGGCTTAGAATAGCATCACCCCATTTCTTTGCCGTGGGAGTCGTAAGAGGCGACTGAGGGACTCAAGGGGGTGTATTGCAATTTCAGGGGATGGGCTGTTAACCTGTCACTATGGCGATACACAATTTTCCAAATAACCCTCAATTATTTGTTAGACGAGGCATAAATGTTCGTTTCTTGCGGTCGTTTACGCTCTGCCTACCCCGCAAGGGATTATAGGCGTGATGTGTGTATGTATTTGTAATACGGTTACAGTGCGCTTACGGAGGCGTCTGCCAAGTTGTTTGACAGACGTCAACAAATTTCTATGGGTTTTTTTTTCTGGACACTACAATTTTAGCCCTGGGGCAATGAAATCTATACCTGACTGTATGGTGGGGAGCAGGAGCTCACCCGGATGTATGGGAATAAGATCGGTTTTCGAAATTTCTTTTCGTCTGACAGACGCATGCGTTACGGTGCGTTAAAAATACGAAGCGATGAACGAAAAGTGGGAATACCACCTTACGCATTCTTTTTGGATCTAGTAAATTCTATTCGGAGATTTGGAAGTGTCAGTCGAGGCGCCGGTAGCTCAGTTGGTAGAGCATTGGGACGGTACCCCACGGTCCTGAGTTCAAGCCCCGGCGGGCGTTAAATTTTTTCTAATTACTTATTTTAGTTCATAACGATAAGATAAAGATAAAGATAAAGATATTTTATTTGCTGTAGATATGGTCATTCATTACAAAGTTCTTAAAATTAAATAATAAATATTTGGTCAGTATCACATATCTAGCCTACATTACTATAAGCATGCAAATATTCACAAAATATTTAAAGTAACATTTTATTACAAATACAATCCATACATTCATTCATTTTATGGTACAAAAATTCTGTAATGGAGTAAAAACTATGCTGCAGTAACCATTGTTTTAGGCTCTTTTTGAATCTATTTCTTAACGTTATTGCTTTAATTTTTTTTTTTTTTAAATTAATTATTCTCTTACAAGGAAACACATGACAATTTTGGCTAGACACTCCCAAACTTCGGAGAAGTTTATCGGGAGCACGAGTTGCTGCGCTTATAATAATCCTTATAAGTGAATTTCCAATTAGAAGAAAAATGTTAGTAAATAATTTATGGAATGTAAATTCTTACAAATCTAATAGAAAGTTTTTAATTTTTGTTTTCAGAACATTTTGAGAAACTTTAAGATTCTTTAGTTCCACTGGCAATTTATTGAAAATGTCTGAAACCATATACCTATTTGTTCTTGTGCCGTGCACTTTGTTATATCTACAGCCTACAAGGGTACCATGTGTGGCGAATCTTGAAGCATAAGTGTACTGTTTTTGAATTTTAAATTCGTTACTGTGGTATTCTTTCATAATGTGGTACAGCATATATTTTTTGTCAATGGAAAGAATTTTAAATTTTTTAAACAGTGCTTCATAGTTATTTATAAGTTTTCACTCATTACGAGTTTTCTTATCAGATAATATTTTTAAAAATCGGATCTGAAGTTTCCTAATATTTTGCAGGTATGTCGGATATGTTGTACCATATGTTCCCACTGCGTAATTAATAATCGACTCAACTAATGCGTGATACACCAAACAGATTATTCCCCTCGGAGTACGGTAGGATAATAGTTTAAAACGTCCCAGTATTTGTCTTAGCCTAGTACACAGGACATCTATGTGCAACCCCCAGTTTCATCTATAGTGAGCCCGACATAACGATAACTCGGTACTTGTTCGATCGCGGGTTCGATAATGTCAGCTGGTAAGTTATTCCATATAGTTTTGGACATGCCGTAACAGTTTTTCCTAAACCGGACACTTCTCGGTACGACATCATATACTAGTGTATCCGCATTTCTAAGATTTCTTGACGTAACATCCCTTGTTTTTGTAAAAATACTTGGGTTCTGCTTAACAAACACAGCTACTTCTAAGATATATAAGCAGGGCAGAGTCAGTATGTTTAACGATTTGAAATATGGTCTGCAGGATACATCTGATGCAATTCCCATTATGGACCGTATACATTTTTTTTGTGCTATAAATAATGTAGTATAAACGACTTATTGACATTAACACTGTTGCCCCAAATTAAAACTCCGTATCTGAGTACTGACTCTACATATGCAAAATATGCCGTAAGCGTTGCTTCTTTACTGACAACTCTTTTCAATTTTCCTAGTGCATATGAAAATCTATTTAACTTGTTGCAGACCTGTTCAATTTGGTTTTTCCAGTGCAATTTATTGTCAATATTGATTCCCAAAAACTTTGTGGATTTACAATTTTTTACTAAAGTGTTGTCATATGTTATATATATATATTATTTATGTCATTGAAGTTAAGATAATTCGTTTTATTAATTCATTATTCTATTCATTTTACAAAGCCAGAATTTACTATGTTAAGTTTTTAGAAAGTACCTTTTTACCTACTAAGTAGGTAGGTAATATTTTTAACGCAAGCAGATACATGCCTACCTATCTATATTTAATTCTATACAAGCGCAATATCTACATATTTGCAAGACCTTTTTTTACACGCAGCCAGCCATATGCCACGGGCAAAGGCTTTTAAAGCCTCAAAAAATCCATTTCGCCGGTTTCCAAAGCCGTAAAAAAATACAGTGTAGGCCCGTGCATCCACGGCTGGACGGTCAGGACACTTTTTAGACTTTTATTTGGAGCGTCGTGTGCCTAAATTATTACCATCAATGTTGCCGAATAAAACTAGCGGAGGTACGGAAACTAGGGGATGGAAACTGGAATTCTAGAAACGGTAGTTTTCTTTTTGGGGTAAAAAGAAGTTTAGTATTCCAAGAATTCTGTAGATGGCGTTGAACTGACTACGTTACCAGATAGGTACCAAAGCCAAAAGGCATGAAAAGAGTAATTAGTCTTTCCGAATCTGTCCTCGTTTTTCGCGCTTTGTTTTAAAAAAAATGTTTTGTTTTACGTTGTTTTCGTTAGTATGCGGAGAGGCCCATAGAAGTAAATATTTTTGTGGTGCGAGTGATGTAACAATGATAAGTTACGTTTTGATTTACGATCTTATACATCCAAGAGAAAAATAAATGTTGAAAAATTATATGTCGTTCCGTTCTTAACGTTAACGTACAGCGCCATCTATCCAGCGACTAGGAAAAAGTTCAAAAAAATATAGAGTAAACTTTCTAAGTATTTCGAAAAACCGGAATATCGGAACAATTTAACTGTTCCAATATTTCAATTTAGTTTTTAAAGCTTTAAAATTGTTAGAACAATCGTGAAAAAGAGTAGTACATTTTTCGTGGCATAACATTTTGTCACGCAAATACTTAAAAACTGTTCACGACTCCCGCGAAAACTTCCTGAAATCGGAAAAGTATTGATTCGAAAGACATTTTTACTATGATTTTTATAACTTACCATAACAATAAAAAACCGGAATAACGGAATTGAGCTCTAGCCTCTAATATCGAAACTCAAGAACCGGTTTTGAGAACCTTCCGATTTTTCATGACCGAACGGCAACGTATGAAACCTTAGGATTGACCTGGAAACAATTTTCTGGGTTCGGGTAGTTGGATTATTTTGAAAATTACCAGGTTAGGTAGGTATAACTTGCGCAAATAAAGAAAGGTTCCTGAGATTGCAATATTGTTGTTTGTCTCTCTATTAAAATATATGATATATATGTATATTACATATTGGGATACATATGAGGTACCTACCATTTAAATAAGCAAAGCTTTATCGCATGGTTTGATTCCTACTGTAATTGTGGACTAACTAATAGTAGTCGTTACAATAACATATACTAGAGTACCGCCGTTCCAATTTGTCGTATTAGATCCATACTAAAAGAGATGTCAACAAAGGAAAATAGACCCTCTGCCATAGTATTATCCATGGACGTATGGTATTATCACGAATCTGGCAAGCTGTCTAATACGCCTTATTGGAACGGCGCGGCGGCGTTACTTTAGATGTCTTTTGTACGGTTGTATTGTACGACGCATCGAGACGAGTACGATTACCTTTTTATTTCTGCTCGGACTTGTTTCCCGCTTTAACTCGCGGGTGACAGCTGAAAATCAGTGTTGCCTCCTGGCTAAATACACTGAGCTTTATATAATTTTTGCATTTTATATAATTTTACGTGATTATCTATAAATATAAATGTGTGTGATGCAGAAATATGAATAAAGCATTTTATCTATCTATCTATCTATCTACGAGAATGAGAAAATTTTGAAGTGTCAGTCGAGGTGCCGGTAGCTCAGTTGGTAGAGCAGTGGGATGGTACCGGTCTCGGGTTCAAGCCCCGGCGGCCGCTAGCATTTTTCCAATTTCTTATTTTCATTCGTTTAAAGCTGTTTGTACCTGGATGTAACACTTTATACCTTTTTAGCTAAAAACAGTTCGCCAGCCCATTCCGTTCCAAGTTTAAAAATATCTCACTCAAAGTTGTAGCAAACTTTACCTGCCGACTGAAAAATATCGGTTGCTTATTTTGAAGACAATGTAGGAACGTTTTATCGGACGAAAACAAAAGAAAACTTTTTCGAATTGATTAGGTATGACGGAAACGTGGTCAGTTTACCACGCTATACCTACGTATGATGGTTCCGTGCTTCGGAGGGCACGTTAAGCCGTCGGTCCCGGTTGCTATCTATGATTACTTAGACATACTTAGTATATCCGAAATGGTTTTCTCCGGAAATTATTAGAAACATACAATATAAATACTTTAATTTGAAAAGGTATAAAGAGGAAGGTAAAGAAGTAAACCGGGAGCTATTCAAGTATTATCGTGAACACGTCAAAAACCTTCTCGATGCTGCCTACACGAGCTATACAAGCAATCTTCAACAAGATATAATAAAAGATCCCTCAAAATTTTGGCATTATGTTAAAGATCGGAAGAAGGATAGAGTTCACACAGATAATTTTGTTTATAAGGGAAATGTTGTGTCTGGTCAGGATGTAGTGAATGCTTTCGCTGAGCATTTTGGGTCCGTATTTTAAAAAAATGCACCCGAGTTAAACGCTGAAGAGGCTGAAAAAGGAACCAGTCCATCAATGCCACGTATTATTATAGATCACGTAACTGCAAATGACTTACAGCAATCTGCAAAAAAAATTAACTCTCGTACTGCCGCTGGTCCTGATTCTGTTCCGCCGTTCTTGGTTAAAGACTGTATATCAATATTGGAGGAACCTTTGTTGCATTTGTATAACCTAGCTCTTAAATATTCACAGTACCCTCAAATCTGGAAGATCACGAGAGTAACTCCAATACCTAAAGAAAAATCTAAGGTAGACGTGTCATCTTATAGGCCTATTGCAGTATTATCGGTTTTTGCAAAGTTGTTCGAGGCCATTATTGACTCTCGCCTTCGGCGGCAATTAGATTCTGTTTTTAGCGAATATCAACACGGATTTCGAGGCTTTAGGTCCATTAGTACAAGCCATATAAATTTTTCTGACTTTGTATCATTAGAGTTAGAAAAAAAACATCAAGTAGACGCAATTTATTTCGATTTTAGGAAAGCATTCGATCTGGTCGATAATGATATTTTACTGAAAAAATGCGCGGAGATTGGATTTGGTCCTGAGCTTCTTAGGTTTTTTGCGAGTTATTTAGATAACAGAAGTCAGTATGTCCAATATAACGGCTACCGGTCGCCTTACTTCTACACAAGATCCGGCGTTAGTCAGGGGAGCACCTTGGGACCAACACAATTTCTTATTATGATTAACGACTTGCCCTCGGTCGTAAAAAAATCTGAATGTTTATTATTTGCCGATGATTTTAAATTATATAATTCTGTAACGGGAGTAAAAGACAGTGATGCGCTGCAGAGTGATATTGATGCGGTTGTGCAGTGGGCTCAGATAAATCGCCTTCAATTCAACCAATCAAAGTGCAAGGTTATAACATATGCAAGGGTTTTGCCATTGGAAACGATGTATTACTTGGATCGGGAACCTATAGCTCGTGTAACACAAATAAGAGATTTAGGCATCACTCTAACCTCAAAATTCACGTACAAAGAACACATAACCGCTGTATGCAAAAAAGCTAACAAGACATTAGGCTTTATTATACGAACCGTGTATCAATTTAATGATATTAGGGTTGCGTTTACACTTTATAATGCCTATGTTCGGAGTTGCTTGGAGTTTGGTGTGGTAGTATGGGATCCGCGAGAAGCAATTTACATAACAGCTATTGAAAAGATTCAAAAAAAGTTTGCAAGATTTATTTACAAGAAAGCTTTTAATGTCTATCCTTACCTTTTTCCCTCCATGTTTGTGTATGGTATGATTGGTGTAGACAGTTTACAGCTAAGACGTAAGCTATTACTTATTATGCACTATCATGCGGCATTAAATGGAAGGGTAAATAATGCTGCAGTGACCGCTCGGTTTGGCCTGTACGTTCCAAGCACATACCTACGCGGTGGTGGCGCGGAGCGGCAGAGGCGGCCGCGGCCGCTATTTGCAGCGAGCCGTGTGCGCTCCTGCTGCGCCGCGAACGCCCCGACGGCTCGGGCAATAACACTAATTAACGAATTGCTCGCGCTGGAGACGCATGCCGACATATTCCACGACAGTACGAATATTTTTCGTAAATATGCCTATTTATTTTTGAATAACTTTATTAATATTCCGACGAGTATTAATATTGAATAATTAATTTCATTTTTTATAATGTACCTACATATAATATTTAACATATAAACATTTTGGTGTAAACTGTTAGTTTATATTGGAAAATAAATAAAATTGAATTGAATTGAATTAGACGGCGGTCGTTACACAACATGTCAGAGGCATACATACTACTAGTAGGTAGTAGGCAGTTGCAAAACTCTTCAGCAACCAAGTCCGTCACACTATTACCTACTTTTTCTTCTTATCGTGTAGGACGCCCAGTCGTCCAACAACCCGATGACCAAGATGTAGGTACGTGGATCAAAGTTATGTAAGAGAAAGCTGATATGAATTCCTAAAATTAAATGAATTTATTAGTTTTGGAAAAGCCAACCGTGGAGGTTGATTGAAATAACTGGCTTTGCAATTAATAGGTACCTACCTATCAACAGCATACATTGAGATAGTTCATATTAGTTCAAACTTATCTTTTTCTTTTCGTGTGGGACACCGAGTCGTCCAACGAGCCGATGAACCCTGGTGTCAGAGATTTTCAACCGCCTACTACTGTTAGTAGACCTCTGACATGGTTGTGTAACGACCGCCGTCTAAGTTATCATAGACAGCAACCGGGACCGATGGCTTAACGTGCCCTCCGAAACACGGTAGCATTTATTTTCAGACAGATGGTTCACCCATTAATGTCCTAACCAGACCAGGAACAAATTCACATAGTGATAAACATCTACTTTGTGAGTGTCCCACCGAGAATCGATCCCGGCACCTTTGCGTCGCAGGCAGTCGCACTACCACTGCGCCACATCGGCTGTCAATTACAATTTAGTTCAATGACAGCACCTCAAGTTATCCATTCAGGGTTTCGACACAAAGTAAGTATTGGCGGCTGCGCGGTTTCGAGCAACGCGGCCATCCGTACCCGTCGGAACGAGACAGAAAACCGCGTAGCTCGAAGATTCAGGGGCACCAAATATGTATCTACATCTACGATCTACATACATGGGTAAGTACCTAATATGCTTTATTTTTGCATGGCCCGACAGCGTAGCGTATAGTACCCATGCCTGCTACGCCGAGGGTCGTGGAATCGTATCGTGGGTTGATATCCACAAGACACAAATCTTTTAAAAAGGAGCTATGTTCTCCCGATTTCATACATGATCGATCACGACACCTTATTATAAAAAATACTAAAACAGTAGCTACCTACTGCCATAATTCGACCTAGGTATGTTTCTTGGGGAAAGTTGTTCAGTTTCATGAGCAGGTTCACCTTTACGTCCTGTATAAGGAACGCAATCGCGCTATCGTGCTTGGCAACTCCCCCGACCCCCGTCGCACCTCATTCTCCGTGCCGAAAATACTCACTTTGTGCCCTGGTACTTTTTACCACCTAATTTTGTGGTTTTACCCTGTTCTTAAAACATAAATTACAATCTGTTGTTTTTCAGTCTTTAAGGCTAGTACAGACTGGATGTAGCATTGATGCGTGCGTGCACGACGCAACCAATCTGTGCTAACCTTTAATCGTGACTGTTTTAAGAAAAATAATTTAGTCTATGGCAATTGTCAACATGTCGGACAAGTGAGTTGTTATTTTTCTTAGCATTTTCCTATTTTTTCCCTAAATTACATTAATTTTACCGATGAAACTGCTTTTATTTCAGCAATAAAACATGTTACCATAGTTGTGCGCAAATACTGAGTCTAAAAACCTGCCTTTTCTGTTGAAAATATCGATTGTGATTACGCGTTGTTCCCATGTGATGAAATTCGTTAAATAAATTGACAAAATCTGTTTCCCTTGCAGTGAAGACTTATTAGCTGATGATCTAGGTGACCACAGCCTAGCAGACTACAACCTCGGCAATGATGAAGAGGATCAGCTCTTGGCCGATGACTACGAAAGTGGTGGGACCCAGAATGTCCCAGTTTCAACTTCCTACAATGAGAATGCTGATGCTGCACCCTCGGAGTACTCTCATCCTCAAGTTCAACCAGAAGTGCAGTATCCGAAGCAGGTAAGGCTGCAATAAGTATTTGAATTATATAGTAATGTCCTTTGTTTCTAAATGACTGTACCTATTTTATGAAGGTAGGTATGCTTTCACTTTTTGAATCCTAATTTTTTACATAAGGTTTTGCAATATGTTGCTTGATGTCCACACAAACTGAACACGCCCCAGTGCTCATTTTGCTGTCTATTGCAATCCAATTTTTGTGCTCGATACGGAAAACTAGCAGTCTTAAAAATCCTTACAGATTTACTGTGTAAGCATGTAATTTATTAAGTATTCATTTGAAACATATTCTTTAGTGTCATTGTATTCATACAAATGTATCATAAACAAACTATCCACATTTGTCAGTCACTGTAATTTTTCTTTTTCAATTATTTTGCAAAATGAATACAAAAAAATTCAAGGATGTCACTAAACGCGCCTACAACACTTGCAAAGTTGCCATGAAACATTCATGATGTCCTTGATTTATAAAGTTGCAAAACAAATCTTCCCAAACTAATATGCACTTTTTAAATCAAAACAATACAAAGACACTTATTTGGAACATGTGTTTAGAAAAAAGAAAAAATACTAAAGTCAGTCAAGTATAAAAGTGAAATACACAACTCATTCTATTTTCTCCAATTTCAGAGAATCCAATACCACCTTCAACCTGACACAGAATGTGTAGTTCCCAATATAACAGTTGAAGTAGCGAATGCACCGGAGCGACCAAGTTATGCTCCGTATGAACCACCGGAGACCTATGAGGTGGAACAACATGTGCCGCCGGCTATGGTAAGTAGAAAAAATTATCCTGTGAGTAAGAAGTTGGTAAATAATCTAATGAACTCTGTTTTTGGTTTTTCATGGTATTACATCTACCACGGCATACAACTGATGAGGCCTGGTTAAGAAGTTGTGTATAAATTTCCATTTAAATAATTACAGCAAATGGATCACACAGCTAGAATTAAATAAATAGTTTTAGTGTTTGCAACTTTTTACTGTTTTACATGTAAAAGATAGATATTATTGTTAACTGAAAATATTATTGGAATTGGATCAAACCACCATATAATTACAAACCTGAACGGCACTTTTGGCAAGCCAAAAAAAGCTATTTGCCCCATAAAACGGGGAAGTATCAGAAAGTGGATAGTGTGGCAACCTCTTAGTCATTTTCGCACATGTTGAATATCAATAATGTTTCGGAATAATATTATATTATCATATTAAATTAATCTGGAAATGCATGGAGTTACATATGCAATGACTATTCTGTGGGATATGGCAAACTCATATGTGGTTTATCAAATTAGCTTTTAAGATTCTTCTTCTTTCTTTTTCATGTGGAACATTTGAGTTCTCCAAAAGCCCAATATAAACCCCGGTGTCAGAATTTTTTAACTGCCTACTGCTAGTAGTAGCCGATATGTTTATGTTATGACCACCATCTAAGTAATAAAAGACTGCAATGGGGACCGACGCCTTAACGAGCCCTCTGAAGCACAGAACCATCTTCTTTTCGGGCAATCAGGTGGTTCAGCCTGCAATGTGTATAAATTCAGATAATCAAATTTGTCTTCAAACTGCAGGGTTTTATGAACCAACAACTAACTTTTATATAACATACTTATTAAACTTTATATTTTGTTACAGCCATCCACACCAATGGAATCTCCACAGATAGTGCCCACAGAAATGTCTGGAGTACCTCGTAAGTATTTGAATAATGGGGTTATTTGCAATGGGGTCTTTTGGTTGAACAAAATTTTAATAGCATAGATATTGTTATGATGTAGATATTGTTAAATTTACAAACACTATATCTGATTCCCAAGTTTTTAGTGTTATCCTTAAGTAAAATTAGCTGCAATCTCAATAAAATGTTAGCTGCAATTAAAGTTATGGAAAAATTACTTAGAAACGGCCACTTTTGGTATTTATTGCAATAACTTTAATTACAGTGAATATTTCATTGAGTTTGTAGGTTCTAATTTTACTTAAGGATAATACTAAAAACTTGGGCAAACGGATATTCTGATAGATTGTTTGTATATAAAATTATATTTTTCTTGATGTGGCGCCACTGTTGAGGTCGTTCACGGGTACACTCGCCTTAAGGCAAATCATGTGACAAAAAAGTACTAAATAAGGCCTAAAAGTTTGGATGGTTACATATTTTCTTATAATTGTCTCCGTATAGCTGACGATTCAGTGGCGCCTCGCTCGCGCTTCACGTCGGAGCGGCCGGCCGGCGCGCAGCGGACCCCACAACTCAGGGACATACCCGACACACTTGGTAAGTAATCCAACTCCTAATTTACTTACACAAGTTATTACACTCACACATTGACTCCCCGTACATTATTTTTTTATTTAATTTTATGTACAAAAATGTACACGGGCAAACTTAACGCCATGGCGTTATCTCCTAGTCTACCTTATGTGGAAAGGGTCAAAGCAGGTGCATTACACAAAGTAAAAAAAGGCTTGAATTCATATAACACAGTAATATGTACATACGTACAATAACAACAACAATATCCAGAAATACTACACATATACGTTTAACATATATAAATATTCATATTATATCAATAATACAATACAAATACAAATATGTATTTGTATTGACCATGGGCATTATTAAAGTAAATAAAAATGAACCGTAAAAATAACTATGTTAGAGGGTAGTAAAAAAATATTTCATGACAACAATCAAGATGACTGAACTTGGAGTGATTTCAAAAAGGGTTCTCTCAATCTGGATTTAAACACTTGCCTGCTAGGACTAGGAGCATTCCTCTCCCTTCATCCTTCTATCTGAAATAAATATTAACATAAACCCAATCCCTAGCATATTAAAACATTCTCACTTAAAATTTATAAAAATAATACCTCATAATATAATCCTCATAAGAATGTGCAGGTTATAATAATAATATCACAGCATATCATGACGTCAATAAGTGACATGATAGTAATACTCGTACTATCCTACATTGAATAAAGAATTTAAATTTCAATAATAAATAGTACATATCCTAGACCCAAACTAAGCAAATACAATACAAATACAAATAATACAATACAAATAATACAATACAAATTCTTTATTTAATAAACATAATTACTAAAGCAAAGCAAAGCTTGTACTATGGGAACCAGATAGCTGATATTAATACATATATACTCTTTTTTTTAAATAAATACATATTATACATAGAAACACCCAGACTAAACACAAATATTTGTCTGAACCCATGACCACCACAACCATCAGGCCATTCTTAATCGAGCCTATTTTAAAATGTCTTCCAGAAAGGCTATAATAACGTTTGTTTTCCACAGATAAAGTGGTGGTGCCACGAGGCGGGTGGGGCGGAGGCCGAGGCCGCACGTCGTGGCGCGCCCCTCACTACCAACACCAATCGAATCAGTACAGACGGAACAATATGCATAGGGTAAGTTGTTCTTTTTTTTTTATTAAGTATGGGTTTGCTCTTGACTCTAGTCTAGATCATAGGACAGAGACAGAGTGTAAGATGGAGCGAGCTCACCCAGAAGAAGCCTGTTCACTCTTACTTTGAAGAGATTAGGGTTGTATGCGTTTGGAAACACAGACGCAGGTAGTGAGTTCCAAATCGACTAAGGGATGAATCAAAAGCTTTTCTAAAAATTTCCTGTGAATGCCACATATTGCACTGCGCTCGCTAATCCGCCTGCCATGGCTATGGCAACACAGCCTCAACAGTTAGACATAGGCCTCACCCTATTAGGGGGACATTGCCATTTTCAGCACGCTTGGCAGGTGGATTGCATTCACAGGTACCGCTGCTGCCCATTCCCTGGATGATTATCCCTTGGTTGCTCTTTACTACACCTACGAGTAGAATTGGGGTGATGTTTTTTTTAGTAATAGTATAATAGTGATTGTAGCAAACGCTCCTTAGGCCGTACGCTCGCTTACGCGGCCGCGCGCGGTCTCGCGGGATCCGCGCGGCGGTCTGACAGCGCCGCCATTATTACCCGTACAAATTTAGAAGGCGCATAGTGCCTAGGTAGTTGTAATATGGCAAGTGTCGTCGTGTTCGTACGGGTTATATTATGTCGCGGGTTGCTGAAGCCGCGGCGCGGGTGACCGCAGGCCGCGTCACGGGGCGCCAATCTCGTGTTTTGTAAAATCTGGCCCGCGCGGGCCGTCCCGCGCGTGAAACCGCGTGAGCGAGCGTACGGCCTTAATAGGGGGAGGCCCATTTCGTCCAGCAGTGGACTGTTGTGATGTTAGCTTGGTCTATCGTTTGTGGTAGTTTTTTTTACTAAACCATAAATTATCATGAACTATTCATAGTTATAATTGAAAACGGGTTCTTACCGACGAATTATTATTAATGCGAGTTCCCGATATTTCGACGCTGTAATTTGTTGGTAAGAACCCGTTTAAATTATAGGTATGAATAGTGTAAACAACCGCGAAAGTTTGAAATTTCGAATTCTCATCAATATTTTCATCATAGTAAGAATCTAATTTGTTATATCTCTTTATTTCCAGGGCAATTTCAACCCCCGTGCACAATTCCCTCCGCCACGCAATATGCGTCCAAATTCACCTCAAATGCCCCCACAAATGAGGCCGGAAATACGACCCGATTTAACCCCAATGCATCCCGACTTACCCCCAAATGTAAGGCCAGATTTACCCCCAAATATAAGACCAGATTTACCCCCAAATGTAAGGCCAGATTTACCCCCAAATATAAGACCAGATTTACCCCCAAATGTAAGGCCAGATTTACCCCTAAATGTAAGGCCGGGTTTGCCTCCAAATCGTCCAGACATGCCTCCAGAAGGTTTGCCACCAAACGATTTACAAAGGCCAGAATTTCGTCCAGAAATGCGACCAGATGTACCCCTACCACCCGGCCAAGATCTACCCCCAGAGGGTCTAATTATGGACCCTTTTCGCCCTATGGAAAGACCTCCATTCCGTTTCCAATATCGTCCGGAAAACCCGAGATTTAATCATCCTGACGGCCCCAGACATTTTAACCCAAACATGCGTCCAAATTTCGACCCGTTCTATCGTCCGTTCCGTCCCTTTCTACCTATGCGAGAGGTTGCCCCAAACATGAATCACATACAGCAAGTTACCATCCGCCATCAAGGCCCACCCGGGCCAATGGTGGGCCACGGTGGTCCACTAGTGGGCAAGCAGGAAGTGCGAATGTTGCCGGTTCAATTGCCGCCGGTGCCGGGAGGTCTGCAAGGGAAGAAAGTGCTCATAAATCCACACTTCAAAGGGAATTTCCAGCCACCGCATGAAGGTATTTATTTTTTCGTTTTAAATTGATTTTGTGTGTAAGATGCCAAATACAAGAATAAATGTAATGAAACCTTCCAACTATTAATAACACGAAGAAATTACCACATAGTACTATAAAACAAAGTCACTTCTCGTGTCTGTGAAATGAAATTAACTTATTATTATAGTAATATAGACAATTTGTATTGCGTAGTGCTGTCCGGCTCGCCGGTGTATATCCCGACTCGAATTCAAAAATCACCACCACTGAGCCCCACTTTGGAGAACAAATTCGGTAAACATTACTATAAGAAGCCTTCGGAATCGATTCACAATTCGATGGAACTGTGTCGTCATATAACAGCAGGAGCTCGCTTTTATAAGTACTAGAAATTTTACCAATATTCACATTCGTTATTCTGACTTTCACGAATTCGCTTACTCCACTTTTTTTTTTGTATTTCCTAAACAGTAGATTTCATTCACAGTATTCTAGTTTTATTAAAATCTCTTGAACATTCTCGTTATACGCAGAAATATTAAGACCCTACCATCACCATCCCTAGCAAAATTCTATGATTTAAAAAATCTGTAAACTCCGACAGTGAAACAAAACGTACTAATTTAAAAAGTTTATGCGTGAAATTGTAGTCTTTGGTCTAACGTTTACCTTGTCATTTGATTTTGACAATCAGCTGTTTTGGAGAAAAAATGTTAAAATGTTTCAAGGCTTGATACGAGTGGTTACTTGGTAAAGCCACTCGTTGCGAATTCACGGTTAAAAAAAGCAATTCGAAAAGGGCCCTTGCGTGTAGGATTTCAATTACGAACACTTAGGAATTCGAGCTGTTTTTGTCTGAGTGCAAGGAAGACGGAATACAACGCCACCCAGCCAGCAAAATTGTGATATAAGGCCAGGTCTTAACATGAAGTAGAGATATTGCGGGGATATATAAGCGATGCTTATATCGGCCTGAGATATATACGCAACGAGTAACCCTTTTCAGCTGAATAAGTTTATACAGCCAAATGGTGATATTACTAGTGATAGTAACGTTTACTCAGCTACTTTGTACAGCTTTCTTATCACAGCTGTAAAATGATTTTCATAACATTGAATTAGAGCACTAAGGTTATATATCTGATTTCTTAAACTCTGCAATACCGCAAAAGCAGGCTAATATGGCTCCGATATCACGTTTATAGAGCTGGTGCTATATTGATCACCTTTAAAGCTAGGTCGTGATATAACAGCAACAAGAAAGCTTTTAAATCACAATTGAGTTCTATATTAGCCGTTATTAACACTTGTGTTAAATAAGTGGCCATGAATCTAAATTAAAACTGCACAGAGTTATTAAAGCATTGATGGTACCATTATGCCACTGGTTATATAACAGCATTTTCATCTCTATAACTGGGCTAAATAGTGGCTTATCGTTACTCGAGAACACAGTTAAAGAAACCTGTAGCTCTATTTGAGAATTTATAGTGTTGTATTATAACTTTTTATAAATGGCTGCTGATCTGAGTGTGATAAAGTTTTTTTTTTATAAAGTGTGTCTTTCTCCACGGCCATGCCAATTCTCTTGAGCCATTTGAAATAATTTTTGTTTGAAAAACAGTCAACGCCCATTATTTCAATCATTGTTTTCCGCAGAGGACTGCAACAAAACATAGATTTAATTGTGAAAAGGATTATTAATTGCGACTGATGAACCCTAAATATCCAACTGAAAAAAGGAGCTCTTATTCAACTATATATCAGCAACTGTATCACTACTTAGCTTAACAATGGCGCAGTTTGATACCATGATTAAATTAAATTATTGTTATTTATTAAAATACTATGAATTTGGGGGGCGCAATAAAAATATAATAAAAATATAACACATATTTATCAGTAAAGTTACAGGCGCATGTAAAATTTGTATATATGGACCTATACTCACGAAATTTTCATACGTAATTCTCGCACGTAAGAATTATGAATATAAGATTAAAAACATTTAATATTAATGACCAAAACTTTAAATTTTTCGCTTATTCTGTCAACACGCATTACACTACGGACACTATGCAAATTGTGTTACTATGGTGTCACTATCTTCAATTTAACTTCAATTTGCGCTATATTAGTGTTGATGTTGCTAATGTGGCACTTCTTAGGGATAGAACAGCTTCAAAACTGCTAGTATATGACTAGAAAGCACAAATAGACACAGTTATGTCATTAATATACGGTTAAACAGTCCTAAGCGGAGCTACAATAGGGCCTATATGGTGCTTAAGTGTACTATATGAGGGGCCATTTTCCAGTGATAATCACGTTTCTATCACGAATATATCACTGAAAATACGACTAATATACAGCTACTTTTGAAAAATTTTGCTGGCAGGGCATGTTCTCTCCTTGTCGCTCAAGCAAATTCATGCTGCCATATGACGGCACAGGTTTTTTTAATTATGAATCGCACTTTAGTTGTTTTGTGCTGAATTTTGTAAGGAGTGTATGGCTTTTAGGTTTTATATAGCGCTGTCCTAACTTGTCCTTGTAAATTAGTATTTGCTTTATTTCTTGTATAAGTCAAAATTTAGTTTTTGGTCCTAGCTGCATCACATTTGACTTCGGGGATTATTTGAATAGAAAACTGATAATTGAAAAAAAAAAAACAGAGTGTGTTATTTAACTCTGTTCTGGGTCTACAATTTATATTACCTAAAAAAACGCAGAAAAAGATTATTTACCCTCAAAACTTTTAGGACACTATTTAGGACAATAAATGAGGTCAATTCGGGATTTAAATTTTCCTTACTTGCCTTAAATTAGTGCTGTCACTTTCCGTCAAATAGGTTTAGAAAAGGATAGAAGATATCTAAGTCTTGTCATTTTTAAAAACGTCAAGGGTTTTTTCGCTTTTCCTAGTCAATTTAGTCGCCATTGTTTTGATTGTCGCCTTATTTTGACAGATAACACGTATTTTGCATGAAATTATAAGACATGACACGACTAAAATATCTCCTATCCTTTTCTAAACCTATTTAACGGAAAATGACAGCACTAATTTAAGGCAAGTAAGGAGAATGTACATCCCGAATTGTGGCCATCGTCTGGCTTTCACGTTACTGACTAAAACGGCTAATTAAAAATAGCACTGTCACTGACCTTTAAATAAGTTTAGAAAAAGATGTTGATGTCGTAGACTATTTTAGTCACGACTAAATGATTTCCGCGCCATTTCGCAGGTTTCCTCGTGTAAGTTTAACCGTCATATTTTTAATCTCCGCTTTATTTTGACAGATACTACGAGAAATGCGTAAAGTTAGAAAATTTAAGAGACGATGATCTGATATCCTTGTCTAAGCCTATTTATCTAATAGTGACAGTGCTATTTTTAGCTAGAGATATTAGTCGGTGACATGAAACTAAGACTTTTTGTACTTATTTATTTGAAACATCTTTATTTTACGAATAATTTTATAGTTTGTGCATGAGAGTGATGAACTTTATTACTTCTTGCACCGTATTTATGTTATAATTCGCATAGTTCAGATCTGACTGCACTTTTTGTGTAAATAATTATAATTTTAATAGTATTGCACTTTGAAAAATGTTTTAACACTAGTTTGTTAAGTGTTAGAAACTATGTACTTCAGTAAACTTTTCAGATAATTTTCCAAAAATCCTTACATTCTAAATCTTGCATTTGTACACCCTTTTGTATTTTATTATTTCTGTTAAAGATTTTTTTTAAACTGATTTAAAAAACCTAAGTTTGCACTAGATAAAAAATTTATTGACTAATCATGTTAACATTCCACATTCAGTCACTTTCTGTGGGTCAGCTGGAAGAAATTTCTTAGTAGAAATAAGTTGTCCTGTTGTGTCGTCATTCTTTGTATATTATGTCTCTTGTAATGTTTCTTGTGTGCAATAAATGGTTAATATTATTAGTCACTGTATTTTCCATACAGAACGTTTTCAAATGACTAAACATCATAGTGCGGCACATTTTTTTATATATAAAAACTGAACACTTTTTATACTTTTGCACATAAAGTACAATACATAATAATTCTCTTGACTTTTAAATAAAACGATATAGAAAGTATGGTAGTTATACCATGTTTGGTAACATGATTGGTCATTCATTTCAGTAAACAGGTATATTGAAGTATTAGACCGGGTCTATCGCGATAGTATTAAGGTAAATATTAGTAATTTACCTGTGTCCCGACGTTTCAATACAACCCGCGACCACAATACATGAAACTGTATTGAAACGTCGGGGCAGGTAAATTACTAATATTTACCTAAATACTATCGCGATAGACCCGGTCTAATACTTAAAATGAGTGAAAGTGATCGCGAGTGCTTGAAAAGTTATATAAGGTGTAAAAAAATTAGCTAAGAATATTTTGAGGGGTGAACCAGTACGTGAAACTGAACAACTTTTTCCAAGGAACATAGGTCGAAATATGAAAAAAAAATTTGACCCTCCCATACTTAGTGTGTTACCTGGGCGGGATAATTTGTATGGGAGGGCCAATTTTTTTTTTCATATTTCGACCTATGTTCCTTGGGGAAAGTTGTTCAGTTTCACGTACTGGTTCACCCCTTAAAATATTCTTAGCTAATTTTTTTTACACCATGTATAGGTATATTGAACATTTACTTGTATCTTATCAGGTCCAGTGAAGGATATAGACGACGCTGCGGAAAGGTTTATCGCCGAGCAAAGGAATGCCTTAGCACGCGCCGCTACAAGGAAATTCCCTCCGCCCAGACGGTCGCCACAGAGGTTTGTTGGAAATATTTCTATACAATTTTATTCAAAGATGCCGTGTGATGCCGGCTTAGAATAGCATCACCCCATTTCTTTCCCGTGGTAGTCGTAAAAAGCGACTAAGGGACTCGAGGGTGTGTATTGCAATTTTGGGCGATGGGCTGACAACCTGTCACTATGGCGATACACAATTTTCCGATTGACCCTCAAATATTTGGCAGACGTGGCGTAAATGTCTGTTTTTGCGGCCGTTTACGCTCTGCCTACCCCGCAAGGGATAATAGGCGTGATATGTGTGTGTATATTCAAAGAACACGAGACAACATTTAATATAAAATCTTTTGGACGCCTCGTACAAATGGTCGGCTGGCTAGCACATTTTGTATTGGAGATAAGAAAAATATTTAGTGTTTCCTTGAAATTGAAATTATTTATTCAATGTAAGAAAGTGTTATCACTTATTGACGTCATGATCCGTCATTGTAAATAAAAAGAAATTGGTATAACAATTTTCTTTTATTTTGCATAACAATTTTGTGATGTCCTAATAGAAAACCGGCTATAGCTTATTTAAATGTTTCATATGTACCCTTGAATTATTTGCTATTAATTTTCTCTTACCTTATTTTGATGGCCTTGATACTAATATAACTCCTTTAGTGAATTCTTTGCTATTTATTCATAACACTTTCTTAAATAAGCTTAAGAAAATTTAAAATGTCTCCGATACTTAATCATCAGTAATCATCACTCTTGAGAGTGAAGATTGATATTTTATTTTACGCATTTAACACAGGACCGAATATTTTTTGTGTACGATAACGTATGGTTAGTTAGACCCTAGACATTATCATTAACATACTACAAAATAGCAACAGCTTATAGAAAGACAGAAAGAAAGAAAGAAAACACATTTATTCCTGTCCACACAACACAACTTATCGTTATAAGGCTTTTTTATATTTCCAGATATATCACAGAGAACACAATAGAAATAGAGAATGATCTAGCGCGCTCTCCAAGAAAACCGTACGAAGATGACGACTTATTGCGAAGACAGGAAGAATTCATTAACGCCAACAGGGCTGGACTTAGACGAAGGTAATTTCTTTTCATTTCTTTTCCTCTCCTTAAAATTTTTAGATAGATATCGCAGTCATTTCACGTTAAAAGTGTAAATGTTGTTTGATATTCTTTGTTAATTTAGTCGCTATTGTTATGAACGTTGCTTTTTTGACAGATAACGCGCATTTACGTCAAATTATAGTTCGATATCTATCCTTTTCTTAAACTGTTTGGAAGTGACAGCGTTAATTGAAGATAAGAGTTTTTTTTTTCGATTTGACCTCTTTTTATCAGTATATACGAGGTCTTAACAATTAAGTTCATTAATACCTCACGTGCAAAATTTTGGTTTCCATATTTTCGGATTTAATTAGAGATGGCGTCGTCCATTATTATAGTCGGTGATTAGTCGGCTGTAATAACGACATTGAATTTTACTATAATAATTTGCTTTAACCAGTTATAATCATGTTAAACGTGTGATGCTGGATTAGAATAGCATCACCTTTCCCATGAGTGTCGTAAGAGGCTACTAAGGGAATCTAGGGCTATATGTGTATTGCAATTTTAGGCGATGGGCTGACAACCTGTCACTATGGTGATACACAATTTTCTGAATGACCCTCAAATGTTTGTCTGACGTGGCGTAAATGTCCGTTTTTGACGGCCTTTTACGCTCTGCCTACCCCGCAACCGCAAGGGATACAGGCGTGTTATACATATGTATGTATGTATGTAATAATCATGTTCCAGATCAAACCACAACTGTTTTCATTGGTAGAGGCTCTATAAACGTGCACAGTCGCGATTTCTTTTTCCAAACGGCCATTTCAGTAGTCGGTGATTAGTCGTCTGATTTTAAGCTGGTAGTCGGCTTGTCAGCCAAAACCATAGTCGATTGCATCTCTAGTTTACGTGTAGTAAATTGTAATCTCTTTACAGAATGCGCTCGCCAACCCCTCCGCCCCGTCGCTCGGCCTCTCCGCGCCGCTCCCCGCCGCGCACCGACCGACCCGAGAGACTTCGAGCCAGAATCGATACTAACAGAGAAGAGAATGAAGAGGACGGAGAATACAGGTAATGCTATAATTGTGGAGTATCAGGTCATAACTTTACAGATTGCTTGTAATATTTTTAATGTTGCGGTTGCAGGTTTAGCCACAAAAAGCTAGATAATTGTTGAACGCGTTTTAAAATCATACTTCGTACACAAATTACTGTTAAATATGCGTTCAACACTTGTCTAACTTTTTAATTGCAACATCCATAATGTTTTATTATAAAGCCACCTGTCGTCTTTCGCATACATTGTTTTGTGATAGTTTTGATTGATTATAAAACTTTATAAGAATACAAGAAAACTAATATTTTTACACGACTGCCCAACCAAAAAAGTTCATGTATGTATGTTTTTATGTGCGATTCTTTAAAGGACTGAAACTCGTTAACCACCGAAAAGATTCGGATGGAAATGCTATCGGAAGAATCCTTAAAATTCCGAATGTCATAGGCTAAGCTTTATCTCAAAAGCAGTCGTGTTTTTACTTTATTCTGCTTGTTGTTTCTTTCAGACGCCGTATGAGAGAGCAGGAGGCATTGAGGGACAGGGTCATGAGGGCGAAAGAGGCTAGGAGAAGGAAGAGGGCGGTTGCTGCTACTGAACCTGCTCCAGCCTCTAGCAATGACAGGCCTGCGAGGACGGATGACAGGTTTGGAAAAAAGTGCATTAAGTTATAATATTTTAATTAATTTTGACAACAAACACTTGTACTCGTTTCACAGTTTTTTTGCGGGGTAACCCGACCGGTTTGGCTCACATGAGCATTTTCAAGGATTTTACAAAACACAAATCATTATTCAAGAAAGAACATCACATCCACTAAATTATAATTATTTACATACTAATTTGTTGTATCTGTGTGATAAACCGGTCGGGTTACCCCGCAATAAAACTGTGAAACGAGTACAAGTGTTTGTTGTCAAAATTAATTAAACATGGAGATTCTCCAAGCGCCAACAATCGCAAGTATTAACTATGTAATATTTTATGTAGTTTAGTTCAGTTTTTACGCTGAACTTGTAAAGGAATACAAAGACGAAATAGTACATTGTTGTCGAGGTATGGAAAATAAGACTTTGCTGGACGAGTATTCAATTATACAAGTCAAGCAAAGTAATTTTCCCCGAGGCTTACATAGTGCTTTTCTCAAAAAAAGGCTAGGAAATGAAAGATTGTACATACATACATACATACATAAATCACGCCTATATCCCTTACGGGGTAGGCAGAGCGTTAACGGCCGTAAAACGGATATTAACACCACATCTGACAGAAGTTTGAGGGTCAATTAGATAATTGTGTATCACTATAGTGACAGGTTGTCAGCCCATCGCCTAAAATTGCAATACACATCCCTCGAGTCCCTTAGAAGATTGAACTTCTTATAAAAGTTAGCTAGCGACCACAACACAACGAAACAAATAAAAATTTTCAATTTTCCTACCAATTGTAATTTTTTAAAATAAATTCGCCTGTAAGGCACAGTATTACGTAATATTCAGCCATACTAAATGTTTAGTTCATTCTTTTCTTTTTTAATTCTGGACAGGCAAGGGTCTTCACATCATACAGCCTCGTCTTTAGTTACCTGTTTCATACAAAATTACGTTCCGTTTATATGAGAGTCATCGAGATAATTTTGAAATCAAATTATGTGGGTTTAGCGTATAACGAATTTATCTTAATGGACACCAGCAAAGGATTTCCATACAACTTTGCTGGCGTGATCTGAGACGTGACAAACAATGTGAAACTTCGCGGTTTCTTTTTTTGAAAGAAATGAACACATTTCCTAGCATGTTTGAGAAAATTATATTTGCAAAATAAGTCGGCAACTGTTTCGCTTTCTATTCAGCTCATCAGGTAAGGTAACCTGCCTTACTACAGTTGGTATCAAACTGCGTCCATATGGACTACTGGTGCGAATCTGCGAGTACGAAAAGTTACGAATTGAGTTTGCACAACTTTTACTCATCACAATAAAATAATTTAACGTAGGAATTGTAAAATCCAAAATAAACACAACTTAAATCCGTTTAAAATTGTTTTATTGTGATGCATTAAGTTACCTTAGAATTATGTTCAAAACGCGTTCGCCTAAGTAGTTTCTTAATATCCTATTTGAAAATTCATCAGTTTTATTTGGTATTTTCTTCAATGTGATTTCAAATGTTCGGTTTCATACATGTAATGGAATAATTTAATGTATAAAAGAGATTGCGCTTTGAGGGCGTATTTTTGAAACAGTTTCGCATGCAAAAGTCTGCAACTAGCTGTCTAATCACTCGTTTTCTCTTTCTACTGGTCGAATTTGTTAATATCAAGGATACGACGTGTAAAATGGATTTCTGTAGTAGAATGATGTGATACGAGCAGTAGTTAGACTATCCATAGCAAACTTTCAGAAGGAAAATAGTTTTGAAAATATACCTCCTGTTCTCATAGCAGGACTTAAATATTGAGTGTAACAAGGATATAATAAATAATTTCACCCATGAAACAACGTCCCTATATCTGTCATATTGACAATACGGTTTGACATGGTTGGAACTATATCGTACTATGGCATCTATAGGCCGATGTACGAAGCATCGCTAGTACTGATAGCGAAAGTCGTAGGTTCAAATCCTGCCTGCGGAAGAAAATTTAGTATCTAAGGTTATAATTAACGTACTCTTTTTCGACTACACATTAAAACATCAACATTCCCTTTACAGAGATCGCGATCGTCTCGAAAAAGAACCACCGAAACCGAAAGAAACACCGAAACCCACCACGGAACCCACAACCACTGTTCCCGATAAACCCGACACTACAAGGAAATCTCCGGAGAAAGAGATAGCAGTAGAGAAAGAAAGAGACAGAAGTCCGATCAGGAAAGAGGAAGAGGCTGAAGTTAATTCTACTTCCGGTAAGTGTCTTAATTTTTGAAAATCTTTTTATTTGTTTAGTTTAGTTCAGTTTTTATGCTGAACTGGTAAAGGAATACGAAAGACGAAAAGTATATTTGCAAAATAAGTCGGCAACGGTTTCGCTTTCTATTCAGCTCATCAGGTAAGGTAATCTGCCTTACTACAGTTGGTATGAAACTGCGTCCATATGGACTGCTGGTGCGAATCTGCGAGACATCGGTCTCATGAGTGTCTTACGACAACTTGTGTATGAGTTTCTTTTTATTTGGTTTGTTTTGATTAGAAAATTATAAGTTAACTGTTATATTGTGCACGTTTTATCTTGAATCTACTCACGCTTCTTTAAGTCTGCTGGAAGAAATTTCTTTAGAAATAAGCAAGTACCTGTTGTACCATTTTTCCGTATGTTCTGTTTCTTTGTATTTGCTTGTGTACAATAAATTGTTATAATAAATAAATATAAATCTTAGCCGTTATTAGGCAATTTAATCAGTACAGTGTGTGTATAACGAACGATTCAAAGCGATTTCTGATTAATGATAAATGAGTTATTTATCTTTCAATCAAGATTTTATGAAATACAAAGAATACATATTGAAATTTGGATTTTTTAATCGAAACGTGTGGAATAAAAAATATACGAATAAGCCACTGCCTCGTGACATGGACATCACGGCTTGTAACAGTTTTTTTAAAGAATTTATCAAGCTTTTTTTGTTTACCACAAAAAGCTTCCTGATGTCCATTACTAAATCAGTTTAAGCGTAAATTACGACATTCATTTTAAGTATTAGACCGGGTCTATCGCGATAGTATTTAGGTAAATATTATTATTTTTCTGTGTCCCGACGTTTTCTGACTTTGACTGAGTCAACCCGCGACCACAATACATGAAACTGTATTGAAACGTTGAGACACAGGTAAACTACTAATGAGGTCAATTCGGGATTTAAATTTTTCCTTACTTGCCTTAAATTAGTGCTGTCACTTTCCGTCAAATAGGTTTAGAAAAGGCTAGAAGATATCTAAGTCCTGTCATTTTTAAAAACGTCAAGGGTTTTTTCGCCTTTCCTAGTCAATTTAGTCGCCATTGTTTTGATTGTCGCCTTATTTTGATAAATAACACGTATTTTGCATGAAATTATAAGACATGACACGACTAAAATATCTCCTATCCTTTTCTAAACCTATTTAACGGAAAATGACAGCACTAATTTACGGCAAGTAAGGAGAATGTACATCCCGAATTGTGGCCAATATTTACCTAAATACTATCGCGATAGACCCGGTCTAATACTTAAAATGAGTGATCGCGAGTGCTTGAAAAGTTGTAAATTACGTCATATTGTAAAAAAAATATTGCTTACTTGTTGAATGCGATTCTGATCTGTTCATGTCTGACCAAAATACATACATACATACACACATCACGCCTATATCCCTTGCGGGGTAGGCAGAGCGCAAACGAACGCAAAACGGACATTTACGCCACGTCTGACAAATATTTGAGGGTCATTCGAAAAATTGTGCATAGCCATAGCGACAGGTTGTCAGCCCATCGCCTAAAATTTTTTATTTTTTATTTTTATTTTATTAAGGTAATCAACAGCTCATTTTCACAATAGTAGCTTATTTATGAATATATGACATATTTGTAAAGCAAATAACAGATTACCCCGGAGTGACCAGAGGCAGAGTTAATTTAAGTAAGTAAATCTAAGTAAACAGTAAAGTAAACTTTTCCAAATTAATAGTAGTTAGTAACGGTATTATGCTAAGGATCAGTAAAAAATAAATTGTACAGGTTTGAAGCATTAGGTATGCAACTATAAACTAAATATTTGAAAGACTAAGTAGGTACTTATTTGTCTGTGTAGAACGATAGTAGAAATGATATAATGAAAAAATAGCGATAATCAATCGCTAACCAACCGGTCGATACAGTAAATAGTACGTTCAAAGGGTACGTTAATAAACACAGTTTGATGCAATACGAGATTAGGTAGTAGGTACATCACGTCTGTTTGTCAGGACATGTGATTGCCATCATAAGAAATAATTATAAAAGTAATTTACTACAGCAAGATTTGTTTACTGATAAACACTATCAACAGCACACCGACTCACACCACTAAAGGGTCACCGATTCAACCTTTTCTTATAAAAGTAAATTTAGGCAGATCTCCTAAACTAAAAGGGCAGGGGGATGCACTGTCGATAGCTTGCCATCATCCGATTCAAATGTAGAAACACTACTTGCACTATTAATGGGCGGGTTGGTACGTCGTCGGTGATTACTGATTATAACCTGTGTCGCAGTAGGTATAAGTGCTAAAGGTACTGGGTAGGGTAGCAGGTGCCTACCTATTGGCTGATTATTAATTACAGTGTCAATATGCGCCTCAGTCTTAATTAGTTTGTGTTATTTAGCCCTACGACAGCCAGGTCTTGGGATCGAACGAGACTAAGTAACTAGACCTAATCCCGTTCGCTAAATATAAATATGAAGGTAAATATACATTCTAAGATAAAATGTCAGTTTTAGGGAGTATTGATCCCTTGACGATGTTTTTATATGACTGTTTGTTTGTGCAATTGAAGGGGTCAAGGTCACTAAATGCATCATTATAAGTCCTAGCGAGACGAGTAAGAGTGTCATTCATACCATAGTTGGTACGATGCGCAGGAGCGCGTAACAGGCGGGTATGCCGTGTTCGTCGCGAGGGAGTGCAGAACCCTATGCTATTCACCAAGTCCGGGCAGTCTATTTGTGATTTCAGGATATCGTAAAGGAACATCATATCCAACATTGTTCGTCTATTTTCGAGCGACATGAGGTTGTGTATTTTACAGCTTTGATCATAAGTACTAGATGCAGTAAATGTCCTAAAGTTAAGAAATTTTAAGAATTTCTTTTGAATGTTTTCGATTTTATCTGAATATTTTTTGTAGTAGGGTGACCACAAGCATGATCCGAACTCGAGTATACTACGAACATAAGCGTAATAAACATTTTTAATACACTCACGGTTACGAAAGGGTGAGCATATTCTCATAATAAACCCAAGGGATTTCAAAGCCTTACCAGTTATTAAGTTGATGTGTTGATTAAATGTGAATTTGCAATCAAGATGTATGCCAAGATCACGAACCAAATCTGTACGAGCAACTAAGGTTCCATTAATGTAGTAGTTATTTATTTTTGGTCGAGGGCTACGTGTAAACGAAATGATTTGACATTTATTTGCATTTACCGATATACGATTGCGGTAATAGTAATCTGTAAGTCTATCAAGATCTAGCTGCAGATTAATAGTGTCTTGCTGCGATCTAATATTAGTATATATTTTTGTGTCATCGGCATACATAAGGAATTTTGCATGATTAAGACAAGTGTATACATCGTAAAGATAGGCATTATAAAACAGGGGCCCTAGGTGAGATCCTTGGGGAACTCCTGAGGGTATGCAAACGATGTCAGATCTGTGACCTCCAATTACTACCATTTGTGTTCTGTTAGTTAGGTACGACTTAACCCACCGAAGGAGGTCCCCATGGATACCCAGCTTCTTTAATTTAGACAAGAGAATGACGTGATCCACACGGTCGAAAGCTTTTTCGAAGTCCGTGTAAACCACGTCAACCTGTTGACCGCGTTCCATGCTGTCACGTACAAATTTAGTGAACAGGGTTAAATTAGTTGCAATTGATCGACCCTTTAAAAAGCCATGCTGTTCGACAGGTATACAATTTGCTATAATTGAATAAATACAGTCATAAACAATCTTTTCACAAAGTTTACTAAATATGTTCAAAATTGAGATGGGTCTGTAATTTTCTATTTTCTTCTTAATACCTTTCTTATGGATAGGCACAATGCGAGCTTCTTTCCATTTGCGGGGAAAAACACCTTCGCAAAAAGATTTATTAAATAGAATGGATAAAGGAAGTGCTAAAGACTCACAGCAACCAAGAATAAATATAGGGGGTATACTATCAGTGCCCGCGCCTTTGTTTTTATAAATTTTTTTTAGAAGTGACAATACTTTTTCTCTAGTAACTACGATAGTGCTTATTATGTTGTTTGTGGTGTTTTGTGGACTGGGCAGGGTGCGATCGGAGTTAGAGTACTCAGAGGCTGGTTGCGAGAACATGTTGTGAAAGAAGCAATTAAAACCATCTGCAATATCTACACCGTTTCTTAGAGGGACATTGTTGAATATAAATTCACTAGGGTGCGCGCCTCCACCTCTTCTTGATTTCGTAAATGACCAAAACTTCTTAGCATCTTTGGCTATTGATTGCTGACAGCTGAATATAAATTTGTAGTAATTGGCTGCGTGAACACGGTGATAACGCGCCCTGAGTAACCTGAACTCATCTCTGTCATTATTATTACCGTACCGTTTCCATAATTTGTGCACTTTATCTTTTTCATGAATAATCTTAATGAGACTTTTTGTATACCAAGTAGGATAGCAGCGTTTAGAATTGTTTATACTTTTTACAGGTACATATAATTGTATACACAGATAAAGTACTTCATAGAAGAAGTCTAAGGCTTCTTCGACAGTTTTATAGGAAAGTTCTGACTCCCAGTCGATGGCGTTCAAATAGTTGTTTATGCTGACGTAATCAGCCCTGCTAAACTGGAAACTTTCGACTTTAGCATTGGGGAGTGGTGGTATGGTAATATCGGACGCATCAATACAAAGAGTAGTGTGATGAGGATCTACTTTTGATATAGGGAATAAACATACTTTTAACTCTATTTCGAAATTACTAAAAACTAAGTCCAATATATTTCCACAAGGGTTTTTAAATAAATTGTGCTGATTGAAGCCATTTAGGGCTAATGTTTCAAACATTGTGGTAACTAAATCACGAAGAGCGAGAGAACCACTTGTTGACTGCACTGTGGGGCCTGCGTCATCCCATGATACAAACGGGAGATTAAAATCACCAATGATTAAATATTTATTACTATCAAGTTTTGGTGACGTCGTCATATCGGGAAAGCGATTTTTTATTATGTTCAAAATATGTGATATATCACATATTTGGGGGTCTGACTCTCCGCGAACGTATGTAGCAATTACGTTAAGCTCAGAATTATCGTTCAATGCAGTACCAGGAATCGTAATCCAGAGAATCTCCGTGGGTGTGTATGGCACGGGTATATCATAATTAAAGGCCCTAAACTCGCGACGGACACAGATCAGTACGCCGCCGCCTATACATTTACCGGTTGCAGCCAAATCGCGGTCGCAACGAAATACGTCATAACGGTCGTCACAAAATTCCCTATCAAATATACCATCACATAACCATGTTTCGACCAAAATTATAAGGTCATAGTTGTTTGCAAGAATATTATTATAACACTCGTGTGTTTTCGTACGTAGTCCGCGTACATTTTGGTAGTAGATGTTAATATTAGATACAAGCATCATTAAAAAAAAGTTAATCTCAGGTAATGGCATGCGATATGATGGCATAATAAGTATATTACTTTGGCAGTTTTATAGGTATTCCGAGCAAACAGACATATAGATGAGTAGTTTAGATCGCTCACAGTACCCACCGGTTGGAAAGAAATCAACATATAGTAGATTGATGAAATTAAGCAATTAATTTTCATTGCAAAAGCACCACACAGACAAAAAATAACTATGAAATATATAAAGAGATAATCTAGAAATAGCATCGAAGAAAACACCACAAAAACATTTTCATGTTCGTCGTTTATGGTCCGCACTAAGTATTCTAAGAAAATCAACGGATTTTGTTTATGTCCGTTTCGTGTCTTATAAGGATATGTGGAGATGTTTCGTTTTTTCTCACAAAAATTCGGCAGTTTTTTATCCAAGTAAATTCATAGCCGTTGGCCTTAGCTGCTGCGCGACATTTTTTGTACAAGATTTTGTTGTCCACCGTCATATGCTCGCTCACGTAGAAACGCTTCGATTCGGTAGACATACCAATGTCTAGAGTTGTCGGTTCCTTTTTTCGTAGACCAGCAAGTATGTTGTCTTTGTGAATACGTTTTTTTAGTTTTGCTACTATGGATTTCGGGCGACCTGGCTGTTTTACGCGTGGTTGGACCCTGGTAACATGTCCGATGTCATCGAGGGAGAGCTCTACACCTGCATAATGGGCGATCTTCTTTACAAGGTCTGGTAGATTTTCGTTACGCATTTCGGGTATACCCGATATCTCAAGGTTCAGTATGCGTTCCCATTGTTGTTGTTGTTGAAGTTCGTATTTAAGGTCGCTGAGCTGGATACGTAGTGAAACCAACTCGGCCTCAGCTTTTTCAGGGATTACAGCAGCGGTTTCTACCTTTTTCAGACGGTCTTCGAAGTCTTTCTGTTGCGAAGAAACAAACTCCACACTGTTTGATAGGCCCTTAAATTCTTCAGTAAGCCTGACATGGGTATTTTTAATGCCTGCTAGAAACTGGTCAACTTTATCATATTGAGAACGAACGGAGTCCAGGTCGTTTCTTATTTCAGCTATTGAAGAATTCATAATGGTGAGTTTCGAGGAATGTCCGCTGATTTGCTCAGATAATCCAGACATGGAGTCCTTTAGAGATGTAAAATTATCAGCTTGTTCTTGAAGCCCAGTTTTCAGCAGTGTTTTAAGTTCACCCATACGAATTTCCATCAATGTTTCCAGGGCATCATTGTTGACATCGTCGCGTGAACGCTTTGCACGGTTCGCGGCATTCTTAAGTCTATCGCGTTCTTCGGGCACGTTCGTAGCAGTTTCGTGCGGAGACGATAGCCTGTCGAGCGACATCTTGCTGTGGTGCGTGCAAGTGAGATGCGCGTGCAGCTGCGTCCTTCACTCGGTGGTGGCGCGTGGGGGATGTTGCGCGACGATTATTTTTTATCACTGATGCGGTACCGGAAAATAGATTCTAATGCACAACTAATTAGACACTATGTTACTATGAACTATTGTAGTATAATTTATGAGCGACACGATAACACGTCTGCCTCCTAAGAGCCTCAGCGGCATGTTGCAAATAGCAATACACACCCTCGAGTCCCTTAGTCGCCTCTTATGACTCCCACGGGAAAGAAATGGGGTGATGCTATTCTAAGCCGGCATCACACGGCACACTCTCACCAAAACTCTTATTTTAGAACCTAATGTGACATTATGTTGTTGTGTACAGAAGGCCTAACTCCGCCGCTGAAACCGACCGCGGGCGTCGATTCTGACGACGATCTGGACCTGATACTGGGCGACATCGATGGCATCCTCTCCGACGATGAGGACACGGGGCGGTTCAAAGAGAAATCCAAACAGTAAGTGTTATGTCGTGTGGGACTTTGAGTCGATGAATGACCCTATGAACTTATATGTATGTCGAGAGCTATTCAACTGCCTGCTAGGTAACAAGTAACTTCATATTTTTTTTGTGTGGGACGTTTAGTCGACGAATGACCCTATGAACTCTTATTTCGGGAGCTATTCAACTGCCTGCTAGGTAACAAGTAAGTTCCTTTACTTTTATCGTGTGGGACGTTTAGTCGACGAATGACCCTATGAACTTATATGTCAAGAGCTATTCAATTGCCTGCTAGGTAACAAGTAACTTCATAATTTTTTCGTGTGGGACATTGAGTCGACGAATGTCCCGATGTAAACTACAAACGGCGTAAATTCTGGCGACGATCTGGACCTGATACTGGGCGACATCAATGGTATCCTGTCCGACGATGAGGACACGGGGCGATTCAAAGAGAAATCCAAACTGTAAGTGTTATGTCGTGTGGGACTTTGAGTCGATGAATGACCCTATGAACTTATATGTCGGGAGCTATTCAACTGTCTGTTAGGTAACAAGTAAGTTCGCTAACATTACCGTTGGCCGCAAAAAAAAATTTAATTACTTATTTTCATTTATTCACACTAATATTGTTATTCTCAGAAATTTTTCACGGCGCTTCGAGATTGCAAATTTGGAAGTGTCAGTTGAGGCGCCGGTAGTTCAGTTGGCAGAGCAGTGGGACGGTACTCCACGGTCCCCGGTTCAAGCCCCAGCGGGCTCTAACATTTTTTACTTCTTATTTTCATTTATTACTCTCATATTGTTATTTTTTTTACAGGCCAGAACCACCAAAACCGAAACCCCAAACGGACCTACGCTCGAAACTCCCGCCGAAAACCAAGTCAGAGGAGAAGAAACCGCCGAAACAGAGGATCGTTTTCGGCGAAACCAAGACAGAGAAGGAGAAACCGGACCGGAAACGGAAGGAGAGAACTCCGCCGAAAAAAACCGGCGTCAGTAGTTCCACTAAGACTATGGAAGAAAAAAAGATTACTAAGGTATGTCTATACATATATCACGCCTTTATCCCTTGCGGGGTAGGCAGAGCGGAAACAGTTGTAAAAACGGTCATTTACGCCACGTCTGACAAATATTTGAGGTTCTTTCGGTGTATCGTCATAGTGACAGGTTGTCAGCCCATCGCCTAAAATTGCAATACATATTCAAGGCATGTTTGAGGTACATACATATATCACGCCCATATCCCTTGCGGTGTAGGCAGAGCGGAAACAACCGCAAAAAACTGATATTTACGCCACGTCTGACAAATTTTTGAGGTTCTTTCGGTGTATCGCCATAGTGACAGGTTGTCAGCCCATTCCCTAAAATTGCAATACATATTGAAGGTATGTCTATACATACATATGTCACGCACGCCCATATCCCTTACGGAGTAGGCGGAGCGAAAACAGCCGTAAGAACGGTCATTTACGCCACGTCTGACAAACATTTGAGGGGCATTCAGAAAATTCGCTGTAGTGACAGGTTGTCAGCCCATCGCCTGAAATTGCAATACACACCCTTAAGTCCCTTAGTCACCTCTTACGACTCCCACGGGAAAGAAATGGGGTGATGCTATTCTAAGCCGGCATAACACGGCTAAAAAAACTCAGTTGAACACTTTTCCAAACGTCCGCACCGGCGATTGCAAGGCCCGATACAAGGTCAAGGAGTCTAAACAATAACTTGACTTAACAACTGAACAACAACACAACATCCGAACAACAACTGAACACCAACTGGACAACATCTGAATAACAACCGAACAATTACCATACAACAACAACTGACCGGTGCGGCGGAAGATGGCGATTTGAGTATTGGAAACATTGATTGGAAAAAAAAAACTTCATTTAATTTCTCAACTTTATCGAAGTAAGAGCCTTCTCATTGAGGCATTACGCGTCCGTAATTTCCATTAAACTGTAATTTCTATAGGCAGAATGCTTAAAGTAGGTCTTTAAACAACTGTTTTCGAATTCATAATTCGAACATTAAGAGACGAGTGTAGATAAAAGATGTTAAGTTAATTTTTTAAGTATTTAGGAAGTTGTCCAAAAATCAAATTAATTAAGTTAACAATATCTTTGTTACAGGCCAAAGAGAGAACGCCGCCTATGAAAGAAAGCAAAATGTCAATGCGACAGAGAATCACGTTCGAAAAAGAGGTTGGTACAAATAAAATAGTATATGATGGTGAGTTCTACTCGTGAAACTGAACAGCTTTCTCCAATGTCAAAATATGGGCCAAAAATGGACCTCCCATACAAAAATGTGTCGCTTTGTATGAGAGGTCCAATTTTATATATATTTTGACCTTGGGGAAAGTTGTTCAGTTTGACATGTAGAAGAGCTTGTACAATGAGTGACAAAAAGAGTTTAACAAGTCAGAGGTCAAGGAATGAAACTAAACAACTTTCCCCACAGGTAGAACTATAAAAAAAAATAGAGCGCTCATAGTAAATTAACCAGCTCATCTACAATTTTGTGTGGGAGGTCTTTTTATATAACTATAGAAAGTATTTGACTGAAAGTATTTAACGAAGCGTAGTTTCAGTATCTCCGTGTGATGCCGGCTTAGAATAGCATCACCCCATTTCTTACCCATGGGTGTCGTAAGAGGCGACTAAGGGACTCGAGGGTGTGTATTGCAATTCTAGGCGACGGGCTGACAACCTGTCACTATGGTGATACACAGTTATCTTATTGACCCTCAAACTTTTGTCAGACGTGGTGTTAATATCCGTTGAACGGCCGTTAACGCTCTGCCTACCCCGTAAGGGATATAGGCGTGATTTATGTATGTATGTATGTAGTTTCAGTATCGATGAATAATGCCGTGAAAAAAAAAACTAATGCCTATAACTCAGCCTAGGCACGCGTCCAAGCTCAATATCAGTTAGGACTTAAAGTTATAGCGCCCTCTACACGACAAAAATTAAAAAGAATATTCTCTAAAAGAAAAGTTTTATTTCAGACTATGTCTGTCTAAAGAAACTTGTTTCTATGTATTTTTTTAAACGTTTTACGGCTACTTTTATTGATACTTAACCCACCCTTAAGCTATGGCATGCATTTAAATTAACACCCTGTCTATTTCAAAATAACGAAAAACAGCGAATAAAGCCACAATTAAGCTGGTATTGACATATTTGAAATGAAATTACTATTTAATGTAGGATAGTACTTATTAGTAAGTCGTAAAATTCGACTAAGGGACTCGAGGGTATGTATTGTAAGTTTAGGCGATGGCTTGACAACCTGTCACTATAGGGATACACAATTTTCCGGATGACCCTCAAATGTTTGTCAGACGTGGCGTAAATTACCTTTTTATGCGGCCGTTTACGCTCTGCCTACCCCGAAAGTAACTTTACGCCAACACCACCAGTAAACGATATTTGTTTCAAAATTAAATCACGTTTTTGAAAACATGTTACTTACATGCGTATTTTTAATTTCATTTGTTTACAAATTGAATTTGTATTATTAATTTCATTCAGTACATTAGTTTACAAATTTAATAGCTAACCAGTATTATTTCTCCAGCAGGCTGCAAAACAAATGGCGGAAAAGGAACAAGCGCAAAAAGAGAAAGAAACAAACAAATCCTCTTTTTCAAACCGTCGCGTTATTCTACAACGCAAAGTTTCGCAAACGGAAAAATCCGTTTTCACCCGAATCGAGGTGAAATCCGACCCTACAAAACCCAACCCTGGAATATTCTCAAGGGCTGTAAGAACTTTAAACTCGGACAAATCCAGAATCGTGATAAATAAAAAACAAGACGAACCACAGATTGAATACGAGAGTGACTCAGAAGTGGACGAAGATAAACTACTACAGGACGAGATAGGAAACTTGGCGTTAGTCACAAACCTGCCGCACGGTATGACAGACACCAGGTTGAAAACTTTGGCGGGAAGTGATGTGCAGGTAATGTATGATTATGTTATCTGTGGTGCTTCAAGTATTTTTAGGTTAGGTTTCAATGTGTTGCCATTTTTTATGCTGTGATATTGGTATAAAAAGTTATAAAATTACGTTACATTTACGTTTTACTTATAATCTTTACACATGTTAGGTAAATATATCATATTTTTGTAAGTATAATATAAAAAAGAAATGAACCTTTTTGAGAAATTTGCATAAACATAGAATGTTGTCGTACATATGTTTAAACGACATTTTCTATTTTAATATCGAGGATTCAACTTTTTGAAGAAAGAAAAATATACCATACAATTGCTATTACGGTTATTTTCCCGGGGGTTCCGTAAAATTTACATCAAATCCCTTCATCATGATACTTAGATTAGGAAACTCAATTTTCAAATGTTGCCTTTTTCGGTTCCGAAACCTACCATAATAAAAAGTAAAATTTTCCCTAACTTGTACTTTGCTACGTGCCAAATTTCATAGTTTTAGGTCTGTGGAAGTACCTTTTGAATTTCGATTCCCTTGAGAGGGTCAAAAACACTTGTTTTTTGCAGCATAATAGTAGTTTATGCAACTATCATATAATGGGGGTCATTAGAATGCGAGTGTCTGTTTATCACACGAGGCGTAGCCGAGTGTGATAATAGATTGACACGAGCATTCTAATGCCTAATTATATGCAGTTGCATACACTATTTTATCTACACTCTTAAAAAATTAACTCAGTTAAACACTTTTCCAAACGTCCGCACCGGCGGCGATTGCAAGGCCCGATACATGGTCAAATTCAATACGAGAACGTAATATGGCTTGATATGAATTTTTGAAGATTCTTTACTAAAAGTTGTTGAGATGTCGAGTCTCAACAGCCTGAACTGAACTAAACAACCTGAACAACAACTGAACAACACTGAACAACAACTGAACAATACTGAACAACATCGGAATAACATCTGAACAACAACTAATCAACATCTGAACAACAACTGAACAACATCTGAACAACAGAACAAAAACCTATTAAAACAACTGAACTACATCCGAAAAATTACCGTACAACAACAACTGTCAGGTGCGGCGGAAGATAGCGATTTGAGTATTGGAAAAAAAAACTTCGTTTCATTTCTCAACTTTATCGTATTAAGAGTTTTCTCATTAAGTCATTATGCTTCTGTAATTTATAGTAAACCCTAGTTTTTATAGGCAGAATGCATAAAGTAGGTCATTATGCATCTGTTTTCGAATTCATAATTCGAACATTATGAGACGAGTGTAGATAAACGGTATAAGGAGCTTGGTTTTTACAACTACAAGCGGCAGTAGAACTGAATATATGGTTTTAATTTCAACTCGATATCTCTACGCGACAGACGGACAACAGAGTGATTTGATAAGGTTCCGTTTTATCCTAAACAACATCTTAAAAAACGCGAGTTACATCGTTTCCGCGAGCATACAATTCACACACACAACTTTTAAGAGGAGTGATGACGAGGCGAGTAGGCCGAGTGACGACTGTGTAGGGTGCGGGTAGCTACCCACCTGGTCGGGAGTTATGACCGGACATGTTTGGAAGTTGTATATATAGCGATCGGCGGAATAACTTCTATACCGCGTTTTAGGACTTGTATGTGGAGCGCCACAAACTCACTAGCTTTAAAGAAGCCATATTTCACTTATTGTGTAGGTTTCAGTATCACAGAACTATGACTAAAGCTATAGAAACCAGACTAAAATAACAACAGAATATATAATTTCACCTTATTTTTCCACGACTGCCCAACCAAAAAAGGACTGTAATGTTTTTAATGTTTATGTATGTATGTATATATGTGCGATTCTTTAAAGGACTGTAACTCGTTAACCACTGAACAAATCGAATTGAAATTGTATCGAAAGAATCCTTACATTATCCCGAGTGGCATAGGCTAAGTCGTGTTTTATTTATTATGCATGTTGCTCAACCGAGCCGACTAAGGGACTCGAGGGATGTGTATTGCAATTTTAGGCGACGGGCTGACAACCTGTCACTATAGTAATACATAGTTATCTAGTTGACCCTCAAGCTTTTGTCAGACGTGGTGTTAATATCCGTTTTACGGCCGTTGACACTCTGCCTACCCCGTAAGGGATATAGGCGTGATTTATGTATGTATGTATGTATGTTGCTCAATGCTCTCTCAATGCGCTGAAAAAGGATACATTTATGTTATTCGTACGCTAATTAGAAGGTTGTCACAAGTTTCATTTACTATACGTCAGAATTCAGTTGCCATAAATCTTGCTTATTCTTGCCTAAGCTAATGAAGTAAAATTGAATAAGATATCGTTATTTTCGTTTGTCTATAAGTTAAATATTGTTTTGGTTCTATAGCTTTAGTCATAGTTCTGTGGTCGGTATTCTGAGCAAAGGGATAAATTTGTCCAGGGAACGGGCAGCAACATTCCCTGTGAAGTAATAGACCCGATTCCAGGCACGCTTTTATAATTACTAAATTTAATTTGACGTTTCTAAAACCGTTTCTTATTCTGCACGTAATGTCAAATTCAAATTACAGGATCTTTGAAAATAGCTGACAGGATTAAATGTAGCTTAAGCCGATTACTGCAATTCTAGGAGGTGCAAAGTTAAGCAATTTAAATATTTAAAACGATTAAATTGACTAATTTTAGTGGCCACTAAAAAGGTCCCGCTTAAAAATAGTACTGTCAAAACAAATCGAAATGGTTGCAATGTTGGAGTGAACTGTGTGATTTTCGGTCAGATAGGAGAGTTCTAAAGTAGGATCAATTGAGTTGGGAGGTCCTAGAGTGTCACCGGGTAGGAAAGATCTAAAGTGGCACCGGGTCGGTTGATGGATAGGCACCGGGTCAGAATGTTCTAGGCTGGCACCGGATTGAAAGGTTTTAAAGTGGCATCGGGTCGGAAAGTTCTAGAGTGGTACCGAACGAATGTTTATCTATCAATTTCATGTCTTTCTGGCGATTTTACACAAAAATGCACCAAATAAACATTAAATAATTATTGCGTACTGCGCTCGCCAATCCATCTACCAAGCATGGTGTGTTAAGCAAATACCCCCAAAACCCCAACAGGGACAGGCCTGTTTCTATGGTTAAATATAAGAATTATTTTAACAGAAATAGAATATAATTTTTTTTTTCTTGCAACACTTTTATATATTTTTAAATTTGCAGCACTCGATTTAGTAAAAATAGCATAGTCAAAATCAAATTATATTCCTGTCAAAATCTTCCCAAAAACATGGCTTTTGTGGAATAGCTACACTTAAAACCTAGTAACTTAGTGATTTTAGCATTAGAAACTTAAAATGATTAAAACGTAGAATCGGGACTAATCTCACTGCGCTCATCTTGCACTGCGCTCGCCAATCTGACTGACAAGCCTCCAATAGGGGAGGCACATGTCCAGTAGAGGACTGTTATGGCTGTTAATGTAACAAAAATTTAATAAGGAGGTAAATCGTAATTAATCAATGACCTAAAAAGTTCTAGTCATCCAAACTCAATCCAGAAAATTCATGTTGTTTTACCCGACTGCCTCAGAAGGAGGTTAAGAGAAAATACATGTCATGAAGGGATATAAAAATACCCATGTTGCTTCGTTTTACGTGGGAATTAAGAGGCTTACTTAAGCTAGGTGCTTCCCCCATCACTTAAAAATTCAAAGGTCTATGACAACTTAATTTATCGAAAATCCGCTTCTGTCAGCTTGAAGTTGCATTTTATTTTGAATTACGACAATCGGAGTTTACCTGCAGACAAAACTTTTGAGGAAATTATTTAGAAAAATACGAATATTACAATCATATTTGAAGCACCACACTTATTTTTAATTTAGTGATATATTGATCTGTGATAAATGCTTGTATAGTATGTATTTACATGGTATTTATTTATGTACATAAGATTTTTATACATATTTCTAATTACTTTTGAATTCTTCGAGAAAAGATTAGAAATAAATAAACAAATAGGGTGTAATTTTAATAGTGACCGATAGCGAAAAAGCAAGAAGTACTTTCCCCAAAAAACATATGCCGAAATACGAAAAAAAAATGGTCCTACCATTAAAAATTGCCGATCAGTTGATTTGAGTTAGGAAATCAAAATATTTTTGTCATATTTCAACCGATGTTCCTTGGGGAAAGTTGTTCCTTATTTGCCAGCCCGTCTTGAGATTTCACTTTCAGTCACTAGAAAAATTTCAGCCTATATACAGGTTGTAAGAGACAGCCTTCCGAATACTTATAGGGTGCATTAAGACCATGAAAGTGAACAACATTCCATAAAAAATATTTCAGGAAACATAAAAAAAAATTGGACTTCCCATAGTAAATGCAGTCAGCCGATCGTGATTTTGTATGGGAGGTCTAATATTTTTTGATGTTTCCTGACATAATATGTTTCCTGACTTAATAAATAATCTAAATAGCAATAAATCATTTGATAATTAGTACTTTGTAAAGAATTGTCTATGCGGATTTAAAAAAAACTAATATGACCTTCAGATTTACTAAGTTACACAAAATACTCAGTACACTTAACTACTTAATATCTTACTTTATTAAGTTTTCATTTAAATTTTTTACCAGCATTTGAAAAAGTATCAACATATAGCGGTAAAATCGTAAAATGAAGTTATGGTACGTACTTTTGACGCTAACTCCTAATGTGGACGTTGTTTAGGATGTTTTATTTTTTGCTAGAATTTACGACTTTACATTGCACTCCCTTCGTACTTTTAAATGGACATTGAAACCCACCATTCTTAGACACAGCAGATTCCCAAACCAAATGTTTTTGTGTTTGGCTTTATATCTTTTCTCGAAGAATTACATTGTTATGTTCAACTTATTTACATGACGTGCAATAATTGATGTGCTGTTGTAAATATTGTGAAAATTATTGATTTGTGTTGTGATACTATTGCTATTTAAATTCTGTAATGAATGTTAAGAACATGTAGGTAGGTTGCACATATAACTGCAATTATATTTTAAATTTTGGATACTAGTGATATTTTGTGATATTAATCTGTTAAATAGTTTTTAAGTATTGTTGTTTTGTTCTAGTCAATGTACTTATAAGTTTGATGTCAAGAATTTTTTATTTTATTATGTTATATCATGCTACAAGTAAACAATTTTCATACGATATTAAATGACTCGTATTAAAATTGTATACAATCAAGTTAATGAAATATGAAAAGTGTTAAGCGCTTTTAAAAAAATAATACGTATTAATATTCTGCGAAATTCTGGTAATAATACTCGTTTTATTTTCGAATTAATGTGACTAAAGGTATCCTAATTTATACTGTAATCAGAAGTTGTTTGTAGTAAGAGCGTTAATCTTGATAAAGATTTTAAGATATTTGTTGTCAAATAGAATAACAAAATTGAAAGGTTTTGGTTTATATAATCTTAGCGAATATTCCTTGTATACTTACAAGGATTTTTCCTAAAACGTATGTTATATGTTACTATTTGAATGTTTGCTGTATTTAATTTTGGCTACTACGTTTTTGCCTATTGATTTATTCAATCATTTAAATGTATTAAATGCGAATGCGAAACCATCTCAATCCTACTATAACAAGTGCTTTTGTATAATAATGTATTATAATATTATTCCAATCTATTGCATATTTTGTGATGTATACTAAGAACTTAGAAGTTCTTAATATTTTTCATATTTCTGAAATAACAACTTTATTTAATATTAATAGCCATATCATAAGTTTAGCTTAATCATAGAATAGTTAACATAGTCCAACGTACAGAGAGTACAATCCGCACGGCTTGATGTTCCAGAGTTTGACTTTGGATAAAGAAGAGCGCAGCGCAAAAATAACCTTCAAAACTACGATCGCCGCGGAAAACTTCAAGAAGAAATTCAACAGTAAAATGGTCGCCGCCAGCCGACTCGTCGTCACATTGAAATAGAAATTATTTATAATTTTGATATATAACCAAGAAAAGCAATAAAATGTGTTGATTACTACATTTACAACATGATGTCCGTCGCAAACATTTGTCACAGTTGTGGCCATTCTTAGAACAGTTTAAGCAAACTACCACAACAAAACAAAATTGATTGTAATTTGTTGTTAAACACTGCTTCAACATAAACTGTTAACTTGCTCAATAACAGCAAGTAAAAATAGTGTACACTAACAAACACAATTTTATGAACCGTTGACTTGAAATTTTCCACACAACTTATGCCATCTATAACATTCACGGAAGATAATATTCAATTTCAAATGGATACAAAGAATGATAAAAACAAATTATTACGGTATTTGTTATCTTTAACTTTTGTAAACCAACAAATTGTTAATTCTAGCAAAGTGAAGTAGTATCTTTCTTTTGCCTGGCATGCCGATGTTTGAATTTTTTTTTCTTTAAAACTTTATTAAGCACGTAAAATGTGTATAAAATCTGCGTGAAGAACAGAAATAATAATATTATGTTATGAAAATGTATCTGATGATTATGACAGTAAGGTGTATAATATTATTTACATAATTCGTAGGGCGTGCATAAATCGTACTTTATTAGGTTCAAATACGGTTTTTTATTGTTTATGTTACATTTCTAGTTAGATGTAACTTTCAGCTACGCATATTCTTTCTCTGTTTGGTTTTAAAATAAATTTTTAGGTTATGCATTTGAAATTTTGTGTAACGACCATATTATGTAGAAAATAAGTATAGGTAAGTAGGGTGTTTTTTGTATTAATTTTCACTACATTTTTGTCAACTTATTAATCACTTAGCTATATGAAAGCAATAACAACGAATCAAAATAATACTGATTGTAAAACAATAACTTAATAGAAACTTAATATAAAATAAATAGTGTTCATCTTAGAAAATATCAGATTTTTCTACATACATAGAAAATAGCTAGATTTTTGCCTTATAATATAACAGTAAACTATCATGCATGGTAATATTTAATCGCATATAGTTCGGGACTTTTTTAGGTTTTTTAATAACTTAGTAGGTAATTTTCATTTTATGCTATTGGAAATAGTACCTAAATCCAAAAGATTTTGAATTTGCTTTTAACTGCATAAGCTATTCAAATTGTCAGATTTTGTTTATGTATAACATTAAATTTTTTGTCGTAATTATATAACCGCCAAAAATGCAAGTAGCAGCATTTTGCTACTAAATGTAGTAATTTTTTAGTCAGTTAAAAAACGTCTTTGAAATCTCTTCTTGTTAAAAAATATTTGTTTTCGTACTTTATGTCTTCAATCTTTTTTTATTTCTATTGTTTTACTTTATTTAAATAGACAAATGAATTTCTTTTAAGACATAGGCATTAAGTAAAAAAATAAACATGCTTTAAGATTACAGAACGCCAAACTCGCAAAATGTCTATTATTCTAGAATGTTAATCTTCCGTATTTTGTAATTTCTGTAGAACGTTGTTTAAGTTCATGATGGCCTCAATTTGGGATAACAGTTTTCTTAAATAACTATAAATTTGAGCTGTCACTTTTCGTCAATTTTTTTTAGATAAGTATAGTGGATACCTAAGTCCTGTCATGTCTTATAATTTGACGCAAAATGCGCGATATCTGTCAAAATAAGGCGACGATTAAAACAATGGTGAATAAATTGACTAGAAATGGCAAAAGAATCGATTGCTATTTTTAAACATGGCAGGATTTAGATGTCTCCTATTCTTTTCTTAACCTATTTGACTGGAAGTAACAGCGCTATTTAAAGTTATGAGTATTTACCGAATTGTCATTATTTTCTACTCATAATTGAGCTAAATAATATGAATGAAATTTATGTCTGTTGTAACTATTTTTAATTAGTTTGTCTACTAAATACATATTAATGTGCTTGCTTGTATTTCGTGTTGTAGTCCAAAATCCTGCTTTTGGTAACGGTGCGATAAATTGTCGTTATTCTAACTTAGACGTATGTATTAGTAACAACTTTTTCTAAATACATAGAATGTGTTTTAAAAATGAACGTATGATTAATAATTGCAGTTCTGTTGTGGCTAAGTTTTTGCTTTGACAGTCGGTGGACGTTTATCTGGATGATTTTATATTATCTTTCGTTCATTAAGTTTTTTGGTCATTTGGCAGTCACAAGGTGTAGAAATAATTTGTGAAACGGTAAAGTCTATTTTGTGACATAGTTTGTAGGTTATCTTTTAGATTTTTATTCGTTACTTTTAACAACTCAAATGCAAAAAGATAAAAAAGAGTTGATTTTGTTTAAATTGTAAGCTGAGATATAGTTGAACACATTCTTTGCTATAATTCATTTAAAAACGGATATATGGTATATTTTTATTAAAAAGGGTATCCCTTTGTATATTTTATCTGAACACCTACGTTTGAATACGCACCAAAATTCGATGTAGGAAAAATATATATTTATATTTGGTAACTTTTCGTCAAAATTCCTGACTTGAAACAATATCTTAGAGTCAGGAGGCATATGTTTAAATCAGAGAAAAGCCGATTTCGCATGCGCCAGACTGAGACAAGTTCTTTAGCCTCACGTTTCACATAAGCAATAAATGTCTTGGACATTACACAAAGCGATATCTAGCCCCAAACTAAGCAAAGCTTGTACTATGGGAACTAGATAGCTGATATAAATACTTTTTTTAACATAAATATCTTATATTATACATAGAAACACCCAGACTAAACAAGTAACAGGACATGACCATTTTCTTCTGCTTGAAATCATTTAAAAATTAGACTTGAGCTAAATGGATTCAAGTAGTAAAACATGAATACGAGTGCTTGGTTTCTAGCACGTGCAAAAATGGCTTTCTACTGATTTAAAAATACATTTCGAAGTTTTTTGTTAAATTCCTCCTTAAGTATTAGGTAAGTACTGCTTTTAAAAATATGGTAAACATTTGAATAAATGTGTTAAAATGTCAAATTGTTTATATTTTCACCTTTTACTCGTAATATGATCTCGAATAAACAAAAAGGATTTATTAAAATAATTGTGTGTTTTAATTTAGAATTGATAAGTTTATACTATACCCATTTATAAAGTGTACATTTGTATTTAGTTGTTAAGTTTAATTTGATACACAAATTGTGTAAAATTTACTGTCCCAAAAAATATTTTTATCTTACGAAATATTTTTTGTACAAGTGAAACTCAACCCAAAGACTGAAAATATAAATAAAAGATCGTTAAATTTATACAGATTTTTATTTCATCTTCCATCTAATGAACGTTTCCTTAAATAATGTAAAATAAATTATAAAGTAAAATTGTCACACTAGGTACTAACCTAAAAATTCGGTCGGTTACACATGTTACACATATTAATGTCAAGAAAGTTTAGCAGTAAAAGCTATACTTTTAAATCTCACTCAAATACTACCTATTATTTCTTTAACATCACTGGAATATCTGAAATCATGATCATAATTAGAGGCATATAAATCGTGCCTCCATTCTCGGCTACGTCTCGTTTGTAATAGTTTAATAATAGTTTGACACGAGCATTTCTAATGCCTGTTGCATACACTATTTTATCTAGGTACACTCTACAGAAAAGCTCTGAAAAATCGACTTCGTACACTTTTACAAACCTCCGCACTGGCAATCCAATGCCAAATGTATTCATCACTTTAAATTTTTAAAATAAAATAAGGAAAAAGTACTTTAAACAAGAATTATAACGAAATTCTGACAAAAACAATGTTAAACTCCACAACGGCTTGGATGACAGATAAAGCAGGTCTTTATGCAACTGTTTTCGAGTTTGTAATCCAAAGATTATGAGATGAGCGTAGTTAAAAACATTCATGTAGCTGCCTTTAAAATAACCTACCGTACTATAACAACCAAAACGAAATCATGAAAAACCTATCGCGCATAATCAGGCTAGGCGCGCTAAACCACTTTATTCTAACTTTGCCGTGTGATTCCGGTTTAGAATAGCATCACCCCATTTCTTTCCCGTGGGTGTCGTAAGAGGCGACTGAGGGACTCGAAGGTTTCATGTGTATTTCAATTATAGGCGACATGCTGACAACACGTCATGGCCCTCTAATATTTGTCAGACGTGGCGATAGCGGCCGTATTAAACGGCCGTTAACGCTCTGCCTATCTCGCAAGTGATAAAGGCGTGATATGTGTTTGTATGTATGTACATTTAGTACCTAAGTATATCAGAAAGTAAATTTGAGTCTGTTATTAAGAAAACAATATGTTATAAAGCCTACTATAAGTTAGATGATTACATTAATGACAAAGACAAGAAACACGCACTCATTTTCAATACCAAAATGGGGCTTGCGTGGAGTTTACAACTGACATAATTTTAAAATATTTCTTTATTTGACATACTAAAATTATTATTCATAAGAATCTACTTAGAAATTCAAGTTCTGAATGTTTAGCGCAAGCCAAGTCTGATTTCGAGCATTCATAGTTTATTCTGGCTCTTCGTTGAGTTACATCTAAAACATTGCCTTGCGATGATTCTCTTCAATGGTTGAGTTCATAACTCATTAACTAAATTTTCAATACCTTATAGCCTAAATAGGCATTAAAATAACAAATACTTCTACTCTCATCTGGGACACAAAGTCGAAAAACGACACGATGACCCTTGATGACATGAGAAACAACAATTTATACCTAAAACACGTAGTTCTTTCTAATACTCAAATTGCTGGCGATATTGAAGTACTTTGGCACGTTGTTGACTATATTCCTATATTCGGCGGTGTAATCTTCTGGATGGTGGATTTTGTGAGCGTGAAGTGACACGTCTATCACTGGCTGAGACTGCTGCGATAGTGGGATCTGGAAATAAATATTACATTTATATTATTGGGGTTAAAATGTGGTTTACCGCCCTACAAATAAAAAGATAAATATGCATCTATATTTTTAGAAAACTTGCAAAATTTTCTGCCACAGGCTGGATTTGAACCTGCTACTTTCGCACTCAAGTGTATCTTGATGCCAGTAACGCGTGGCACGGCTCCATCCATCGGGGTAGTTTTGTAACTAATACCCAGCGACTAATTAATTTATTCTTTTCAGATTGAATGTAGTCTAAGCATCTTTAAAAATATTACCCCTGTCATAGACAGATTAAAGTTTTTGACAGTGATAGTATGAGGCACGCACTGTCTGTACACACAGCTGAAGCCATTGCGAGTAGTTCACACTCCACAAGCTCCTCAAGCAACCGACGCCCCCGCCGGCGGGGGCGCGGAGGTAACTCATTTGTTTCCCATTTTGGGAACTACCGGCACGTTCCGGGTACATTTAGTCCAATACGTCGCGTCCTAAGGGCGCGATCGTTCTGACTGTTTGAACAACCACACAAACTTCTCCGGATAAGCCCCAACACCCCACCAAATAGTCAGGTTTAGATTTCAAAGCCCCGGAGCTAAAATTACAGAGAACAGCCTAAAAAAATAAACTGCATGTACAATACATACATTTATTTTTATAAAGAATGGGTTTGCCGTTGAGTCTAGTCTAGGTCATAGGACAGAGACAGAGTCTTAGATGGAGCGAGCTCACCCAGAGGAAAAAGAAAAGAGCTCACACATAGAAATAAAAAAGCGTTGATACATTCCTTCCTTCAAATATGCACATATCACGCCTATTGTCCCTTGCGGGGCAGGCAGAACGTAAACGGTCACAAAAAATGGCCTTTTACGCCACATCTGACAAATATATGAGGGTCATTTGTAAAATTGTGTATCGCCATAGTAACGGGTTGTCAGCCCATCGCATAAATATAGTTACTTACAATAGCGTCAACGGTGAATACAAGCGGTGCAAATCGTTCACTAAACGTGGGCGTAGAGTGAATTATCACGTAGACCGGTCTGTTCAGTTGTGTGAACGTGTGTTTGATGGGCATCGAGAAACTCCATGCGGTCAGGTTGACATTTGCTCGCGGCCATAGAGTTATAAGGTTGTGGGCCGGGCCTGTGGAATGAAAGTTGCATCTTTACATACATACATACACATATCACGCCTATAATCCCTTGCGGGGTAGGCAGAGCGTAAACAACCGCAAAAAACGGCCATTTACACCACGTCTGACAAATGTTTGAGGGTTATTCGGAATATTGTGTATCGCTATAGTGACAGGTTGTCAGCCTATCGCCTAAAATTGCAATACACACCCTCGAGTCCCTTAGTCGCCTCTTACGACACCCACGGGAAAGATATGGGGTGATGCTATTCTAAGCCGGCATCACACGGTTATCGGCAAACGGTTAACGGCATCTTTACATATATACATAAATAGGCAGAACGTTAACGGCCGTAAAACGGATATTAACACCACGTCTGACGAAAGTTTGAGGGTCAATCGGATAACTGTGGGTAAGAAATAGGGTGATGTTATTCTAAGCCGGCATCATACGGCAATCTTTATCAATTGCATTTTTTTTGTAATTGTATTTTTCCCGTTTGTACTCCTTTATAAAAGTCTACCCGTTGCCCACACTACCCCCTATGTCTGGCTCACCTGCCTCTTGTGGGGTAGGCAGAGCGTTAACGGCCGTAAAATAACGGTCATTTACGCCGCGTCTGACAAACAATTGAGGGTCATTCGCAAAATTGTTTATCGCCATAATGACAGGTTGTCAGCCCGTCGCCTATAATTGCAATGCACACCCTCAAGTCCCTTAGTCGCCTCTTACGACACCCACGGGAAAGATATGGGGTGATGCTACTCTAAGCTGGCATCACACGGTTCTAAGCTCTCGGTAAATATCCTGCCTACTAATAATCCCGCGGATAGACCCGATCCCATAATACATACATCAGCCTATTGCAGTCCACTGCTGGACTGCTGCCTCCACCAGGGTACGCCATAGGGCACGATCTCTCGTTTTCGCCGTCCACTCGCTAACCTAAACCATAATAATAGATACGTAGTATTCCTTACCAGTCATGGTAAAGTTGAAAGTGCATGATTCTCCGACACAATTTCTCGTGCTGACTATCGACGGATCAGGATTGAACGGCGCCGGTGGACCCGTCGATAAGAATAAGCTGTCTTTACTGGAAAACGGAGAAATAAAGGTATAAGAGATTTTCGTTCTTATAAAAATAGTAGCTGTTTTAACGGGTCAAGGGAGCAGAAACAGAGACAGTTTTTGCTTGAACTCTGGAGATGGCAATTTGAAAGACTTTTAAACATAATCACATAAATTCTGCATCTTCGAATGATCATTGATTTTAAAAACAGAACTCCATTCGATTGGTTAAGGCGAGTGTAGCCGTCAACGACCTCGAAAAAAAGGTTTCTCTTTATACAAACAATCTATCAGAATTTCCAATGCCAAAGTTTTTAGTATTATCCTTATGTAAAATTTTAAACTGCAAACTCAATTAAATATTCGCTGCAAATAAAATTATGGAAGAAATGCCTAAAAAAGCCACATTTGGTATTAAATGCCATAACTTTGTAGCGACCTCTGGGAGCTACTGCAAGAAGCTCATTCAAAGTGGTTCAAGAGCAAGCAAGACGCAACAGAAGTTCCAACATATCTGCAAGATGGCGCCACGTGACAGGTGTGCAGAGAAACAAAGAGCCTGAAACGCGGTATCGAAGTGTTTCACCGCGTAACGCATATATACAACTTCCAATTCAATCCAGGTGGACCAGTCGGTCCCCTGGCCACAACACCCGGCCAGACGGGTAGCTACCCTTTTCCCGACACCACCTGGAACCCTCCATTCTGCCTATTGGCATCACTCCTGTCACCCGCCATATTGGTGACCCCTACCTTGGACTTCGCAGCCTTCAACCACGCATCAACCACTACAGCATGCAGCCAACTACTACGTCATCAGCACCCACCGCAGTCACAGCACGGCAGCTTCACTGGTCTTCCATCATCGTCTCGACTCACCGTAGACGTCCCGACTCACCGTGGACATTGGAACCAGCACTGCTTCGCCACGCCTGACTGCATCATCACGCTACATGACGTTATCAGCCCCACTTCGCTCGCTGACGGTATCGACCTTCGGTCTTGAGGGGGAGTACTGTAGCGACCTCTGGGAGCTACTGCAAGAAGCTCATTCAAAGTGGTTCAAGAGCAAGCAAGACGCAACAGAAGTTCCAACATATCTGCAAGATGGCGCCACGTGACAGGTGTGTAGAGAAACAAAGAGCCTGAAACGCGTTATCGAAGTGTTTCACCGCGTAACGCATATATACAACTTCCAATTCAATCCAGGTGGACCAGTCGGTCCCCTGGCCACAACACCCGGCCAGACGGGTAGCTACCCTTTTCCCGACACCACCTGGAACCCTCCATTCTGCCTATTGGCATCACTCCTGTCACCCGCCATAACTTTAATTACAGTGAATATTTTATTGAGTTTGCAGTTTAAAATTTTACTTAAGGATAATACTAAAAACTTGGGCATCGGATATTCTGATAGATTGTTTGTAATGTGTGATGTCATGCCATGTGAAAGCAATAAAGAATTGTGATTATAAAGTGAAAACTTTTTTGTAGAGTGGCGCCACCGTCGAGGTCGTTGACGGCTACACTCGCCTTAATAAAAAATGGGAACCAATCTACATTGGGTGAATACTTGTGGCCCAACCTGTACATAGTTTTGTTATAGATCATACCCTTATAGCAGTATGCAGCATGATCGAGGTAACATCTAACTTACAAACATAATTATACGAACATCGAATTATACGAACATTTAATTATACGAACATCTAATTATACGAACATCTAATAATACGTACTCTACTTACTACTACTAAAACAACCATAACAATCCAATGCTAAACACCAAGGCCTCCCTCTGTCCCGCTTTTTTTTTACAATAACGGATCATGAAGTGATGACAGCCGATGTGGCGCAGTGGTAGTGCGACTGCCTGCGACGCAAAGGTTCCGGGTTCGATTCTCGGTGGGGCACTCACAATGTTGATAATTATCACTTTGACAATTTTGATTGCAGGCTTGAACCACCTGATTGACCGAAACGACAGATGGTTCCGTGCTTCGGAGGGCACGTTAAGCCGTGGGTTGCGGCTGCTGTCTGTGATTATTTAGACGGCGGTCGTTACACGACCATGTCAGAGGCCTACTACTGGTAGTAGGCGGTTGAAAAACTCTGACACCAGGGTTTTACGATTCGTTGGACGACTCGGTGTCCAACTCGAAAATAAGAAGAAGAAGAGTGATAATACTATCCTAAATTGAGTAAAGAATTTTAATTTCAATGTCATTCAAAGCGATCCAATCTGACATATAATTACGCAGACATTGAAATAAAATTGTTTGCCCAGTCAGGTGAATTTAATGTATAATTAATCTTACTAAACAAATTATATGCAAAGCAGGCACCACACAGCGAAATTCTACCCATGGGTGTAGTAAAAAGCGAATAAGGGATGATCATCCAGGGAATAGGCAGCAGCGTTCCCTGTGAATGCAACGTCTTGCACCGCTCTCGCCAATCCGCCTGCCAAGCGTGGTGAGTGTGGAAATACCCCCCAATAGGATGCCTATGTCCAGCAATGGACTGTTGTGGCTGTTAATGTAATGTAACTAAACAGAACCTTTAACAATTAGACAAATAGTGCAAAAACTAAACATATTTGTGAATAAATACCAAGTATTTACATGAAATGTTACATACAAGGACCCAAGTTATATACAAATAAGTAAAGTCAAGATAAGGCTGTGTTAGACAGTTTGGACTTTGGACCGTTCTTATACATACATATATCACGCTTATAATCCCTTGCGGGGTAGGCAGAGCGTAAACGGCCGCAAAAACGAACATTTACGCCACGTCTGACAAATATTTCAGGGTTATTCGGAAAATTATGTATCGTCATAGTGACAGGTTGTCAGCCCATCGCCTAAAATTGCAATACACACCCTCGAACCCCTTACGACTCCCACAAGAAAAAACTGGGGTGATGTTATTCTAAGCCGGCATCACACGACATACAAACTAAACATCAAAACTGACTAAAACTTAAAAAAGAAACTAAAAGTATCTAAAGCTATAAAATCTGTCGTTACAAAATGTAAAAAATAAATACTGAAATTATCAGCCTATGATACTGAACAACTACCCGACTAATGAATTTTCAGAAAGGAGATTTTTTAAAGCTAAAAATATACAGGGTGTAATGGACTGTCCTCCGAATACTGAAAGGGTGTATTCAGACCATGAAACTGAACAACTTCCCATAATACTATCCTACATTGAATAAAGTGATTTCATTTTCATAAAAAAATATTTCAGGAAACGTCAAAACTTTTTGACTTCTCATTGTAATAAAGTCAGCTGATTGTGATGTATAAGGTCGATTTTTTTTGTCGTTTCCTGACATATGTTTCTAGGGGAAAGTTGTTCAGTTTCATGGTCTGAATGAACCTTATAAGTATTCGGATGGCTGTACTTTACACTCCGAATAGGGTGTTATTTTACTATTGACCGAAAGCAAAAACTCAAGACGGGCTGGTGATAAGAAACAACTTTTACCAAAGAACATAGGTCATAATATGAAAAAATAAATTAGAGCCCCATACAAAATTGCCGATCAGCTGATCAAAATATTTTTGTCATATTTCTTTCTTTCGGCGCATAATGTGCCATTCGCAAAAGGGTGTGCACAAAACGTACTATTCGCAAAATGAAGCCTTCGCAAAATGCATCTTTCGCAAAACGTACTTCTCGCCAACAGCCCGTTCTCAGTTTACAGTATCGGTCAATATTAAAATATCACCCGATATTTTTAAAGAGAACTAACTAGTTTACTACTCAATATACGTAGAGAATAAGTAACTACTAACTAGTTACCCACTATACGGAAAAAAGGTTACAATAAAAAATAAACCCCACCATTTGCACAAAGATTTTTCTCTTCCTTTACTTATTAAAACAAGACAGCGACCCCTGGTGGCATTTAAATGAATCAATTCAGTAATTATAAAAAACCCTTTTGGTCAGCAAAAATAAAAATCATATCACGTATCAATTGGAATTAAGATACACTAGCTTCATTTCACATGTGACAGATGAATCGCGATAGCCCAGTTGGTTAGACGCGTCACTAGAACTGATGACGAAAATCGCAGGTTCACATCTTGCCTGCGGTGCAATTTGCAAGATCTCAAAAAATCATTTGACTATTATAAAAATTAAATGTGACTTTACGTTTAGTCGAATGTATTTTTGAGGATTCAGTTCCTTTAACGTTTACTATAATCGAGAGAAGTAGGACGCTAGTAAAATGGTTTTTTTTTATACATTCATACATAGACGTACACATATCACAACTATTATCTTTTGCGGGGTAGGCAGAGTGTAAACGGCCTCAAAAAGCGGACATTCACGCCACATCCGACAGATATTTGAGGGTCATTCGGAAAATTGTGTATCGTCATAGCGACAGGTTGTAAACCCATCGCCTTAAACTTCAAAACACACCCTCGACTCTTGCGAATCCCACGGGAAAGTAAAGGGGTGATGCTATTCTAAGCCCAGCATATTTTTTTATAAGTAAATAATATTGGGTAGACCACTGCATAAAACTTTGCCTCCTGGCTACTATTGGACTAAAACACCCATAGATAAGTAAGGTCTCTTTTTCTATTCGTGTGGGACACCGAAACGTCCAACGACCCGATGAACCCTGGTGTCAGAGTGTCTCAACCGCCTGATATTACCAGTAGGCCTCTGACATGGTTGTGTAACGACCGCCGTCTAAGTAATCGTAAACAGCAACCGGGACTGACGGCTTAACGTGCCCTCCGAAGCACGGAACCATCTTACTTTTCGGACAATGAGATGGTTCAGCCTGCAATGTCCTTATAAGACTGGGAACAAATTCATAAAGTGATAAATTTCATCTTTGTGAGTGCCCCACCGAGAATCGAACCCGGAACCTTTGCGTCGCAGGCAGTCGTACTACCACTGCGCCACGTCGGCTATTGGACTAAAACTGCTATAGATAAGTAATGGTATATATAATGGAGCAACTTGCTGTGCACATGAGCAGGCTTAGTAAAGTAAGCAAAACTTTTAAGGGCAATTGTATACGCTTTTATAACATACTTCCTAAAGATATTCAAGACTTACCCTTAAATAAATTTAAACCAGTAATTAAACAAAAATTGTACAAGAAAGGCTATTATGAAATATCAGACTATATGCAAGATAAATCTCCATGGGTTTAATTCAAATGTATAAAGTAAATATTTTATTAAACGAAACAAGTAGATTTATCTACTGCAATTTTTTGTTATTATTATAATTTTTTTTTATGTAGCCATTTTTGGGCTATACATATATATTATTCGTTATTTCCAAAATTAGCTAGGGCAGTTTAGGGCCTAGAAAGATTGTTAATTTAGAGTAGGAGCACTTCTGGGCAGGTTTTTTGGGGGGTTTTTCCTGTTCAGGGGGTCCGGTTAATTATACGCATGTTAATAACACGCTTTGGAAATCTTGACTAAAATTTGAAACAAATGTCGTTTACAAATGGTGGTGGCGTAAAGTTACGTGCTGTGTGATTAACCTGGCCGATGTGGCGCAGTGGTAGTGCGACTGCCTGCTACGCAAAGGTTCCGGGTTCGATTCTCGGTGGGACACTCACAAAGTTGGTATTTTTCACTTTGTGAATTTGTTCCCGGTCTGGTTAGGACATTGCAGGGTGAACCACCTGATTGTCCGAAAAGAAATGGTTCCGTGCTTCGGAGGGCACGTTAAGAAGTCGGTCCCGGTTGCTGTCTATTATTACTTAGACGGCGGTCGTTATACAACCATGTCAGAGGCCTACTTATAGTAGTAGGCGGTTGAAAAACTCTGACACCAGGGTTCATCGGGTCGTTGGAGGACTCGGTGTCCCACACGAAAAGAGAGAAGATTAACCTGGCCAGCCCCGAGGCAGTGCCTTTATTTTTATTTTTATTTTTTTATCCCGCCCGAGCCGGTTTTCTATTAGGACAATACAAAATTGTTATAAAAAGAAGAAGATTGCGTTATGCAAATTTCTTTTTTTTACAATGACCGATCATGACGTCAATAAGTGATAATGCTATCCTACATTGAATAAAGTTATTTCATTTTCATTTTCATATTATCGAGTGTTTTTCTCCAATGGTGTTAAAATGGACATTACGTTAAGTGAAAATAAATTAAACTAGCGGCTTGTTCTGCGGTTTCATCTGCTGCTTACCATTTTCCCGCGGGAATAAGACATTTTAATATAGCCTATGTTCATCAGGGATAATGTACGACTTTAACGGTAAAAGTTTTTTTTATCTGTACTGTACCTCTAGTTTCGGAGCCTATTCAATTCAAACAAACAATGAAATCTTTCATCTTTATAATATTAGTGTATATTACCGCCGTTCCATTAAGTCGTATTTAACAGCTGTCATCTCCATACTAAAAGAGATATCAAAAAAAGGAAAATGGACCCACTGCCATAGTTTTATCACAAATCTGACGGCTGTTTAATACCACTTATTGGAACGGCGGTATTTTAGATATTATCATAGTGTAGTAGATAATACCTACTTCGCGCTTTGACCATATGATGGTAACTTTTTGAAGAACTAAACAAGAAAAAGAGATTCTCCTTTTTCTATAATTCAATAACAAAATAAAATTAAAAAAACAAAAAGGGTTAGTCATGCCCCCCTACTTACAGATATGTTCCAAACCTGACTCTGAATAGCGGCAGGTTGCAATACGTCTGACTGTTGCAATCCTCCTTCCAGTTAGTCCGGGTGCTAAGGTTGATACCTGCCAAATAATAATAATACATACATACACATATCACACCTATAATCCCTTGCGGGGTAGGCAGAGCGCAAACGGTCGCCAAAAAACGGACATTTACGCCACGTCTGACAAATATTTGAGGGTCATTCGGAAAATCGTGTATCACCATAGTGATAGGTTGTCAACCCATCGCCCAAAACTGCAACACACGCCCTCGAGTTCATTAGTCGCCTCTTACGACTTCCACGTGAAAAAAATAGGGAATGAAATGTATGGGACTGTATGAGATATTATGTCAAATTGCTTGCGTTGCGTGTGCATGCACGTATGCGTAATGCGTAGGGCTACGCCACAGTATAATTAATAGTACTAGCGTACAGTATGGTCACTCCCTGCCTCCCCCTACAAGCGCCGCCCACCCGCGCTCGGAGGACGCTCAGACACCGGCTAGCCAGGACGCGACACGACGAAGGTCATTTCATACTGCCGCACATTGCATTCCCGATTCACGAACGCAAAATGGCGGCAACCCTGACATGCTGTCTCACACACACAAGCATGGTCCGCGTTCACCTAGGCGAGCTTAGACTGTGTGCGTAGCAACGCGTTTGAGTCATACATTTGAGCGCCAGTGTCCGAGGTGTGGCTACGCATTGCGGCTCCCAGACGACAAACAGGTTGCTCACCCTACGCAGAGCGAAACGGCAACGTCCCGTCACGTTGTTGGGGCGGAGCAGTCCAGTCCCATACATTACAACGTCATAGTTACGCGCGTGGCTACGCATATGTGACGCATACGGTCGCGGTGAGCTCTGGACATTCAAAGGATCATAAAATACTCAGGAAGGGCTGGTTATACGGAAGAACTTTCTCCAAAGGATTATGGGTCTTAATAAGAAAAAAAAATAAACCTACCATACAGATTGACTTGGTCGTCTGGTGCATTTGTATGGAAGGTAATTTTTATTTCATATTATGAGACTAGAAAACTTTCCCCAAGGAAAATAAGTTAAAATATTTAAAAAATTAGGTAGCTCCAATACAAAGTGACCCTATTATACATGTTTGTATAAGAGGTCCAATATTTTCTTTTATATTTTGTCCTATGTTCCGTAGTGAAGTTGTTCAGTTTAATTATGTGTTGTTATTATTATGCCGTGTGATGCCGGCTTAGAATAGCATCACCCCATTTCATTCCCGCGGATATCGTAAAAGGCAACTAAAGGACTCGAGATTCGCAATTATAGACGATATGCTGACAACCTGTCACTATAGTGATACAAATTTTTCTGAATAACCCTCAAATGTTTGTCAGACGTGGGGTAAATATTCGTTTTTACGGCCGTTAACGCTATGCCTACCCCGCAAGGGATATAGGCTTGATATAAAGGGTGAAATTGTACTAGTGACCGATAGCGAAAACTCAAGACGGGCTGGTGATAAGGAACAACTTTCCCGAAGGAACATAGGTACAATTATGAAAAAATTAAATTGATACGAAAATTTCCGATCAGCTGATTTGGGTTACTATAGAAACTCAAGTATTTTTGTACATACATACATATATCACGCTTTTATCCTTTGCGGGGTAGGCAGAGCATAACGGTCGCAAAAAATGGACATTTACGACACGTCCGACAAACATTCAAGTCATTCGGAAAACTGTGTATCGCTATAGTGACAGGTTGTCAGCCCATCGCCTAAAATTGCAATACACACTCTCGAGTCCCTTCGTCACCTTTTACGACACCCCCGGGAAAGAAATGGGGTGATGCTATTCTAAGCCGGCATCACACGGTATAAGTATTTTTGTCATATTTCGATATAAGATAAGATAAGATAAGATAATTTATTTCAAAATAAAAGTGAGCATACAAAAAGTAAATTTACAGATATAAAATTAAAGTTGTGCATACATTTCTTAACTATACCTAAACTAAGTAAATACAAAATATATTTACTTGTATCTCAGGTAATTTTCTTATTATTTATTAGATGCTAGTTAAAAGTAATATAATTTACTCAAACAAAATCATTTTTATATACAAAGCTCAAAATACTAAAACAAATAACATTCAAAATTAAAATTAAACATCTATTAACAGCAGGTTTTCTATATCTATATAAGTTTTACCTTTCAGCCAGTGAATGAGAGTCCTTTTACATAATTGTTTATTCATAGAATAAAAGTTTAATTCACGGTTTAACTTATTATAAAGAAAACCACCTAGAAAACAAAAGAAATGTCGGGAATGGGCTCTATGAAACCTCGTGGAGGAACAGACAATATCTGATCTTCTTTTATAGGATTGAAGTGCAGGATCATACTGAGTTAGGGAGTGTTGCTTAACAATTGTTAGTAATATAAATAATTGGCGAACAGATAAAACATTACATTCTTTAAGTAGTTGAGCTGTTGGATAATAGAATGGACGAAAAGTGCTGACTTTTAAAATGGCTCGTTGTGCTCTTTCCAGGCTAAGAATAGTAGTTTTATGAGTTCCTCCCCAAGCTGTGATGCAATAGATTAAAAGTGATTCACAAAGTGCAAAGTAAACTTCTTTTATAATGGTTCTACCTGCAGCATGTCTAAGGTTCTTGAAAACATAAATTAATTTACGAACTCTTGCTGTGACAGACTCCACATGTGCTTGGAAGTTCAGATTCTTATCAATTATGACACCCAGATATTTTATATCATCTGTTCTATCAATTTTAGGACAGGCACATGCATTTGATTCAGGGTTAGAGCAATGGTGTACTATAATTGTGTATGCGTTTTCGGAGGGTTGGTTAGATGTGTTGTGGGAAAAAGTAATGAATTTAGTTTTTCCGATATTAAGCGAGAGCAGGTTTTCTTGTAGCCATTGATTAATTAAGTCAAAACCAAACTGCGCTTGTCTAAACGTGTTCTGCCAATCATCAGAACTGCACAGAAGAACTGTGTCGTCAGCGTACGAAATTATCTTACTATATGACAGAGGAATCATACATAGTTCATTAATGTAGACAAGGAATAGTATGGGACCCAAAATACTTCCTTGAGGGACCCCATATTCAATGGATAGTTCATCACTTATGACGTCATCAATCTTTACACGTTGGGTTCTGTTGGAGAGATAATCTTCTAAAAGATTAAGTGGAAGTCCACGAATTCCTAAATGATCTAATTTGGCTAACAGTTTCGGGATTGAGACGGTATCAAATGCTTTGGCCAGATCAAGAAATATAGCCATACATTTCTTGTCGGAGTCTAGTTGTCTCACAATATAGTCTGAGAGCTCGTGGACTGCATCGTCTGTTGATTTATTAGATCTGAAACCATACTGTGTAGGTGCCAGAAGATTGTGATCCTCCAGATACTTCACAAGCCTATTGTAAATGAGCCTTTCTAATATTTTTGAAATTGATGGCAAAACTGCAATGGGACGATAATTGTTGACACAACTTTTATCCCCACTCTTGTGAATTGGATGAACTACGGCTTTTTTAAGAACTTTTGGGAAGATTCCCTGTGCGAAACAGAGATTAAATATGTACGTAAGCGGCGGGATGAGCAATTTTTTATGGTCTTTCAGAACGCGGCTAGAAATTCCATCAATTCCAGTGGCACAGTCATTTCTTAATGTCATAATAATTCTATCTATTTCCGCCTCGTCGGTGTCAAAAAGAACAAAAGAGTCAAGTAAGGTTTTCTTATTTAAGAAAACGTCTGGTTGTGTGTAATTTTTCATAACTTGTTCGGCAAGATTTTTTCCCATATTAACAAAGAAACTATTTGTTTGATTAACGGAATGCGTGGAAGTGGCCGAGTTAGCAATTAGTTGACGAGCAGATGATTTACAGGTAGGCATGTTAGTGATAGTTTTGATGACTTTCCACACTTTTTTCTTGTCATGCCCTGCATTTTGCAATTCAGACCTTTCATAATTCCGCTTAAGTTTCTTTATTAAATTATTACAAAAATTGCGGTACCTAGTATAAGTGATTTTGATAATGCTATTGTCAGTATACATTTTCGATTGTTTATGAAGCGTGTCACGATGTCTAATACAACGCAAAAGTCCAGGGGTAATCCACGGTTTGATCATTCTTTTCCGACGAGAAAGAATAACAGTACGCGTGTTTACCTTTATAAAACTTGAAAGTGATGTTATTAAATAAGTAGCTGCTGCGTCAGCATCGTTCGAGTTGTAAATAGGGGTCAGGTCTAAATTTGTTAAGTCCCGCGTCAGCGCATCATTTGACAACTTAGCACATTTCGTAATAATATTTAATCTACTATAATATTGTTTTAGACATAATAACAAACTTTTATGATCTGTCAACGTTGTGTTTAAGACTATAGTTTTCAATGCAATGTTGGTTTTAGCTAAAATATGATCTAAACAATTTCCCTCCCTCGTTGGTAAAAGATGAGTGGGTAAAAAGCCATGATAAGCTGCGTGCATCAGATATATTGGTGAATTTCGTTCGTGATTTCCAATTTTAATATCTATGTTGAGGTCACCCATGATAAAAATATTTTTGAATCTTGTTAATGCAAGCAAAACGTTGCTGAGTGATTGTAAGAAATTTGTTATGTTATGATACGAAGGAGAGCGGTATATGGAAATAATTGCGGTGTCATTACCTAATTTTGCAATTAAGCAATTTGCATCGGTAAAAACTGGTTCTTCTATTGAAATTTTAGCGATATTGGACTTGAAATATATCACTACACCATCATTTTGCAAAACATTTGTTTTGTTTGTAGCATGAGCATTGTAGCCGTCTAAGAGTGGAAAAGAAGTGATTGACGTTAACCGGCATTCTGTCAGAATAACAATATCAGGACTCACATTAATTTGGGAAAGTAAAGCTTGTAAACCATCAAAGTTACAATGAATATATGTTGATGATATATGGCGTATTCTTTGGGAGGTCTACGTTCAGCATTGGACTTCTATAGGCCGATGCTATGTTGACTCACCTTTCTGTCTTAGTGCTGGCAGAACCCTTTCAGTAGAATAGGCGTCGTGTAAAGTGACAAGGACCCCTGATACTCTGTCCGTCACTTGCCCTTGGTAGTTGTAGGATATGATCTCAGAGTGCTGAAAAAAAAGGTAAAATAAGAAATTTTGCAAAATTACATAAAACCTTATAATGCGCACTGCTAAAGAGTGGAACTCACTACCTGCGTCTGTGTTTCCAAAAGCATACAACCCTAATCTCTTCAAAGTAAGTCTAACTGTCACTTTAGCACACTGAATGTCACTTTAGGACAGCAACTGTCACTCTAGGTACAAATGTCACTTTAGGACACTTAATGGCCACAATTCGGGATGTACATTCTCCTTACTTGCCTTAAATTAGTGCTGTCATTTTCCGTTAAATAGGTTTAGAAAAGGATAGGAGATATTTTAGTCGTGTCATGTCTTATAATTTCATGCAAAATACGTGTTATTTGTCAAAATAAGGTGACAATCAAAACAATCGCGACTAAATTGACTAGGAAAGGCGAAAAAACCCTTGACGTTTTAAAAAATGACAGGACTTAGATATCTTCTAGCCTTTTCTAAACCTATTTGACGGAAAGTGACAGCACTAATTTAAGGCAAGTAAGGAAAATTTAAATCCCGAATTGACCTCATTGTCATTCTAAGTCACTTTAGGACACAAATGTCACTTTAGGACACGAATGTCAATTTAGGACACAAATGTCACTTTAGGACACTGAATGTCATTCTAAGTTACTTTAGGACACAAATGTCACTTTAGGACACTGAATGTCATTCTTAGTCACTTTAGGACACAAATGTCACTTTAGGACACTGCATGTCATTCTAACTGTCACTTTAGCACACTGAATGTGAGTTTAGGACAGCAACTGTCACTCTAGGTACAAATGGTACAGAGATTCTACTCACAAACCAGTAATGCCTCTGCGTAGAAGGGCCGTCGTCCTGGTAAGGGCTGAACGGTATGAGCATCAGCACCAAGCAGGTTAAGGCGACAGGAGCGAACGGACATCTATCTAGTGGGTCGTACAGTCTACATACGACACCGACCAATCACACTCATACCCGCATTTACACTCAACACTCCATGTCATTCTAACTGTCACTTTAGCACACTGAATGTGAGTTTAGGACAGCAACTGTCACTCTAGGTACAAATGGTACAGAGATTCTACTCACAAACCAGTAATGCCTCTGCGTAGAAGGGCCGTCGTCCTGGTAAGGGCTGAACGGTATGAGCATCAGCACCAAGCAGGTTAAGGCGACAGGAGCGAACGGACATCTATCTAGTGGGTCGTACAGTCTACATACGACACCGACCAATCACACTCATACCCGCATTTACACTCAACACTCCATGTCATTCTAACTGTCACTTTAGCACACTGAATGTGAGTTTAGGACAGCAACTGTCACTCTAGGTACAAATGGTACAGAGATTCTACTCACAAACCAGTAATGCCTCTGCGTAGAAGGGCCGTCGTCCTGGTAAGGGCTGAACGGTATGAGCATCAGCACCAAGCAGGTTAAGGCGACAGGAGCGAACGGACATCTATCTAGTGGGTCGTACAGTCTACATACGACACCGACCAATCACACTCATACCCGCATTTACACTCGACACTCCATGTCATTCTAACTGTCACTTTAGCACACTGAATGTCACTTTAGGACACCAACTGTCACTCTAGGTACAAATGTCACTTTAGGACACCAACTGTCATTCTAAGTTACTTTAGGACACCAAATGTCAATTTAGGACACCAACTGTCATTCTAAGTTACTTTAGGACACAAATGTCATTTTAGGACACCAAATGTCACTTTAGGACACCAACTGTCATTCTATGTAACTTTAGGACACAAATGTCACTTTAGGACACCAAATGACACTTTAGGACACAAATGTCACTTTAGGACACCAAATGACACTTTAGGACACTGAATGTCATTCTAACTGTCACTTGAGGACACTGAATGTGAGTTTAGGACAGCAACTGTCACTCTAGGTACAAATGGTACAGAGATTCTACTCACAAACCAGTAATGCCTCTGCGTAGAAGGGCCGTCGTCCTGGTAAGGGCTGAACGGTATGAGCATCAGCACCAAGCAGGTTAAGGCGACAGGAGCGAACGGACATCTATCTAGTGGGTCGTACAGTCTACATACGACACCGACCAATCACACTCATACCCGCATTTACACTCAACACTCCATGTCATTCTAACTGTCACTTTAGCACACTGAATGTCACTTTAGGACAGCAACTGTCACTTTAGGACACCAACTGTCATTCTAAGTCACTTTAGGACACAAATGTCACTTTAGGACACCAAATGACACTTTAGGACATCACCTGTCACTGTAGGACACTGAATGTCATTCTAACTATCACTTTAGCACACTGAATGTCACTTTAGGACACAAATGTCACTTTAAGACACTGAATGTCATTCTTAGTCACTTTAGGACACAAATGTCACTTTAGGACACTGAATGTCACTTTAGGACACCAAATGTCACTTTAGGACACAAATGTCACTTTAAGACACTGAATGTCATTCTTAGTCACTTTAGGACACAACTGTCACTTTAGGACACAAATGTCACTTTAGCACACTGAATGTGAGTTTAGGACAGCAACTGTCACTCTAGGTACAAATGGTACAGAGATTCTACTCACAAACCAGTAATGCCTCTGCGTAGAAGGGCCGTCGTCCTGGTAAGGGCTGAACGGTATGAGCATCAGCACCAAGCAGGTTAAGGCGACAGGAGCGAACGGACATCTATCTAGTGGGTCGTACAGTCTACATACGACACCGACCAATCACACTCATACCCGCATTTACACTCAACACTCCATGTCATTCTAACTGTCACTTTAGCACACTGAATGTGAGTTTAGGACAGCAACTGTCACTCTAGGTACAAATGGTACAGAGATTCTACTCACAAACCAGTAATGCCTCTGCGTAGAAGGGCCGTCGTCCTGGTAAGGGCTGAACGGTATGAGCATCAGCACCAAGCAGGTTAAGGCGACAGGAGCGAACGGACATCTATCTAGTGGGTCGTACAGTCTACATACGACACCGACCAATCACACTCATACCCGCATTTACACTCAACACTCCATGTCATTCTAACTGTCACTTTAGCACACTGAATGTCACTTTAGGGCACAAATGTCACTTTAGGACACTGAATGTCATTCTAGCTGTCACTTTAGCACACTGAATGTGAGTTTAGGACAGCAACTGTCACTCTAGGTACAAATGGTACAGAGATTCTACTCACAAACCAGTAATGCCTCTGCGTAGAAGGGCCGTCGTCCTGGTAAGGGCTGAACGGTATGAGCATCAGCACCAAGCAGGTTAAGGCGACAGGAGCGAACGGACATCTATCTAGTGGGTCGTACAGTCTACATACGACACCGACCAATCACACTCATACCCGCATTTACACTCAACACTCCATGTCATTCTAACTGTCACTTTAGCACACTGAATGTGAGTTTAGGACAGCAACTGTCACTCTAGGTACAAATGGTACAGAGATTCTACTCACAAACCAGTAATGCCTCTGCGTAGAAGGGCCGTCGTCCTGGTAAGGGCTGAACGGTATGAGCATCAGCACCAAGCAGGTTAAGGCGACAGGAGCGAACGGACATCTATCTAGTGGGTCGTACAGTCTACATACGACACCGACCAATCACACTCATACCCGCATTTACACTCAACACTCCATGTCATTCTAACTGTCACTTTAGCACACTGAATGTGAGTTTAGGACAGCAACTGTCACTCTAGGTACAAATGGTACAGAGATTCTACTCACAAACCAGTAATGCCTCTGCGTAGAAGGGCCGTCGTCCTGGTAAGGGCTGAACGGTATGAGCATCAGCACCAAGCAGGTTAAGGCGACAGGAGCGAACGGACATCTATCTAGTGGGTCGTACAGTCTACATACGACACCGACCAATCACACTCATACCCGCATTTACACTCAACACTCCATGTCATTCTAACTGTCACTTTAGCACACTGAATGTGAGTTTAGGACAGCAACTGTCACTCTAGGTACAAATGGTACAGAGATTCTACTCACAAACCAGTAATGCCTCTGCGTAGAAGGGCCGTCGTCCTGGTAAGGGCTGAACGGTATGAGCATCAGCACCAAGCAGGTTAAGGCGACAGGAGCGAACGGACATCTATCTAGTGGGTCGTACAGTCTACATACGACACCGACCAATCACACTCATACCCGCATTTACACTCAACACTCCATGTCATTCTAACTGTCACTTTAGCACACTGAATGTCATTCTAACTCACTTAAGGACACTAAATGTCACTTTAGGACACCAAATGTCACTTTAGGACACAAATGTCACTTTAGGACACAAATGTCACTTTAGGACACTGAATGTCATTCTAAGTCACTTTAAGACACAAATGTCACTTTAGGACACCAACTGTCACTTTAAGACACTGAATGTCATTCTAAGTCACTTTAGGACACAAATGTCACTTTAGGACACTGAATGTCATTCTAAGTCACTTAAGGACATAAATGTCACTTTAGGACACTGAATGTCATTTTAGGACACTGAATGTCATTCTAAGTCACTTTAGGACACAAATGTCACTTTAGGACACTGAATGTCCTTCTAACTGTCACTTAAGGACACCGAATGTCACTTTAGGACACCAACTGTCATTATTAGTCACTTTAGGACACAAATGTCACTTTAGGACACCAACTGTCATTCTTAGTCACTTTAGGACACAAATGTCACTTTAGGACACTGAATGTCATTCTTAGTCACTTTAGGACACAAATGTCACTTTAGGACACTGAATGTCATTCTAACTGTCACTTTAGGACACTGAATGTCACTTAAGGACACTGAATGTCATTCTAACTGTCACTTTAGCACACTGAATGTGAGTTTAGGACAGCAACTGTCACTCTAGGTACAAATGGTACAGAGATTCTACTCACAAACCAGTAATGCCTCTGCGTAGAAGGGCCGTCGTCCTGGTAAGGGCTGAACGGTATGAGCATCAGCACCAAGCAGGTTAAGGCGACAGGAGCGAACGGACATCTATCTAGTGGGTCGTACAGTCTACATACGACACCGACCAATCACACTCATACCCGCATTTACACTCAACACTCCATGTCATTCTAACTGTCACTTTAGCACACTGAATGTGAGTTTAGGACAGCAACTGTCACTCTAGGTACAAATGGTACAGAGATTCTACTCACAAACCAGTAATGCCTCTGCGTAGAAGGGCCGTCGTCCTGGTAAGGGCTGAACGGTATGAGCATCAGCACCAAGCAGGTTAAGGCGACAGGAGCGAACGGACATCTATCTAGTGGGTCGTACAGTCTACATACGACACCGACCAATCACACTCATACCCGCATTTACACTCAACACTCCATGTCATTCTAACTGTCACTTTAGCACACTGAATGTGAGTTTAGGACACCAACTGTCACTCTAGGTACAAATGGTACAGAGATTCTACTCACAAACCAGTAATGCCTCTGCGTAGAAGGGCCGTCGTCCTGGTAAGGGCTGAACGGTATGAGCATCAGCACCAAGCAGGTTAAGGCGACAGGAGCGAACGGACATCTATCTAGTGGGTCGTACAGTCTACATACGACACCGACCAATCACACTCATACCCGCATTTACACTCAACACTCCATGTCATTCTAACTGTCACTTTAGCACACTGAATGTGAGTTTAGGACAGCAACTGTCACTCTAGGTACAAATGGTACAGAGATTCTACTCACAAACCAGTAATGCCTCTGCGTAGAAGGGCCGTCGTCCTGGTAAGGGCTGAACGGTATGAGCATCAGCACCAAGCAGGTTAAGGCGACAGGAGCGAACGGACATCTATCTAGTGGGTCGTACAGTCTACATACGACACCGACCAATCACACTCATACCCGCATTTACACTCAACACTCCATGTCATTCTAACTGTCACTTTAGCACACTGAATGTGAGTTTAGGACAGCAACTGTCACTCTAGGACACAAATGTCACTTTAGGACACTGAATGTCATTCTAAGTTACTTTAGGACACAAATGTCACTTGAGGACACTGAATGTCACTTTAGGACAGCACATGACACTTTAGGACACTGAATGTCACTTTGGGACACCAACTGTCACTTTAGGACACCAAATGTCAATTTAGGACACCAACTGTCATTCTAAGTCACTTTAAGACACAAATGTCACTTAAGGACACCAAATGACACTTTAGGACACTGAATGTCACTTTAGGACACAAATGTCACTTTAGGACACCAAATGACACTTAAGGACACTGAATGTCACTTAAGGTTACCAACTGTCACTTTAGGACACCAAATGTCCTTTTAGGACACCAACTGTCATTCTAAGTTACTTTAGGACACAAATGTCACTTTAGCACACTGAATGTGAGTTTAGGACAGCAACTGTCACTCTAGGTACAAATGGTACAGAGATTCTACTCACAAACCAGTAATGCCTCTGCGTAGAAGGGCCGTCGTCCTGGTAAGGGCTGAACGGTATGAGCATCAGCACCAAGCAGGTTAAGGCGACAGGAGCGAACGGACATCTATCTAGTGGGTCGTACAGTCTACATACGACACCGACCAATCACACTCATACCCGCATTTACACTCAACACTCCATGTCATTCTAACTGTCACTTTAGCACACTGAATGTGAGTTTAGGACAGCAACTGTCACTTTAGGACACAAATGTCACTTTAGGACACAAAATGTCACTTAAGGACACTGAATGTCACTTTAGGACAGCACCTGTCACTTTAGGACAGCAACTGTCACTTTAGGACACAAATGTCACTTTAGGACACTGAATGTCACTTTAGGACACAAATGTCACTTTAGGACAGCAACTGTCACTTAAGGACACTGAATGTCATTCTTAGTAACTTTAGGACACAAATGTCACTTTAGCACACTGAATGTGAGTTTAGGACAGCAACTGTCACTCTAGGTACAAATGGTACAGAGATTCTACTCACAAACCAGTAATGCCTCTGCGTAGAAGGGCCGTCGTCCTGGTAAGGGCTGAACGGTATGAGCATCAGCACCAAGCAGGTTAAGGCGACAGGAGCGAACGGACATCTATCTAGTGGGTCGTACAGTCTACATACGACACCGACCAATCACACTCATACCCGCATTTACACTCAACACTCCATGTCATTCTAACTGTCACTTTAGCACACTGAATGTGAGTTTAGGACAGCAACTGTCACTTTAGGACACCAACTGTCATTCTAAGTCACTTTAGGACACAAATGTCACTTTAGGACACTGAATGTCATTCTAAGTCACTTTAGGACACAAATGTCACTTTAACTCACTTTAGGACACTGAATGTCATTCTAAGTCACTTTAGGACACAAAATGTCACTTTAGGATACCAACTGTCAAAATTAGTCACTTAAGGACACAAAATGTCACTTTAGCACACAAATGTCACTTTAACTCACTTTAGGACACTGAATGTCATTCTAAGTCACTTTAGGACACAAATGTCATTTTAGGACACTGAATGTCATTCTTAGTCACTTTAGGACACAAATGTCATTCTAACTGTCACTTTAGCACACTGAATGTGAGTTTAGGACAGCAACTGTCACTCTAGGTACAAATGGTACAGAGATTCTACTCACAAACCAGTAATGCCTCTGCGTAGAAGGGCCGTCGTCCTGGTAAGGGCTGAACGGTATGAGCATCAGCACCAAGCAGGTTAAGGCGACAGGAGCGAACGGACATCTATCTAGTGGGTCGTACAGTCTACATACGACACCGACCAATCACACTCATACCCGCATTTACACTCAACACTCCATGTCATTCTAACTGTCACTTTAGCACACTGAATGTGAGTTTAGGACAGCAACTGTCACTCTAGGTACAAATGGTACAGAGATTCTACTCACAAACCAGTAATGCCTCTGCGTAGAAGGGCCGTCGTCCTGGTAAGGGCTGAACGGTATGAGCATCAGCACCAAGCAGGTTAAGGCGACAGGAGCGAACGGACATCTATCTAGTGGGTCGTACAGTCTACATACGACACCGACCAATCACACTCATACCCGCATTTACACTCAACACTCCATGTCATTCTAACTGTCACTTTAGCACACTGAATGTGAGTTTAGGACAGCAACTGTCACTCTAGGTACAAATGGTACAGAGATTCTACTCACAAACCAGTAATGCCTCTGCGTAGAAGGGCCGTCGTCCTGGTAAGGGCTGAACGGTATGAGCATCAGCACCAAGCAGGTTAAGGCGACAGGAGCGAACGGACATCTATCTAGTGGGTCGTACAGTCTACATACGACACCGACCAATCACACTCATACCCGCATTTACACTCAACACTCCATGTCATTCTAACTGTCACTTTAGCACACTGAATGTGAGTTTAGGACAGCAACTGTCACTCTAGGTACAAATGGTACAGAGATTCTACTCACAAACCAGTAATGCCTCTGCGTAGAAGGGCCGTCGTCCTGGTAAGGGCTGAACGGTATGAGCATCAGCACCAAGCAGGTTAAGGCGACAGGAGCGAACGGACATCTATCTAGTGGGTCGTACAGTCTACATACGACACCGACCAATCACACTCATACCCGCATTTACACTCAACACTCCATGTCATTCTAACTGTCACTTTAGCACACTGAATGTGAGTTTAGGACAGCAACTGTCACTCTAGGTACAAATGGTACAGAGATTCTACTCACAAACCAGTAATGCCTCTGCGTAGAAGGGCCGTCGTCCTGGTAAGGGCTGAACGGTATGAGCATCAGCACCAAGCAGGTTAAGGCGACAGGAGCGAACGGACATCTATCTAGTGGGTCGTACAGTCTACATACGACACCGACCAATCACACTCATACCCGCATTTACACTCGACACTCCATGTCATTCTAGCTGTCACTTTAGCACACTGAATGTGAGTTTAGGACAGCAACTGTCACTCTAGGTACAAATGGTACAGAGATTCTACTCACAAACCAGTAATGCCTCTGCGTAGAAGGGCCGTCGTCCTGGTAAGGGCTGAACGGTATGAGCATCAGCACCAAGCAGGTTAAGGCGACAGGAGCGAACGGACATCTATCTAGTGGGTCGTACAGTCTACATACGACACCGACCAATCACACTCATACCCGCATTTACACTCAACACTCCATGTCATTCTAACTGTCACTTTAGCACACTGAATGTGAGTTTAGGACAGCAACTGTCACTCTAGGTACAAATGGTACAGAGATTCTACTCACAAACCAGTAATGCCTCTGCGTAGAAGGGCCGTCGTCCTGGTAAGGGCTGAACGGTATGAGCATCAGCACCAAGCAGGTTAAGGCGACAGGAGCGAACGGACATCTATCTAGTGGGTCGTACAGTCTACATACGACACCGACCAATCACACTCATACCCGCATTTACACTCAACACTCCATGTCATTCTAACTGTCACTTTAGCACACTGAATGTCACTTTAGGACACAAATGTCACTTTAGGACACTTAATGTCATTCTTAGTCCCTTTAGGACACAAATGTCACTTTAGGACACTGAATGTCATTCTAACTCACTTTAGGACACAAATGTCACTTTAGGACACCAAATGTCACTTTAGGACACAAATGTCACTTTAGCACACTGAATGTGAGTTTAGGACAGCAACTGTCACTCTAGGTACAAATGGTACAGAGATTCTACTCACAAACCAGTAATGCCTCTGCGTAGAAGGGCCGTCGTCCTGGTAAGGGCTGAACGGTATGAGCATCAGCACCAAGCAGGTTAAGGCGACAGGAGCGAACGGACATCTATCTAGTGGGTCGTACAGTCTACATACGACACCGACCAATCACACTCATACCCGCATTTACACTCAACACTCCATGTCATTCTAACTGTCACTTTAGCACACTGAATGTGAGTTTAGGACAGCAACTGTCACTCTAGGTACAAATGGTACAGAGATTCTACTCACAAACCAGTAATGCCTCTGCGTAGAAGGGCCGTCGTCCTGGTAAGGGCTGAACGGTATGAGCATCAGCACCAAGCAGGTTAAGGCGACAGGAGCGAACGGACATCTATCTAGTGGGTCGTACAGTCTACATACGACACCGACCAATCACACTCATACCCGCATTTACACTCAACACTCCGTGTCATTCTAACTGTCACTTTAGCACACTGAATGTGAGTTTAGGACAGCAACTGTCACTCTAGGTACAAATGGTACAGAGATTCTACTCACAAACCAGTAATGCCTCTGCGTAGAAGGGCCGTCGTCCTGGTAAGGGCTGAACGGTATGAGCATCAGCACCAAGCAGGTTAAGGCGACAGGAGCGAACGGGATCCAGATGCGTTTCCGGGAAAACAGCAGTTCTATGCCGGACTGGAATGAGAGAAACAAACACCTTGAAATACATACATAAATAAAAATATCTTGGACATTTTACACAGCGCCATCTAGCTTCAAACTAAGCAAAGCTTGTACCACGATATACCATATGCAGTAGTATAACAAGTAGTTTATATGACAAGGGTCTGAACAAATGTATTAAGTGTGAGGGCGTTTTTTTTAATCACGAGTGGAACGAGGAATTCTAGAGGAAAATCACGAGCGAAGCTTGGGATTTGCATTTTTTAGTAGAATCCTGAGGAGCAAGAGTATTAATGTACGTCGCCCGTTTTTTTTGGTCCTTTCTAACGGTTTTTACTGTGCCATTGAAAAGTTCATACTTACCACAGTAAAATTTTCGACAACCGAAAGCAAATAAAATCACGCTTATGGCCCATAAACAGTAGACAGAGTATCAACCAATGGGGAATTTCACATAATTGTTCTTCTTCAAATTTAAGAGTCAAACTCTTGTCGGTGGAGTAACTTCCAATCTTCTCTCCTCTCCGCCAGTGACTTGACCTCTTGATACGACACGACATTGACTTTTTCCTTTATCTGGGTAAAGTAAGTGCGTCTAGGTCTACCTCTGCCTCTCTTTCCTTCCACCTTCCCTTCAATAATGTTCTTAATGAAGCTGTCGTGTCGTAGCAAGTGGCCAATCATCTTCCCTCTCCTGTTTTCTATGGTCTTCAGAAGACAACGCTCTTCCGCTACCAGTGCCAGCACTTCTACGTTTGTCTTCTTCTCTGGCCAACTGATCTTTTCCATCCTTCTCCAACATCACATCTCAAACGCTTCCAACCTCTCTCTATCTCTTTGCGTCATCGTCCACGTCTGACATAATTGTTATGTCATTTTAAATACTAAAATATACTTACGACACTGGTGCTAACTACGACAGCCAATCCGACGTTTATGACAGCTATCGTGACATCCGGCGACGTGGAATGGCTCCTTCCCATGGTCGGAAGCATGATCGCGTCGAAACGGAGCGAGAGGGAGAATAGGAACAGAACGGACGGGAGCGAGAAAAGAAACTCCATTAGAAGTTGTTGCCACGCTGGAACGGGGAAAGACAGTTAATTTTTATTTACCGTTTATTGTACACAAAAACATTACAAAAGAAACACATACAAAGAATAACGACACAACAAAACAGCTTATTTCTACTAAGAAATTTCTTCCAGCTGACCCACGTAATACACATATCACGCCTTTAAACCCTTGCGGGGTAAGCAGAGCGTAAATAGCCATAAAAACGGACATTTACGCCACTTCTGACAAATATTTGAAGGTCATTCGGAAAACTGTGTATCGCCATAGTGACAGGTTGTCAGCCCATCGTCTCGAATTGCAATACACACCCTCGGGTCCCATAGTCGCCTCTTACGACATGGGGTGATGCTATTCTAAGCCGGCATCACACGGCACTTAGTAGGTACTTATCGGTATCAAGAATATCCGTCATATTTTTATTTCTATGTAGTAGACGGTTGAAAAACTCTGACACCATGGTTCATCAAGTCGTTGGATGATTCGGTGTACCACACGAAAAAGAATGAATAAAGTAATTGTTTAAATTTGAACTTTTCTATCTTTACCTTGTAATTAAGTATTATTTTTATTTTGGTATTGTTATTATTTTATAATTGTTTTAATTTTACTTTTGTATCTTTACCTTGTAATTAAGTATTATTTATATTTTAGTATTGTTATTATTTTATAATAGTTTTAATTTTAACTTTTCTATATTTACCTTGTAACCTGACGTATCTGATGACAGTTAGTGAGATCATTCCAAACAATGACATTATGAATAGAGGCACCGTCACCATGTACCTGAAAACACATACACATATCACGCCTTTATCCCTTACGGGGTAGGCAGAGCGTTAACGGCTGTAAAAATACGGTCGCTACCGCCACGTTTGACGAATATTTACAGGGCCGTTTCAGAAAAAAAATGTGTAAAATTAATTTAAATAATGTAAAATACTGTTTTAGCTTGAAGTTTTATAGGTACTGTCAAATAATATTAATTGTGTTAAGGGTGGAATTATATTCGCCCGCTGACCGCCAGTATCAAGAATATACAAAAATATATATGTAAGTTAGTAATTATTATCGTACATTTACTTGTAAACTTACTACAAAAACCGTTAAAAAAGTACATTAAAATTATTAAGCGGTATGAACGCCGCCGCCGCGTGTATTAAATTTTGGGCCAAACGCTGCGTTTAGCGGGCAGCACGCGCGGGCATCCGAATTGAGAAGGCGCATCGTGCCTAAGTAGGCGTAAGACGGCGAGGTGCCGTCATATTAGGACGGTTTGTACTTACCGCGTCACACAGCGCTACTCTTGTATTTAGCCTGCGCGTGCAGCCCGCTATACGCAGCGTTGGCGCTAAGTCTAACTCAGCGCTGAAACTTTGCAGGGTGACTCACTCATAATTGTGAAGGAATTTTTTAATTCTACGTGATCGCGAACATTTTAATGATGAGATATTACTATTGTCTTACCTTATAGTGTTAAGAGATGGTATACACGTAAGTAGCAATAACACGAATGACAGGATCAGTCTGGACGCCGCCTGAGCTTGCAGGGTGCGTATAGACCGGTTTAGACCATTCTGGAATAGATCATATTGGAACATTATTGATGATATATTTGTTTGTATGTAATGGTGGGTCAATTTATTTATTTATTTTATTTATTTAACTTTATGCAATTAATTTACATGGGCGGACTTAATGCCGAGGGCATTATCTACCAGTCTACCTTAGGGCATGGGAAATGGGCGAGGCAGGTGCAAAATAAATGCAATAATAAACTAGTATGACGAACACTAATATATGTAATTAATAAATATATATACATACATACATATATACACATATAAATAATATAAAATATATACATAAATATTAGGTATACCTTATCACAGGGCACAATAATCGGGCAAGGTGAAGAAGATATTTGGATTAAGAAATTAATTCCTGTCAATCAGTGCGTCGTGCCCACAGAACTAAAGCAACACAATATTTAACTTTGAGACGAACGAAAACAACTATATCTTATTCAATTTTGCTTCATAAGCATATTATGCAAGTATAAGCAAGATGCAAAAGACCGTCTGTTTTAATTATTTTGGTGCATATCACACCCAAGGGAGCAACTGGGCTGGTTGCTTCCGGAACTTAAAAAAACCCTATGTATGTATGTATCCTGCGGTTTTGTGTAGTTTCTAAGTTATTCAACATTTAAAGTTGTATGGTAAAAACTCGAGATGCAAGCATTTTTTCATCTTTTGTACGCTTAAAAGTACAAACCATGAAGTTAATGCTACAAAAACCACTGCCCAAAAAGCCATTTTACGGAAGTAAAAAAGAAGGAATATATATGGCTGCCAGTCGAATTTTTCGATACAACTTTAATCGGACCAGCCTGTATATATATTTTTCTTTTTATTAATGATGGGTTTGCTCTTGACTCTAGTCTAGGTCATAGGACAGAGACAGAGTCTAAGATGGAGCGAGCTCACCCAGAAGAAGCCTGTTCACTCTTACTTTGAAGAGATTAGGGTTGTATGCGTTTGGAAACACAGACGCAGGTAGTGAGGCAGGTATGTAAATATAAAAGTATATTTTTTTCGACTCACTTTTTTTGTCCTCCACGCGTCATAGAATTGAGAAGCGCCGACAGCACCCATCACGTACGGCAACCAATAGTGGGGAACCACTACCCACGGCTCAGATAAATACCTTAAAAATAAAGGACGGACAACTTTTTTAGAGTATTCAGACCATGAAACTGAACGACTACATACATACATACATATATCACGCCTATAGTCCCTTGCGGGGTAGGCAGAGCGTAAACAGCCGCAAAAAACGGCCATTTACGCCACGTCTGACAAAAGTTCGAGGGTCAATCAGATAACTGTGTATCACTATAGTGACAGGCTGTCAGCCCATAGCCTAAAAAACACACCCTCGAGTCCCTTAGTCGCCTCTTACGACACCCACGGGCAAGAAATGGGGTGATGCTATTCTTAGCCGGCATCACACGGAACGACTACCCATAAAAAAATATTCAGGAAAAGTCAAAAAATTTTGACTTCCCATAGTAAATGCAGTCAGCTGATTGTGATTTTCTTATGTCGTTTCCTGAAATATGTTTCTAAGGGAAAGTTGTTGTGAATGCAATGCAATCAGTATTCGGAGGACTGTCCCTTACAACCTGTATATAAAATAGGCCCTTGGCTTTTGGTTAAAAAATAAAGAGTATTTCGTCGACAATAACATCAAACTCATTATTTGCAACAGTAGCGCAGTAGCGCCATCTATTGGCGTAAAGTGGCGAATCAGTTTTAACAAACAAATCTTATGGTTTACAATTTATTTTTATTATTTTGCAAAAATGTTATATTAACGCGGGACTTCCCATCGAGTTTTTAATTAGATTTTTGTCTCCTTTTTTTGACGTAAGTCAATTTTAATTTTGTATGGAAAACGTCCCACCTTAAGGGGAATTAATGAAATTACCTCAGCTGTATAGTAGTAGCCGTCATAAGAGGCACCAATACAATGCAAACCAGGATACCAGCTACCATGCTAGCGAGACGACCCAGCACTGAGAATAGCAACTCGCTCACTGACGACATTCCTGAAAAAAACCCACACAAAAATAATGTCTATGTGTTTGGTAATACTCTTTTTAGTTCTAAAACTAAAGTCTTAGAACAATTGAGTAATATGTCAGATTCCTCATCTCAGTCACTGTTACTAATCTTGCATTATATAAAATTATTTTTCTTGTTACCTATCCATTTCTGTGCATGCTGTGGCACCTTTAGATGTAGTGCATTTATGTCTCTCTCTTATATTGATTTTACATCATTGTAACTAAAAACTGGTTGTCCTAGTAAATAAATAATACAGAAATAAAACTTTTACAAACACAAGGCTTGTCGTCACTTGAAAAAAACTCCCTTCTCGGATTCCATGTGTAATACACAGGTTTTTATGTGTAAAACTGAAGTACACATGTCACAACACAGGATTTCAATGAAATCCTGTGTTATCGTCATAGTAGGTTTCGTGGAAAATACTTTGGGTTCCATGTTTAATACAAAAGGTTACATAGAGTTTTGTCTAATAAACCGGGTTTCATGTGTAACACACAGGGTTTTATGTATCACACAGGGTTTCATGTGAAACACACAGGGTTTCATGTGTAACACACACGGTTTCATGTGTAACACACAGGGTTTCATGTGTTACACACAGGGTTTATGTGTAACACACCGGGTTTCATTTGTAAGACACAGGGTTTCATGTGTAACACATAGGGTTCATATGTAACACACGGGGTATCATATGTAACACACAGGGTTTCATGTGTAACACACAGGGTTTCATGTGTAACACACAGGGTTTCATGTGTGACACAAAGGGTTTCATGTTTTATAAAAAATATCAACTCACTAGGTCCAACCAGCCACACGAAGTATCCAACACTCGCCAATCCAAATATGGCCACCAGAAGGTCTATTGCAATGGCGGCTCCGTATGAATAAGTTATCATAAACCAGTAGAGGTAGTCGTAGTATACTGCTGCTATAGGTTCTACCTGAAATTAATATACAAAAGAGAATACAATTTAAGGCGACAGGCTGACAACTTGTCATTATAGTGATACACGATTTTTCTGAAACGGTCCTCAAATATTTGTCAGATGTGGCGTGGCAATAGCGACCGTATTTTACGGCCGTTAACGCTCTGCCTACCCCGCAAGAGAGCAAGCCGTGATATGTGTATGTATGTACAGAAAACAAAATATATTATAGCAAATTCTTATGACACAGGCAGGATGAGAACCTGCGACTTTCGCTATCGACCGACGTTCTTATCCTTTCTTTAGAAAAAAATGTATTTATCTGCGGGCTGGTATCATTGTACAAAGAATCATTAAAAACTTTGATAGCGCGTTTTAGATTACAAGGGATTGTCTGTAGCTTGCTACAACGCCATCTATTGGTTATCTCTGGAACTGCTTCGTGTTTTTTTTATTCAAAGCAATTAACCTGTGCATTTAATTTCTCCATGACAGGTCAGCGACAAATTTGCCAGGGTGCTGTATGACACCAGTCCTTATAATGTCACTAAGCTATCCTTGAAAAAACTTTGCATACACAAGTTTTCTATCTATAAGCTGTCACTCGAACTTTTCGTCTTTCCCTTAAAAACTTCGATAGCGCGTTTTAGAGCCCTAGGCATTTTCCGTGACATGTTTTAACGCCATCTACTAAAAATAACCGGAACTTCTTTATCCTTTGCCTAATTAAAGCTAAATTTCGTACCTGTGTGTCCAATTCCTCCATGTCAGCTACCTCGGCGACCAAGCTAAGTAGAGTGTTGCCAGCATTCTGGATTACACCAGTTCTGATCATATCGGGGTGGTCGTAGCGAGTGTGGTATACGTGGGACCATTTCACGAACGCTATGTCTAATCCTGGAACCAAAAATAGGTGGTTACTAGTGACTGATACTGAAAACTAATTGTGGGTTATAGGTAGGGGAACATAATTCCTATACTAATTAATTCATCGAATTGCAGAATAACAAATGTCTTATTTATAGAATTATGTCTAGGTCCTTGATCCAAATCACGTAATTTTTTGAAGTAAATATGTCGCTAGGATCTCCGTTGTATTTACGTGAAAGGCTTCCTCTATAATGTGTATCAAATCACACCTTGGTGAACCATTCTATTTGCATCTGTATTTATATTCTGCACTACAGCCGTGGCCCGTTCTAAGGAATAGGAATCCTTTCCTATACTGAAAATACTACTTCTATAGAAAAATTTGAAATATTTTCAGGTCCAGGACCCGCCGGGTCAGGACACGACTTGCACAGGATTATCCATAGTAACTTAGTTAGCCGTTGAAATACCCGGATACCAGGGTTAACCGGGTCGTTCGTCGGCTCGGTGTCCCACACGACAGAAAACACAAAAATAGCCTAAATAATATGATATTCTGACAGCTTGATCCCACTTCTGATATAAATCCACCCACAATCTGCCCGCCTGCCGCCTGATCTGTACACGACTTGCACAGAAATTAAGCCTAATTATAAGTATACCCAAGGAATTAACTCAGGCAGCAGCGTTCCCTGTGAATGCAACATCTTGCACTGCGCTCGTCAATATTTTCTAACTCACCGTGGAAATGTCCGAAATCCCTCCATATCCTGAAGTCGGTGTCTGAGGGTATGATGCCACTCTTGAACATGAACTCGCCGACACTCTGCCCGCCGGGTCTGGACACGACGCGGCGGTACGCGGCTAGTAGGCGGGGGTCGGATACCTGGGGAAGGTCAATGTTATAAAATAATAAAAAATAAAAAAATTTGGGGTGGTATGGGATCTACCTCCTAGCGGTGGAGCCCGGGCAACGGCAACACAGGCTTGCCTGTGGATAAGTCCGGCTGAACGATCGTGCGCGGTGGAAGGCTCCGTAAGGGGCCGCCTGGCTCGCGACCACCATCCCACCGAAGTCTGGCGCCAAGTAGCTTGCTGCGTTCCGTCAGTGTGTGGGAGTGCCAGTGCCTTAACAGGCTTCTTCTGGGTGAGCTCGCTCCATCTTAGACTCTGTCTCTGTCCTATGACTTAGAGTAGAGTCAAGAGCAAACCCATCATTAGTAAAAAAAAAAGAAAAAAAAAAACTTTATTTCAGGTCATAAACCCATAGACTTAATAGTACTACATTTAAAATTATGGTATCATGGATTAGAATGACTTTAGTTAATAGACATGGTTTTAGTTATTTTACTACATGTCTCACTTACTTAAGTTTATAAATATTTTCTATCTTTCTTCTAATACAATGAAAATTATATAGGGTGAAATTTTACTAGCGATCAATAGTGCTGCTTATATTATTTAATTCAACTATGACATTGTTGTGTATTAAGTAGTATTATTTAATTTGAAATTGATTATTTTATAAAATTAACTTTTGATAAGCACTAGTTTATGTTCGCACATAGTTTCTACCTACTGTTTATGAATAAATGAAATTGATATTGCCTGAATTACCTCCGCGGAAGTATCAACGCGACCTATGTTCCTTGGGGAAAGTTGTTCCTTATCACCAATCCGTACCGAGTTTTCGCTAACGGTCACTAGTAATGGGCTGACAACCTGTCACTATGACGATACACAATTTACCGAATGACCCTCAAATAATTGTCTGACGTGGCGTAGATGTCCGTTTTTGCGGCCGTTTACGCTCTGCCTACCCCGCAGGGGATTATAGGCGTGATATGTGTATGTCACTAGTATCATTTCACCTGATATATGGATGAAAACAGAGTACGGGCTGGTGGTAAGGAACAAATTTCTCTAAGTAACATAGGTCGAAATATGAAGATAAAAAATTTGCCTCTCCCACACCAAACTACCGATCAGCTGATCCGGGTTACTATTGGAAATTGAAAATTTGGAAGGGTCAGTCGGGGCGCCGGTAGCTCCGTGGCAGAGCGGTGGGACGGTACTTCACAGTTCCCGGATTTGATCCCCGGCTGACGCAAAAAAAAAAACAATTTCTTACTTTCATTCATACCTGAAATACTAACGGTTTTCCGTTCATCCCGGCCGCGTCCAAGTTGATAACGTTGACTATACCCTTTGCCCACGGGTGCTTCAAGAACGCGTGGCTTCCCTGCGAACAATACAAAATTCATAATCCATTTCATAATTTATTTAATACTATTTAGTGATGACGATGATTTACCGTGTGATTCCGGCTTGGAATAGCATAACCCCATTTCTTACCCATGGGTGTCGTAAAAGGCGACTAAGGGACTCGAGGGTTAGATGTGTATTGCAATTTTAGGCGATGGACTGTTACACAGTTATCTGGTTGACCCACAAACTTTTGTCAGACGTGGTCTTAATATCCGTTTTACGGCCGTTAACGCTCTGCCTACCTCGTAAGAGATATGGGTGTGATTTATGTATGTATTTAGTGATGACTAAGGATTAAAAAAAGGATTTATTGATATGTAGATATTCACATAGCAAACCTGTAGCATGATATGACATCTGATACAACATGATCAGTTTTTTTATTTTTTATTAATAATGATGGGTTTGCTCTTGACTCTAGTCTAGGTCATAGGACAGTTATTCAAGACGATTGTTCAGGGAAACATCGAAGGAAAAAGGGGAAGAGGAAAACCAAGAAGGGATTATTTAGACCAAATAAAAGAAAAAGTAATGGTCTTGTCGTACGGGGAAGTCAAGTAGAAGGCAGAAGACAGAGAAAACTGAAGGAAACTCCACCGACAAGAGAAATGCTCTTAAATATAATAGCACGTTCACACGATGCCAATATGGGCAGGAAAATAGTAAGTGGGCAGCGTGAATATGTAAACAGTTACTCGCGCTGCTACACGTGATGCCGCTGCCACTTCCCGTGCTCCCTTGAATGTCGGCTTTTGATGCGCGAGTCAAAGGAACGGCAGCACGAACGCTGGTGAAATGTATTGCCATCTCGTTCACTCATTATGGTGCGAGAAGAGTATAACGGCAGTGTGTGAACACTCACTCGCGATGATACTTCAGCGGAAGCATTTCGAACAATATTCGCGACAGCGGCAGGAGCAGGAGCAGGTGCATGGTGTGAACGTGCTATAAGAAAAATAAGGTACCTGTAGCGGATTTTCCTCGGCGCCGTTCCACAAGAATATGATGTTGTGTTTGAATCTCAACCCTCTTCTGGCAAGTCGACTGAACACTTCCATCATCACAGCGCAGAAAACACCATCGTCCGATGCACCTGGGGAAAAAAACTACAATTACACACCTAGATGTATTTTATTACTAGATTTTCGTCCAGCAGTTTCACCCGCTACCACTCATTTTCCCGTGGTAATGGTTGTTTTCCTGCGGTAAAAAGTGGCCTATGTGTTATTAGGTATGTATGTATGTATGTAAGTGTACTTAGTACATAAGTGTTGTTATAAAATTTAATAATTTGCTTTTGCAAATACTTGCAAATCTTTTTATTTTTGTCTCTTTTTTATTGTAAAGGTTGCCTGGAAGAGATCGCTGCAAGCGATAAGGCCGACTTTGTTTACTTCTAGTCTTAAGTTTTCTGTATTGTTTTGTTTCTGTTGTGTATGTTGTAAGCAATAAAGTGTTCATCTATCTATCTATCAATCTATTCCAGGTTATACTCTGTGTTCCAAAATTTCATCCAAATCGGTCAAGAGCGTGAAGAGGTAACAAACATACAAACGTTTCAAAGAAAAGTCAAAATTAATCTTCTAAAAAATTATAGCTTAATGGAGTTGTAACCTAAAATATCAACATAAAAAAGAGTGTAATTACTCGTACATAGGTAATTTATACCCTGCATGTCTAAAATGGATAAACTATTTGTAATTTAATATGTGTAAACAAGTGAAGAGATATATTTCTGCCTAAAATTAATTGCAATTTTTTCAATTCCAATTTCAGTTTTTTTTATTAAATCATAGTTTACAGCATAAGTCAAAGCACTATAAAATTAAATTCTTATCCTGTGCACAATGGTAAGATAAATTAATAATATGTATAAATAAATAAGAAAATGTATAAATGAAAGTAAGAAATAAAGGAAAATTAAATTTTTCAGGAAAATAAAGGACCATTCAATTTCTTATTTACAATAATTTGTCCAATTTTCTTATTTTCATTTATACATACGTTTGGTGGTTAAAATATATAGTTTATACAGCACTAGTGCATAATACTATAATGTATAGTTTGGCAGATTTATAACTTTTTTTGTGATTTTTAAATAGAGAATAAGTGAGTCGAAATAAAATAAAATTAAATGCAACTGTATCTTAATTCACACACATGAAAGTTGAACATAACTCACCCATAGCATACGGCACAGAATCGTAGTGACAGTTCACTAATAGGGAAGTATTCCTTTCTCCCTCTAACCTGGCTATGATGTTTGACACGTTCTGATATACGTTGACGTAGGCTGGCGCGAAATCTATCCAGTAGTCACCTGTCAATATTGAGAAGTTGTGTGTCAATATTAAGAAATAATCTGACAATGTTGAGAATTCTAGTGTCATTATGGAGAAATCTTGTGTCAATATGAAGAAGTATTCTGTCAATATTGAGAAGTCTTCTGTCAAAATGATAAACTCTTCTGTCAATATTTAGGGTCGTCTGTCAATATCGAAAATACTTCTGTCAAAAATGAGAAGTCTTCTGTCAAATTGTATAGTGTCCTGTCAATAATTAAAGTCATCTGTCAATATTGAAACTTCTTATGTCAATATTAAGAAGTCTTCTGTCAATTATGATAATCTTTTGTCAATAACGAGAAGTTTTCTGTCAATAATAAAAGTCGTCTGTCAACATTGAGAATTCTTCTGACAATATTGAGACATCTTCTGTCAATATTGAGAATTCTTCTGTCAATACTAAGACGTTTTCTGTCAAAATTGAGAAGTCTACTGTCAATATTGAGTAGTATTCTGTCAACATTTAGAAATCTTCTGTTAACATTGAGACTTCTTCTGTCAATATCGAGAAGTCATCTGTCAACATTGAGACTTCTATTTCCAACGTTGAGAATTCTTCTGTCAATATTGAGAATACTTCTGTCAATAATGAGAAGTCTTTAGTCAATATTTGAATTTTCTGTCAATATTGAGAATTCAGCTGTCACTATTGTGTAGTCATCCGTCAATATTAAAAGTCTTCAGTCAATATTTATTGTCTTCTGTCAATATTGAGATGTGTTCTGTCAATATTGAGACGAATTCTGTCAATATTGAGAAATGTTCTGTCAATGTTAATACGTCTTCTGTCAAAATTTAAAAGGCTTTTATCGATATAAAGGAAACATCTGTCAAAATTAAGAATTTTTGTATATAATGAGATTTTTTCCGTCAATATTGAGAAGTCTTCTTTCAAAATTGAGACGCCTTTTGGCAATGTTGAGAATTCTTCTGTTAATATTGAGAAGTCTTCTATCAATATTGAGACGTCTTTTGTAAATGTTGAGAATTCTTTTGTCCATATTGAGACGTCTTCTGTCAAAGTTGAGAATTCTTCTGTCAATATTGAGATGTCTTCTGTCAATAATATGAAGTATTTTGTCAACAATTGATTTTTTTGTGTCATATTGAGAAATCTTCTGTTAATATTGAGAATTCTTCTGTCAATATTGAGATTTCCTCAGTCAACATTGAGAATTCTCCTGTCAATTATGCGACGTTTTCTGTCAATAAAAAGAAGTCTTCTGTCAAAAATGAGAAATCTTCCGTTTATAATAAGAAGTCTTCTGTCAAAAATGAGCAGACTTCTGTCATTATTGAGAAGTATTCTGCCAATATTTAAAGCCGTCTGTCAATTTTCTTTAAAAATTAGTAGTCTTCTGTCATTTTTGAGACATCTTCTGTCAAAGTGAAGAATTCTTCTGTTCTTATGAGAAGTCTTCTGACATAAAAGATAAGTCTTCTGTCAGAAATGGGAAGAATTCTGTCAAACCTACTGGTGGAATCTTTTAATTGGCTATGAGTTTATAAGTGTTGTATTTAACTACTGTTATTATTTAAGCTGTAAGTTTCCCAAAGAAACCAAAAATAAATAAATTAAATAAATAATAAAAATAAACTGTCTTCTGTCAATATTAAGAAATCTTCTGTCAATATTGTGAAGTCTTTTGTTAAAATTGTAAAGTCTCCTGTCAGAATTTAAAGTCGTTTGTCAATATTGAAAATTCTTCTGTCAATATAAATAATAGTTCTGTTAATATTGAGAAGTCTTTTGTAAATAATAAGAAGTCTTCAGTCAAAGTGCTTAAGGATCCTGTCAATATTTAAAGCCGTCTCTCAATTTTCTTTAAAAATTAGTAGTCCTCTGTCAATATTGAGACGTCTCCTGTTAATTATAAGGCTTCTGTCAATATGAGACGTCTTCTGTCAAAGTTGAGAATACTTCTGTTAATATTGAGAAGTCTTTAGAATTTTTTGTGCCATATTGAGAAGTCGTCTGTCTATATTTAGAATTCTTCTGTCAATTTGAGATTTTCTCTGTCAATATTAAGAATACTCCTGTCAATAATGAGACGTTTTTCGTCAATATTGAGACGTCTTTTGTCAATAAAAAGAATTCTTCTGTCAAAAATGAGCAGTCAATATTGAAATGTCTTTTGTAAATGTTGAGAATTCTTCTGCCCATTTATTTAGTTGTCTTCTGTCAATATTAAGACGTCTTCTGATAATTATGAGAAGGATTCTGTTCATATTGAGACGTCTTCTGTCAAAGTTGAGAATTTTTCTGTCAATATTGAGGAATCTTCTGTCAATAAAAAGAAGTCTTGTGTCCAAAATGAGCAGTCTTCTGTCAACAATGAGAAGTCTTCTGTCAATATTGTAAAGGTATTTGTCAATATTGAGGCGTCTTCTGTCAATGTTGAGAATGCTTCTGTTAATATTGAGAAGTCTTCTGTCAATAATAAGAAGTCTTCAGTCAATAATGAGAAATCTTCTGTCAACAATACGGAGTCTTCTGTCAATAATGAGAAGTCTTTTGTCAATATTGTGATTTATAACGTTGTTGTTGTCTCAATGTTGACAAAATACATCTCGATATTGACAGAAGTCTTCAAATATTGACGGGAGACTTTATCATATTGAAAGAAGACTTATTGACAGAAGATTTTTCAATATTGACAAAAGACATTCCAATATTCACAGAAGATTTCTCAATACTGACGTGACGACTTAACCATATTGAAAGAAGACTTCACATACTGGCAGGACACTTTACCATATTGACAGAAGACTTCTCAAAATTGACAACAGACTTCTCAATACTGACGTGACGACTTAACCATATTGAAAGAAGACTTCACATATTGGCAGGAGACTTAACCATATTGACAGAAGACTTCTCAAAATTGACAGAAGATTTCTATATTTACAGGTGACTTCTCATAATTGACCAAAGAATTCACAATATTGATAGAAGAATTCTGAATATTGACAGATGACTATGATTATTGAGAGAAGACTTCACAATATTGACAGAAGATTTCTCATTATTGAAAGAAAACTTCTTATTATTGACAGAAGTCTTCTCATTATTGACAAAAGATGTCATTATATTGACAGGAGACTTCTCAATATTAACAGAAGAAATTTCAACATTTACAGAAGACGTATCAATATTCTGTCAATATGATAAAGTCTCCTGTCAATATTTAAAGCCGTCCTTCAATATTGAGAATTCTTCTGACAATATAAAGAATTCTTCTGTTAATATTGAGAAGTCTTCTGTTAATATTGAGAAGTCATTTGTCAATAATGATAAGTCTTCTGTCAATAATGAGAAAACTTCTAACAACAATGAAAAGTCTTTTGTCAATATTGAGAAGTCGTGTGTCAATAAAGAGAAGTCTTCTGTCAATAATATGAAGTCATTTGTCAATATTGAGAAAATTTCTGCTAATAGTGAGAAGTAATTTGTCAATAATGAGAAGTCTTCTATTTCAATATGGTCAATGAGGAACCTTCTGACAATAATGAGTAGTCTTTTGTCAATATTAAGAAGTTGTCTGTCAATAATGAGAAATCTTCTGTCTATAATAAGAAGTCATTTGTCAATATTGAGAAGTTTTCTGTTAATATTAAGAAGTCATTTGTCAAGAATGAGAAGACTTCTGTCAATATTAAAATATCTTTTGTTAAAACTGAGGAATCTTCTGTAAATATTAAAAATTCTTTTGTCAATATTAAGAAGTCATCTGTCAATAATGAGAAGACTTTTGTCTTAACCACTTCGCTCAGGTCGAATTTTGTAACAATAGATTTGTATTGTACTTCAAGGACACATGTGTGCTGTAACGAGCGGAGTAGTTAAAGGAGACGTCTTCTGTCAATATTAGGAAATCTTCTGTTAAAGTTAATATTTTTTGTAAAATTATCAATAATTAGAAGTCTTCTTAAATGAAAATAAGAAATTGAAAAAATGTCAGCGCCCGCCGGGACTTGAACCCGGGACCGTGGAGTACCGTTCCACTGCTCTGCCAACTGAGCTACCGGCGCCCCGACGTAAGCCGACGAAATCTTCAACCTCTTGGTACTCGTCTCGAAGCGACGACAAGCGACATCTAGTATAAGTTATTTGAAACGAACGGTCCCGGGTTCAAGTCCCGGCGGGCGCTGACATTTTTTCAATTTCTTATTTTCATTTATGAAAGTAATATAGCACTGTGAGTGCAAAATAAAACCATAGTACATTTAATTAAGCAAAGCTTCATCGCATGGTTCGAATTTCACTCTTAAGTGGACTGACCATAGTATTCGTTTCAAATAACTTATACTAGATGTCGTTTGTCGTCGCTTCGAGACGAGTACCAAGAGGTTGAAGATTTCGTCGGCTTACGTCGGGGCGCCGGTAGCTCAGTTGGCAGAGCAGTGGAACGGTACTCCACGGTCCCGGGTTCAAGTCCCGGCGGGCGCTGACATTTTTTCAATTTCTTATTTTCATTTATGAAAGTAATATAGCACTGTGAGCAAAATAAAACCATAGTACATAGAAGTCTTCTGTCAATAATAAGAAGTCATTTGTCAATATTGAGCATTTTTCTGTCTAAATAGAGAATCTTCTGTCAAAATAATAATGTCTCGTGTCAATATTTAAAGTCGTCTGTTAATATTAAATAATGTTCTGTCAAAATTAGGAATAAAAAAAAAAACTTCTTTCAATTTTAATAAGTCCTTTGTCAATATGGCAAAGTCTTCACGTCAATATTGAGAAGTCTCCTATGAATATGAAGAAGTCTTCTGTCAATAATGAGAAGTCTTCTGTCAATATTTAGAAGTCTTATGTCAATAATTAATAGTGTTCTGTCAATAATGAGAATTTAATGTCAAAATTGAGAATTTTTCTGGATATATGAGAATGTCTCTGTCAATAATGAGAAGTCTTCTGTCTAAATTGAGAGGTATTCTGTATATTGAGAAGTCTTATGTCAATAATTAATAGTTTTCTGTCAATAATGAGAATTTTATGTCAAAACTGAGAATTTTTTTGGAAGTATTAGAATTTTTCTGTCAATAATAAGAAGTTTTCTGTCAAAATTGAGAAGTTTTCTGTAAATAATGATAAGTCGTCAGTCAAAATGGTAAAGTGTTCTGTCAATATCAAGAAATCTTGTAATAATAAAAAACATTTGTCAATTTGGAGAAGTCTTCTGTCATTATAGTAAAGTCTCCTGTCAATATTTAAAGTCGTCCTTCAAAATTGAGAATTCTTTTGACAATATTGAGAATTTTTATGGCGATATTAAGAATTCCTCTGTCAATATATAGAGTTCTTCTGTCAATATTGAGACGTCTTCTGCCAATATTGAGAAACCATCTGTCAACCTTGAAAATTCTTCAGTCAATATTGAGAATTCTTCTGTTAATATTGGGACGTCTTCTTTCAATATTAAGAAATCTTCTTTCAAAATTGAGAATTTTTCTGTAAATATTGAGAATTCTTCTGTCAATACTGAGAAGTCTTCTGTCTAGATTGAGACGTCTTCTGTCAATGTTGAGAAATCTTCTGTCAAAATAAAGAATTGTTCTGTTAATATTGAGAAGTCTTCTGTTAATATTGAGAAGTCATTTGTCAATAATGAGAAGTCTTCTGTCAATAATGTGAAACCTTCTGACAATAATGAGAAGTCTTTTGTCAATAATAAGATGTCTTCTGACAATATTTTAAGTCTTCTGTCAATAATGAGAAGTGTCTTGTCAATAATGAGATGTATTCTGACAATATTTAAAGTCTTCTGTCAATATTGACGAAAGACTACTCAGTATTGAGAGAGCTCTTCTGAATATTGACAGAAGACTTTACAGTTTTGACAGATGATTTCTCAATATTGACAGAAGACTGCTCAATATTGACAGAAGGCATCTTAATATTGAGAAGTCATCTGTCAATATGGTTAAGTCAATATTGAGAAGGCTCTAGTCAATAACAGAAGTCTTCCATAAATTTGAGATAAATTTGAGTTTATATTTCACTTCCACGCTGCGTTTTGCAACATCTGGCCGCTGCCACTTCAGTACCTTCCGAGTCAATCAATCGCTAGAAACCAAGATTTACCATCAGCAAACTGCCAATCAGTCTGCACAGGCAAATTGCCCTGATTGGCCACATCGTCGACCAGATTCTTGAGATCCCTGGTTTTCTGCAGATGGTACGCTGTGCCGGACACGCGGGGCTGGTCGCCCAGGATTATATTCAGGTATCGCCAAGCGGCTTCTTCGCTGAATGTTTTGGAGTCCTGGAAGTTTTGTAAGATTTTAATTAAAAAACTAATTATCTTTGCTTTACAAAAAAAAACAGAATTTAAAATGTATAAGGAAAAATAATGTTATTTAAAATAAGGTGCTCGCTACGATGGTAATCACGTTTTAGGAAACTAACAGTGACATCTTCTGACGAATAACTTAACTGTTTAAAATACCGCTATAATTCTGCTTTATTCCCGCTGGATTACAAAACAACGACATTTTTTGACGTATAATAAGTCTTATGTGGGCAAAAACATAATTGTACACAAACACTAACACGCATCACGCCTTTAACACCTTGCAGGGTAGGCAGAGCGTAGAGGGCCGCAAAAAACATTTCAGACAAATACTTATTTAAAGGGTCATTCGGAAAATTTGTGTATCGCCATACTGACAGGTTGTCCGCCCATCGCCTAAAATTGCAATAAACACCCTCGAGTCCCTTAGACGACTTCCACGAGAAAGAAATGGGGGGATGCTATTCTATGCCGGCATTACATGGCACCCATTGTATCATTGTATAATTTTATCCATTAGTTTAAATCGAATTTCGACGTTAATATATATTTAGCAGCAAGAGTAATCACTCAATGAAAATCTATTAAGAAGAACATATTACTTACCATCCTTTCGACATCCAAATCTTTGACAACCCTCGGCATATCATCCTCGATAAGTTGTGTTAAGTAGGCAAATAACAGGTACACCCCTAGCAGCAGCAGTAACAGTGAACTAGGCACCTGTACGGAAATACTAGTTAGTAACTGTTATTCAAGGATCTAGACGGATCTTTACTTCCAGTGGCCGATATTATTAAGCTACATGCTACAATTTTACATGTGAAATTCGATGTTCATTGCGTAGTCGGTTAGCCAATATGATACCAGAAGTATTGACCGGCTACGCAATGTACTAAGAATGTCTGTAGTTTCATAATATAGGGCAGAGTAGCCAAACTCCCAGGGATTGAATATTTCGCAGCTCATTGATGAATGCGCGTGACGTTTGGCCTTTGTAAGTAGACCATTCCTTTTTTGAATCGGTGGTGCTTAGAACGGCTCGTCTTTTATTGGTTCACCTATTGACCAATAAGCTGTAAGTATTATGATCCCAAGAAGTTATAATTCGGTGTGTGGTATGAAGTACTTAATAGTGAAGCGTTTTTGTTTATAAATACAGCGACTTTGCAACGGCAATGGTCTCAATTCGGGATAACAATTCTCTAAACTTACCTTAAATTAGCGCTGTCACTTTTTCGCGTCATCTGTCAAAATAAGGCGACGATGACAACAACGGCAACTAAATTAACTAGAAATGGCAAAGAAGCCATTGACATTGTTAAACATGACAGGACTTAGATATCTCCTATCCTTTTCTTAATCTAATCGTGATATCGGTAATTTAAGGTGAGTTAAGAGTATTGTTATCCCGAGTTGAGGCCATTATTAACCCAAAAATCTTTTAAGACAATTCAGTAAGCAAAATAGTGTCTGTGCGGAAAAATATAAGGCGTGGAAATTGAGAGCGCCTTTAGGCCTCAGTATGAGAAATGCCATAGGAGCCTAAGAAAAGATTACTTCACTTTTTGCCCACGCCTACTTCTTTTTGTCTCTTTCGCACAGACTGTAAGACGTGATTTTATAAGAAACAGAAAACAAGGTATCAATATTCTAGGCGAGTGTACCCACAAGTGTCAGAGACCTCAACACCGGCGCCACGTCACAAAAAAATATTTTCTCTTTATACAAACATTCTATCAGAATATCCGTTGCCCAAGTTTTAAGTATTATCCTTAAGTAAAATTAAAACATCCAAACTCAATTAAATATTCGCTGTAATGAAAGTTATGGCAATTAATACCAAAAGTGACTGTTTTTAGGTACTATTTCCATAACTTTAATATCAGAGAATATTTCATTAAGTTTTCAGGTTCTTATTTTACTGCAGGACAATACAAAAAACTTGGGCAATGGATATCCTGATAGATTGTTTGTATAAAGAGGAAACTTTTTTGTGAAGTGGCGCCACTGTCGAGGTCGTTGACGGCTACACTCGCCTTAAGTTACTAAAAGAGATTGAGGAGCGTAACTAGCACCCTAATCAAATGAAAATTCATTCCTCAATGAAGACGCAATCTATCAAAAATTTCCTTTTGTCAGATTGAAGTACAGATGCTAAAGTTTATTTACAGAATGTTGTATTTATGATAGTAGTGTCGCTGCCTTGAATTATTTTGTACCATTACGACATTCGATACATATACTTAAGTACCTGTACTTCAATCTGACAGGAGCGGATTTTCGATACACTACCGTTTTTAGAGTTACGGTTTTAAGTGATGTGGGCGCTAGGAACCTACCGGATCCCTCTTAAGCTAAGGCGAAAAATTATCAGGTAAGAACGAAAAAAAGAAAGACTTGAACACAAACATAAGCATAGATTGGCATAGACAATTAATCCTTCTGCAGACATAGACAATCTCTTAGTAGGTAGCTATACATAAAGCGTATAGAGGAAATAGGCACATTTTGCGAAATCCCAAAAGAAATTTATATTATAAGAAATGTATTAAATAAGTTCCTATCAAATTGTTTTCCTCGCGAAAATTAACAACTTTACCCAAGGACCATGAAATATGAAAAAAATATTGGGCATGCTATAAAAATTGTTCAAAAAGTGTGTTACTTTGTATGGGAGAACCAATTTATAATTTTTCGATCTATTTACCTAAAATTTTACCAATAAATTATTTTTGGAAAAGACGGTAAGATAAGTTATTCCGTTTGACGACTAAAACACGCCCTGCGTTTGTGTAGTTTATCAGATTAAAAGGCCAATTTACAAATCCTTACTCAATAAAGTCAAGCTTCGGCAATGACTGATAAACTTTGATTGTCAGAAACGTACGACATTATAAATTTGCAAACGACAGCTCGAACACTTGACTAGAAATTCAAAATTGAAATAAAGGTGACATTGGCTAGAATGACAAACGGATCTTATGGTCGCTCGGCGACAACCGGCGGGGTTTGTCATTGTAGACAATGTCACATTTATTTCAATTAAATAAGATTCTCTTTTATTTTCTATGAAAAGTGCTTTAACTGTCGCTCGCGAAAACATACGTTTGGTCTGCGGCAACTTTTACATTGACAGGAATGTACACAAACTTAATACATCTGGGATTAACTTGCATTGGGTATTAACTAACCTAAAGAGATTAGATTAGATTTAAAGTAAGCTATTTTAAATGCAAGCCAAAATTGCCTGCCACTTCCATCTGGGCTACCACGGCTTATTCAAGTTATGCAAGTTTTCTACCATAAAGTAATTTTTGAGAACCTCCAAGTTTGAAACTGCAAGATCTCAAACATTGTGTCATGTATACCCAATACGTTGAAGTGTTTAAAAATGTTGTACTCAATTATATAATATGGTAATCTCAAATGTGGTAGAAGGAAAAGAAAAGCACAAAAAGGGACCGTGCCAAAAAAAGCGAAAAAATTGCTTAAAGTATGAGTGCATTAAGACAAGTGCATGAGAGTGTTTAATAATGGTGTAGATTCAATAATTCCTCATAATAAAAAATAGCGCTGTCACTTTCCGTCACGTATTTTTAGAAAAGGATAAGGATAGTAGATCATCGCGACTTAAATTGTCTTATTATTTGACTCAAAATGCGCGTTATCTGTCAAAATTAAGCGTCGATTAAATATATGTCGTGAAATGGCGAAGAAACTAAAGACATAATCAAGATATCTTCTATCCTTTCTAAACATATTTGATGTAAAGTGACAGCGCTATTTTAGGTTAATAGTATTTTATCGAATTGGCACCAATGATGAATGACAGCACTAAGTATGCGGAATTTATTTCGTAACACAGAGTATCTTTTTAAGATTAAAAGATTAAACGGGCTGCTTATAAAATGATTGGTTATTGTTGAATTAATTTTGACCCGATTAAGCAGCATGGAGAACAAAAAAACACTTTTATTTACCCGGAAATAAAAAATATATTAGAAAATACAAAAATAACTTTAAATCCGGGTTGTTCAAAGTTATCAAGTAAACATGATCGTAAAGCAATAGAGCAATAAGAATTTTATGTGGATGATATAATTGTTATCCGCGAATATGATAAGGTTAGCTCGTTTCGTTAGTAAAGATATGGTGATTCATAATCATTATCTGATCAATTATCAAGAAATATGGCAGATATTCTTAGAAATCGGTTCAGAGAAAAGTGCCGAAAAGTTAACATAAAAACTGCTCATTTAAAATGCTGTAAAGGAAAATATACACCATTTGAATACTATATAATACAAAATATGTCATGCGAATAACATTTACATAAATATAAATAAAATCCTGATTTAAAAAACATTTTCCCACATAGAAACAACATCCAGAAATATCAAAAAAGAGCCCATTAAATAAAACAGACATGAAATTTTGACCCAAAAATTTCAGACTTTACAAACAAATATGCCCAAATGTTTTACAGTTTACTCACTGATTTTACAGGCTCATATAAATGTGCACCTTTTCGAGTGACTTCTTTTAACACCTAGAAATTACAAACACGATAAAAAAGACGAAAATGAAAAAAAATAAGTGATAAACAAAACAATTTTTCAATTAAACGAGTAAATGTGTACCACGTGTGTTTGGTGTATACCTACACTATTTAAACTGCATATAAATTATACGATGTTTTGGTTGTCCGTTTGGTGTGTTCAGACTATTCAGAGCATATTTTATAACTTTGAAACATACCTCAAACGTTATCTTTGAGAATGAAATCATTCTAATTTAAGCATGAATATTAAAAATGATTTATTAAGGTTTAAGTATTGATGAAAATGATTTATTAAGGTTTAAGTATTGATCATTTCAGTGGTGACGATGATGATGAAATCATTTGACATTCTAACGATAGTGATTTCTAATTTGAAGCATTTCGAAGTATAGTGTTAGAAAAGTAAGAATGAAGTAAGAAAAAGTGAATAAGTAAAGTAATTAGAAGATGTGAAGTAAGAAAATATAGTGAATAAGTATAGCAATATATATAATGAAGTGAACTATATTAACCCGCTGCCAGGGCTTTTCGTTTCGGTCCTCGTCATACTCGATAGTTGGCACGCCAGTGTATATATTCTGAAAATATATAGAAACAATATATTATAAAAGAAGGAAGGACTTTATTCAGTTACAATGTAGGCTAGAATAAAGAGAAGAAGATGAGAATGTAACAGATTTAAAAGGTTCAGTCAGATAGGTGGACTAACATTCGATGGATGATGCGTAGTTGATAAATGGACGAACATTAGATAGCTAAGAAAAAGCTTACAATGCAAAATGGTTATAGTGCGCTCTGATATGTAAAGTACCAAAGTATCTCTCTGCTATGTAAAGTACATTGGTTAAGTGTTTCTCTACCAACATCATTCGTAGTGGAACACAGAAATCTGGATAAACGGTACCTCTTAATATAACACAAAACAAAATAAAACGAAAATTTATATTTCAAATGCGCTAAGCAAGGATATATTTTAATATGTGTTGTATTTGGTAGCATATTATTGTGCACTAAATGTTTTAAACAAGGGCATGTTTCGATGTGTTGCAGTCGGACGCATATCATTATGCAACAAGTGCTCCAAGCGAGGTCATATTTGGATGCGTTGTGTTTTTCTGTAACGTGTGTTGTATTTAAACGTATATAATTTATAAAAAAATCTGCACCAGACGTTGACCATCCAACTCCTACCTTTTGGAACTTATTTCTTTTCCTGAATTTCAAGCTTGAATCACTTCCTACATCCATTTTTGATACACTAATATAATATTCAGCTCACTTCACGAATTGTTACTAAACAACTGAAGTTTTTTTAGTTATCCTGAAGTTTATCGGTTAATCTAGAAGTATTTATGACCCTTTATGATAACTTATTTATTGTATGAGCCAGTAGCGTATATATTAAATTTTTATAACTGCTATTAGGAACTCCATTGTAAAAAATAATAAGGAGATTTTTTGCTGAAACTGTATTGTAGTCACTTCAATGACTTCGTTAGTCATATGTTAATTCTATCGATGACTAAGGATACTTCCGGAAATAAAGTAATCGCCACCAAATATTGATCTACTTTAAAGAGGAAGCGCCTAAGATTTGAATGGCTGAGCACAATAGTTTATTAATTGCTAGTCATGAGACGAACCATCCCATTTCTTACTGTAAGTATCGTAAAAAACGACTGAGGGATAAATACATCGAGAGAACGGGCAGTAGTGTTCCTTCTAAATTCACTCTTGCACTGTGCTTACCAACCCGCCTGCCAAGCGTGGCGAGTCTGGCAAACATAAATGAATAGAAGGCGGGGCTTATGACATGACCTGACCAGTAGTGTACTAGTTGTAACTGTTAATTTTGATGATGAGGGTATTGAATAGTTTGAAATTCACGCGCACATTCTCACAATACTTAAGTAAACGGTAAGTTTAAACACTTTCCATAACACTCTGATCAGTCGCTAGCCTCATCTACACCTACGTAAGACGTTCTTTGTTTAATTAATAATACAAAACCTACTATACAGGGTGTTAAAACATAGTAACACTAACTACTTTATTTCTTTCATCATCACATCACATCAGTTTTCTTCTTTTCGTATGGGAAAACCGAGTCACCGAACGACCCGATGAACCCTGGTGTCAGAGTTTTTCAACCGCTTACTGTTAGTAGTAATTCAGTTTGCGCTATCGGTCGCTAGTAAAAGGTTAACTGATTCTATGCCGTTATAAAAAAGTTACATACATACACGTATTACGGCTTTATCCCTTACGGGGTAGACAGGGCGTTAACGGCCGTAAGAATACGGTCGCTACGGTATGACAAAAATTTGAGGGCCGTTTCGTAAAAATCGTGTATCACTGTAATGTCAGCCTGTCCCTAAAATTGTAAAACACATGAAACCTTAAATCTTGTCGCCTCTTACGACACCCACGGGCTTGAAATGGGGTGATGCTATTCCAAACCGACATCACACGACACCACAAAAATGTTACACGCTGTATAAAAAAGATAACACAATTGCATAGATATGTGCATATGTAGGTAGCTACTCATGTTACACCACTACAGCAGTCATTAACCGATTATACGATACTTGTTCTGAAAGTCATACACTACTGAGTATAGCAACTGTTTTGATTTATTATACAACTGCCCAACTAAAAAAGGAGTGTAATGTTTTTTTAGAGTTCATGTATGTTGTATGCAGGGTGTAAGGGACAGCCCTCCTAATACTGGTAGGGTGCATTCAGACCATGAAACTGATAAGTTTTCCCCTAGAAACATATGTCAGAAAACGCCAAAAAAAACTTGAGTTTGCACAACTATAACCTCATCAGTACTCATCTCAATAAAACAATTTTAAACGTTACCTAACTAACCTTAAGATAACTTAAAAAAAAAAAACATTTGAAAAATTCAAAATCGTAAAATCAAAAATAAACACAACTTAAATCCGTTTAAAATTAATTTATTTTTATGATGTATTTGTTTTGTTATCAAACATACACATATCATGCCTTTATCCCTTGTGGGGTAGGCAGAGCGTTAACGGCCGTAAAATACGATCGCGGGAGAGAAATGTGGTGATCCTATTCTAAGCTGGCTTCATGGGTCGTTGGATGATTTGGTGCCCCACACGAAGTGAGAGAGAGAGAGAGAGACGGCAAAAGTTTTTGATTAACAAATAAACAATTTAATTTTTATTATTATTACTAAAAATAAAACTATGAAGAGATTTTTTTTGTGGAGTGGCGCCACTGTCGAGGTCGTTCACGGGTAGGTACACTCGCCTTAAGTTAAAAAATGAAGTGATACCAAATATTTGCTTACTTATCTTCTGTTATCAATTCTGACAATTCAGTTCTACAACTTAATAAATTATTCAATAAAGTTACTTTATTGTTTTATATGTATAGGTGGTACGTAGTAGCATTATATTATCTGTGGTATAGGTACAGTCATGCTCACGTCCGGTTGGACACTCGAAACGCCAATGTAAGTCTTATGCGCGCGGCATAAGAACGGTCCAAAGTCTAAACTGTCTAACCCAGCCTGAGCCTGACTGTCAAGTTGATTGTACATACTAAAGTGACAAGGAAATACCGATGGTGGGAAGATTGCAAAACATGTTTACATAAAAGTATTTTTTTAATAATAGTCACCTACTCACATTCTAATAAAGATGAAGGTATTTAAAATTTATAATGATACTAGCGGCCCACCCAGCGGTTTCACCCGGTGCTAACCGATTTCCCACGGGAAACAGACCTTCTCCCGACATTAATAATACATAAAAAACTTCCTCTTGAATCACCCTATCTTTTAAAAAAAAACTCATCCAAATCCATTTGGTGGGAAGATTTAAGCATACATACAAACAGACATAGGGACATACAGACGCGGGAAGCGGCTTTACTTTATACTACTAATTTATTCTTCTTTATACTATGTAGTGCTTATGGCGGGTGACAGGAGTAATGCCAATAGGCAGAATTGAGAGTTCCAGGTGGTGTCGTGAAAAGGGTAACTACCCTGCCTGGCCGGGTGTTGTGGCCAGGGGCCCGACTGGTCCACCTGGATAGAATTGAAAGTTGTATATATGCGTTGAGCGGTGAAACAATTTGATACCGCGTTTCAGGGTCTTTGTATCTCTGACAATCTGTCACGTGGTGCCATCTTGCAGCTATGTTGGGACTACTGTTGTGTCTTGCGTGCTCGTGAACCACTTTGAGTGAGCTTCTTGTAGTAGCTCCCAGAGGTCGCTACAATATTATCAGAACTTTCAAAATATAAAAAGATTTAACTTAAGCAACAGCACATTTTAGTCAGTAACACAGATTTATTAATGTGTTTCAAACAAAAAAACAAGATGAATTCTTTCTAACAATTCAATTTGTATTTACAAGTCTGATTTTAGGGTTTCATGAGTGTCCTTTTTCAGAATTTTGAACTATCTCTCCTCTCTTGTGTGGGACACTGAGTCAATAAACAACCCAATGAACCCTGGTTTTCAACTGGCTACTACTACTAGTAGGCCTCTGACATGGTGTATCCAATTATCTGATCAGATGGGAAGATAACTGTCCAAAACAGTTTTATTTAAAGTAGGTACTAAATCTGCAAGCCAGTGAGTATGAAATTTCCCTAGTTTAAGGGGGCGGCCAATATCCTGCAGTGAACTGTTATAAACAGGCTTCACTTGAATGCTTAGTTACTTCTGTAATGTTATTATAATTGTTAAGGAAACTACACGAAATTATATGCAATTTTTATGAAACACCTCAAATATTTGTCAGACATGATGGTAAGTTTTTAGGGTAATTATTAGGTAAAACACTCTGTTCACCCTGCAAGGAATAAAGACACGCATTTGAGTGTGTAGAGAAGTAAAAAAAAACACACAAGCAGGAACAATTAATGCAAAATATTAGTACCGACCAGAGGCGGGGGGTAAGGTTTTTTAAAAGGGTCGCCAAAGAAGAATATCAAAGACCAAAAATAAGAAACGAAAATAACCCTTAAAATTCCACTTTACTATGACAATACACCTAAGACTTGTACTATTGTAAGAAAGAGATTGCATAGCTGACATGTTGGGAAGCGAGTTTCTAAGTACTTTGTCTAGTTAATGCGTGATGGAATTAATACACTTGTATTGTGTATATAATTAGCGCATTTCAAAAGGGAAGCTGATGGAAATTGTGTTGTATGGACTCTTTGTCACTGGTACACTATGTACCTATCACCTTTCAGTCATTCACAACCTGTGTCCGATATAATCAAACTGCAGGCTACAATTTTACAAGTGAAATTTGATGTTCATTGCGTAGTTGGTTAGCCATTATGATACCGGGAATATCAACCGGCTACGCAATATACTATGAATTTCACCTGTAGACTTGTAGCCTGTAGTTTCATAACATAGCCCACTGGTTGACCAGGCAATGCTCAGCAATGTTTTTTTATTTTTTTATATTGATATCCTAGCAAGATTATTGTCCCATAGTCTTCAAAATAAAATAAAATACATGAAAACAGTTGGAGCCCTTTCAGAGATTGTGGTAATTAATAAATAAATGTACAAATTGCTCATTTAAAGGTATTCAATCAATTTTGAAAGAGGTTCTTAAGGTAGTGATTGAATTACTATTTATGCAGTAGGTATGCACAAGCATACTATTTACATAGAATCATGAAAACAAAAAGCCTATAATATTAAATTCATAGAGTATTACTAAAAGAAAATCATATAAATTCCTTTCATAAAACTGAATGATAATAATGGTTGATTGCTATGGTCGATTGTTCAGTGCGATATCCGTAAAGATAAGCTTATCGACAGTAATCTCACAGAAATGGGTAAGGTTCACCTATCTGACTGAATGGCCTTAGAAAAACAGTTAAAGAATAATTTTCATGTACTGGGGACTTACGACTAAACAGGTAAATTTTTCTTTTACAGTAAACATGTATGAAATATAATTTAAAGTTATGTTATAACATCTCAAATTAATAGTACAAAAGTTTCTCACCGGATGAAGACCAGCCTTCCGATTTATGTTTTGGGCACTCATTTTGGCACAAATTTTGATGGAACCTGCCTGTTTTTACACAAGGTTTAATTCATGGAAAGCCTGAAAATATCTAAATCGTAACCATAGCGAGAATCATAGGAAATTCAACAAAAACCTGCACTGAAAATTTCGTGGAAATTCGCCTGTTATCAGCGGCTGTCTTTGTCAAACCAATTGACATTGACAGTTGTTATCATAAAAATGTTGCCATGCCCGTCTTTCAAATTTACCCTTTTTTAAAAAAACCTTCTTTCTACACATATAGCAAATGTCATCACTGACTGACTGACTGACTAATCAGCCTAAACTACTTATGCTAGAAATATTTTGGGCAGTATGTGCACGTTTTTACTACTAAGAATAGCACATTATTCACGCGCGAAGAAAAAAAACCGATTACCAACGAAGGTGTGTCCTTAAAACACACGAATTAGTAATTTGTTCTTTCTTCCAAGTGATAGATGCTTTAAACGACACCTACAAGAAAAAGTATCAAAACTTCAATAAACCTTAAATTAATGCCATGAAAATTCCAAGGTAAATTCGCGCGTGAGAGTAGGTACTTATTTTTTCAAAAGCAAACGCAAAGAAGTCCTCCATTCAGCCAAGTCTCCCATTCTGTCTTCTCAAATTTTAGAGACATGTTCCGTTTTTCGAAGGTTTTGACATTTGCATACTTTACTTCCGAAAGGAAAAACTGATTTATTCGATTATTCCTTCCCGTTAATTTGAAACGTGAAAATTACACACGTTCCATTTTAAATTTGAAAAAGATATAAGGCACTCTCTATGTAGGCATTATACTGTGATGTAGGTGTAGTAAAAAAGATTTTTAGAATTTTACCGAGTATTTTTAAGATCAAAAAATGTCCAGAGGCTACCGCAGCTCATTCCTTGCCCGCCAATTTTGCCAGTAACGATGGAACGAGGTAGATGGAGCCTTGCCTTGCGTTACTGGCATTAAAATACGAGTTGCGGTGACCCAGATGAAAGAGGCGTCGTCACTAGTAAGTTCAAAGCCAAGTGTTGAATATTTTCAAAAATTGTTTATCTAACACAGGAAGTGTTTTAAAATTTGTTATTCAAGTACATAAAAAGTTTGTATGGTCATAAATGGTTTTTAGATGTATTGTGATCTGTTTCTAAAATTTCGACAAGACTAAAGAGATAAAATTATGAAGAACGTATTTGAAAGTTTTTAGCAGGTTTTCGGGTTATTTGTGGACTCGGTGTTACGTACGAAAAAATAATGCGCGACGGAAACAATGCGTGGAAACTAGTATAATTCATGACAAGGACTGAATAAAATGTCACTTTCTATTTTTCGAGTATCATGCTAAAGGTAAGCAAGCGCCTACTAAAAAAAACACTCATCATTAAATACTTACTTTACAATTACATTTTGCTCTTCAATTCTTACCAGGTGCTCATAAAAATCAAAGTCGTTAATTTTAACTTTTAGAAGGATCAGATGAGACGTTGAATTAAGTCAAAAAGAGGCAAAATTGTTATGGCAAAACTCGATTGGAAATTAACTTTCGAACCTATTTACTTTAGAAAATTCGCAAAATAATAAAAATACTTTTTATAAAATTTCCCTATTCAAGCACATTCACCAGTGTATGCATAAAGATAAAGCTACTGCTGCATAAAATAAGTTTGATATTATTGTAAACTAAAATTTAGATAGGTAAATTTGAGTTTTTCGTTTATATGAGTGGAGTGGTGTCGTGAGTGGTGTGGAGTTTTGTAACCGTATTTATGTATGAAAAAGCTTTACCTACACGATTTATTTTTTATTAGTATCTTTAGTGACATAAATAATATTACAGTTTGTAAGTACTTAATAATTTTATTATTATGCTCACATTATAAGTAGTGTATGTATAATCTATACTACTGATAACTTAAAGTCTGGTAATCTCTATAACGTTAAAATAATATACATCACCCCTCTATAATTTTAAGAAAATGTACATTTTCAATTACATATTTATAATAATAGGTACTTACCTATTGTTTAGAGAGTGAAGTGAAATATTTTCACTTCTAAGTTGTGTAAGAATTAGAATTATTATGGTGAGTTTATCAATTATTTTTACTCTATAATTAAACATCACTCTGTAGACGTGTCAAATATAAACGTTATAAAACCTGTATGTAGTTAGTACCGATTTTGAAGCAATAATTGTATTAAAATTATCATAGTTTTAGGTACAATGAAGCTATTGGTACACGAACAATATGCACTTTATATTACATTCTAAATTGTATTTTAAGACTTAGATAATAATCAGCACATATTTATATTAATGACAAATATTTATAAAATATTTACAATAAATTATATGTACATTAAGCTAACAGATCTAGTGAACATAAAACAATATGTATATTCAGAGGTAAATTAAATAAAAGTTAAATCTAATGGTTAACATCACAAAAGTTGAATGTTGAATTTCAAAACAGGTTTCTTTTTGTTTAAAAATTAGGTTACAAGAATTAAAATATTTAAGTCATTTTAAAACATTTGTCTACACTAAACTAGATAGAAAATAAAACTGTTGAGTGGCAAAAAATATCTAAAAGCTGGACGTTCCAGCTTAGCTGCGGAATTATGGTTAGATGGAACAGTTTCGGTTTGATAGTTGTAAGACTCTCTGCACTTTGAAATCGTTCTTTCATTTATTCACCTACATTCAAGTATGCCGAACAAATGGTTTTGATATATCTCTTCCACTGGGTCAGCCCAGGGCATTAGCTGAGACGACACTAGGGGGACGGCGGCATACTCTCGTCGCTCTCGAGGTAGGTGACGTAGTTGTCGCCCCCTTCGCTTATGGGCGCTCGGGGGGGCGGCAAACATGGCACGTCGTATCCGTGCATCTGGAAGACAAAAGTTTATTTTCAGTAAATTTATTAAACAACATCAACAAGTCGACTGTTGGACATGGGCCTCCCTTTGTTAGTGGGTATCAAAAACAAAATATATATTTGCGAGCGTAGTACGGTATTTACAAAGAACGCTGCTCAGCATCTCCTGGATTCATCACCTTTTACGACACCCACAGGTAGAAATACGGTGATGCTATCTAAGCCAGCCACAAAGCACAATTAGCGCCAACGCTGCGTCGAACACTTTTTTTCGTGATTTTAGCAGTCAACGGGTTGCAATTATGATTTTATCATGGCAGAGGCCTAGTTGATTGTCAATCAACCACGAAGATTCATCGGGAAGTTCTTCGACTAAGAATCTCACACGAGTCGATAGAAGAAGAATCATGCCTCTTACCTGATTGACTAGTTGCTGGAAGGCCGCACTGTGATGCGGCGCACGATCCAGGTCCGCGTGCAGAGCGAAGTCCGACAACGCCTTCCACGGCGGCTGATACGCTGTCACCTGTACATAAAAATATACTTATAAAAAATATACTTAAAATAGAAGTCACGTTTCTATGACACTGTATTATATTTATTTGTTTTTATTGCGTCTAATGGTGACCTCGCTTCATCTTCAACTTTGACCAAGTTTGATTAGTCTTAGAAGGCCAAACTCATCAAAAAGGTAATCTACACTGCAGATATAAAGGCGAGAGTGTAAGGGGCGTTGTACTGAAAACATTGCAAGCATGACCTAACAATGAAACTGAATAGCTTTTACCATGGAGCCCATATTGGGAAACGATTTGTTTCGAGTTTCGATAGAAAGTCAGTCAGCTATATATCAGGAATTTTGTATTGTAGGTCTAAAGATATTTCTCGTTTACAAACATATCCACCATAGAAAAAGTCGTTCAGTTCCATGTTCTGATCATGCTTGAAAAGTTTTCGTTACACCGTCTCTTACACACTGTATGTGTAGTGTAAGTACCTCAAGAGGCATTGGTCCGGACTGCTCGTGCCGCACCGGCGACCCCGCTACGAGTGGTACTCCCATTGACATGAAGCCCAGGCGGCGGCCTTCCTGTTGGAAACAGAGGCTAAAGTTAGCCTGTTGCGAGAAAAAAAAACAGATATAAAAAAAAGGAATCGCAGAATTCCGAATGCGAACGAGACTTGAAACCGAGACCCTGACATTTGAGCTACCGGATTTAATATTCGCGTCACACCAATAGGTCAATTTTGGCGGCTGTCAAAATCATGCTAATGCTTTGACATAAGGTCTATTTTCTTTGTTGAAATGTCTTCTAGTTGACAGATGCCAAAATTGGCTAATTGGAATGAAGTGAATAAAGTTACTGTTAGCATTTGTTGGTTTCAAGTCTGGTCTCAATCGGAATTTTTGCAATTTCATATTTCATTTACCTACACTGTTCAGTAGTACAATAAAAGTATTCAAATAGATAGAAAAATATGAATCACGATAATTTTGCGACTTTAGCCAGTCAGAACAAACTATATACATTGAAAAATTAAGATCCAAGAGGTGTTAGTAGAAGATTAAAATCTTAAATTGTTGGGTTTGATGGTAAGGAAACTTCACGAAAGTCGTAGAATGCAATTTTTTATGCCACTTATTCTTATTCTTCTAACTATAATGCAAGTTTCCTATACGCGTGTTAGTAATTAAAAAGAACCCTGCGTTAATTACCACCTTCTCCTGCTGCATCTGCATCTTCAGCTGGATGGTCTTCTTCTTGTCCTTGCAGCGCTTGTTCTGGAACCAGACCCTGATGACGCGCGGACTGAGCCCCGTCATCTCCACCAGCTGCTCCTTCATGAGCGCGTCGGGCCGAGGGTTGGCTGCGTAGCAAGTTCTGAAAATAGGAAAAGTCGTTAAGTTCAATTTTGCTACAGGTTAATTTATGTATATATATTTAAAATTAATTTATGTATATTCCGGATTTCTCACGATAGTGTTCAATGATCAACATTTGCAATCAAAAAAATTACCTACTATTGGTAGGCTGGAAGAGATCACTTGAAGGGATAAGGCCGCCTTTGCTTATATTGTGTTTTTGTTTAAGTTATAATTATTAATGCAAGCAATAAAGTGTGTGTCTGTCTGTCCGTCTACTTATAAAAAAATACATAAAAACATTCTTCGCACAGTTCATTTGAACGCAGACATAATATAACAGTGGAAATTACAAATAAAAGTTAAGTAGATTTTCTACGAGGCAACACTGGACTATTACATCGTTAATTATGAATTTAAGGTATCTTTCATGTTCCATTCATTCTATGGATATTTTATTTTAATTCTGTATTTCCACATTCTATGGATATTTTATTTTTAATTCTGTATTTCCACATTTTAGGGGTAATCTTTTTATCTGGCAGCTCTGATATTGTTTTTCTTTATACGATATTCAACAAAATACCTTTTATACAGCCTTGCGAAAATATCAATAGACCAAGGAGGATTTTTTATCAAATTTGTATCTACAACTTGAACAACAGAAAACACAAAATATAGAAAATATACAAGAACACAAATTAACTGGACCTAATGGCGGCTTAACTGCAACAGTAGCAATTCTTATTTATTTATTTTATACTAGATTTCCGCCTAGCGGTTTCACCCGCTGGCACTCATTTTCCCGTGGTAATAGTTGTTTTTCCTGCGGTAATAAGTGGCCTATGTGTTATTCTAGGTTATGCTCTACCTGTGTTCCAACTTTCATACAAATCGGTCAAGCCGTTTGAGTGTGAAGAGGTAACAAACATACATTAACCACACACAAACTCTCAGATTTATAATATTACTACGGAAGTACGGATTATGGTATTTGAATGATTATAATATTAATACCTCAATTGCTGCAGTTTCCTCTCAGTGAAGACTGTGCGAACCCGCGTGGTCCTTCCATCTTCTTTGTCACCGGTCGACCGAGGGCGCCCTCTATAGGCCAATAAGTCAGTTTACAAGATCATTTCAACACTACAACAATACATTTATTTATAGTAAAAGAATAAACAGAATTTCTGGCTTATCCAGGTTTTAGGTGAACAAATTGTATGGCCCTGTAAACTGACTTTTTGACCAGACTCTAAGATCTACGCGCCGAGTATTTTTAGTTGTAATTTTTACCCAATTTCTTATGGGTGTTAATGTTAAGAATGTTAGTGACGAACAAGAGAACAGAATTCAGTGGAAAAGTCATTTTGTAGGACTCTGGTTACCTACACTACCTTTTTCATATATCTAGGTACTTACTTAAGCATTGCGTTGGACGCCTTTCGACCACATAGACCGGGCGGCAGGTACCGACTTGACTCTAGTGGCTGATGTAATAAAATTATGATCTGAAAGAAGTTGCTGCCTTACCTAAGTGTATGAAGTCGTTCCTCAGTAAGCACGGTTGGTTTGCAGTCAGCAGAAACCACTCTTGTATGACCCCTCTTATTCTTATGCAATCCTTACCTAAGTGTATGAAGCTGTTTCTCATTTAGCACGGTTCTAACTCTGATTGGTTTACCTTCAGCAGCGACCACTCATGTATGACCCCTCTTATTCTAAAGTAATCCTTACCTAAGTGTATGAAGCTGTTTATCATTGAGCACGGTTCTAACTTGATAGGTTTGCCGTCAGCAGCGACCACTCTCGTATGACCCCTCTTATTCTGAAGCAATCCTTACCTAAGTGTATGAAGCTGTTTCTCATTGAGCACGGTTCTAACTTTGATTGGTTTGTCGTCATCAGCGACCACACTTGTATGACCCCTCTTATTCTGAAGCAATCCTTACCTAAGTGTATGAAGCTGTTTCTCATTGAGCACGGTTCTTACTTGATTGGTTTGCCGTCAGTAGCGACCACTCTTGTATGACCCCTCTTATTCTTAAGCAATCCTTACCTAAGTGTATGAAGCTGTTTCTCATTGAGCACGGTTCTAACTTGATTGGTTTGCCGTCAGAAGTGACCACTTTTGTATGACCCCTCTTATTCTTAAGTAATCCTTACCTAAGTGTATGAAGCTGTTTCTCATTGAGCACGGTTCTAACTCTGATTGGTTTGCCGTCAGTAGCGACCACTCTTGTGTGACCGCTCTTATTCTTAAGCAATCCTTACCTAAGTGTATGAAGCTGTTTCTCATTGAGCACGGTTCTTACTTGATTGGTTTGCCGTCAGTAGCGACCACTCTTGTATGACCCCTCTTATTCTTAAGCAATCCTTACCTAAGTGTATGAAGCTGTTTCTCATTGAGCACGGTTCTAACTTGATTGGTTTGCAGTCAGCAGAAACCACTCTTGTATGACCCATCTTATTCTTAAGCAATCCTTACCTAAGTGTATCAAGCTGTTTCTCATTGAGCACGGTTCTAACTCTGATTGGTTTGTCATCAGAACGACCACTCTTGTATGACCCCTCTCATTCTTAAGCAATCCTTACCTAAGTGTATGAAGCTGTTTCTCATTGAGCACGGTTCTAACTTTGATTGGTTTGTCGTCATCAGCGACCACACTTGTATGACCCCTCTTATTCTTAAGCAATCCTTACCTAAGTGTATCAAGCTGTTTCTCATTGAGCACGGTTCTAACTCTGATTGGTTTTTCAACAGCAGCGACCACTCTTGTATGACCCCTCTTATTCTGAAGCAATCCTTACCTAAGTGTATGAAGCTGTTTCTCATTGAGCACGGTTCTAACTTGATTGGTTTGCCGTCAGAAGTGACCACTCTTGTATGACCCCTCTTATTCTAAAGCATTCCTTACCTAAGTGTATGAAGCTGTTTCTCATTGAGCACGGTTCTAACTTGATTGGTTTGCCGTCAGAAGTGACCACTCTTGTATGACCCCTCTTATTCTAAAGCAATCCTTACCTAAGTGTATGAAGCTGTTTCTCATTGAGCACGGTTCTTACTTGATTGGTTTGCCGTCAGTAGCGACCACTCTTGTATGACCCCTCTTATTCCTAAGCAATCCTTACCTAAGTGTATGAAGCTGTTTCTCATTGAGCACGGTTCTAACTTGATTGGTTTGCCGTCAGAAGTGACCACTCTTGTAAGACCCCTCTTATTCTGAAGCAATCCTTACCTAAGTGTATGAAGCTGTTTCTCATTGAGCACGGTTCTAACAGTGATTGGTTTGTCATCAGCAACGACCACTCTTGTGTGACCTCTCTTATTCCTAAGCAATCCTTACCTAAGTGTATGAAGCTGTTTCTCATTGAGCACGGTTCTAACTCTGGTTGGTTTCCCGTCAGCAGCACCAGCTGATGTTCGCGCTCGACCACTCTTGTGTGACCCCGACTCACTTCCCGAATCTGGAAATAGTGATAAATTATTTATTTATATATTTATAAAAGGAACATCAACATCTTACATATCTAACGTTTACATAATTCTTACAAGCTAAAAAATATTCTGATATATAAGACACTTATAGATGTACACAACATTCATAGCATCTTTTAGTAGGTAGGTAACCTAAACAAAACAATGTCTTAGTGCTAAGTATGAGATACTTATATTTTATTAACATTTTATCGCACGGTCACATGTCACTCAGAGGTACTATGGTACACTATGGAAAGGTCACTATGGAAAGGTCTATGCTCGGTATCTCTATAATGGATAATATCCGGAATGAGACTATTCGCAAAAAGACCAAAGTAACGGACATAGTCTGGAAGTGTCTGTCTGTCGTAGAACCAACGGACGGTAGAGTAAGCGGGTACTCGAGTGGAGGCCACGCCTCGGCAAGCGTAGCGTTGAACGACCTCCGGCCAGATGGACCGATGACTTAAAAAAGGCGGCTGGTAGCGGCTGGATGGCGAAAACGGGAGATCGTTTCCTATGGCGTACCCTGGGGGAGGCCTATGTCCAGTAGTGGACTGCAATAGGCTGATGTATGTATGTGTGTAACATTTTATACAAAAATAATAGAAAGAAGACTTTCGGCGCACTTTCTAAGAGAGCTCAGACAGACTACTAACAGACAGAGAGTATATTTATAGTCTGGCAACGTCGTGCATGCCGCTCCCTGCGGCGTTACAGACGTTCGGGGGGCAGGGTAATTATGATCTCTGCGGGGGTGCGGAAAGTGTGCGGGGAATGGGCGCGAGCACGACGCGTGTCACTGATTGTCATTTGCCGGCGGTCACTCGCCGCGGTCAGTTGTGTACTTAGGAACTCGAAATTTTTACAAGACGCACATGAGATTACGACCTCAAGATGAGTCCTCCAATAAGAAAACAAACAAAGAAAGTTGTGTATAACATACACAAATTCTTTGAAGAACGCAAGAAAGATCCTTCTACGCAGGAACACCAGAATGATGTCAATTAAGCAAAATTCGTAGCCAGCGTTACGGGATTTTCAGAAAGATCTGTAAGGAATATTGTAAGCGAAGGCAGAACACCAAATGATGCGAGAAGTTCAAAGTTTAAATCTCCCAAGAAAAACTTATTTCCAAAAAAGCAAAAAAAAGTAGTTGATAGTTTCACTTTAGAGTGATTCGGCGAAAAGTCTCCCAGTTTTATACTGTTAAAAAAGCTATCCCGACTGTAAGAACAATATTAGCAGAATTAAAAGAAGAAAATATAATTGATTGCTCGCGTGAGTATTTAAGAAAAATTGTACACGATATGGGATTTAAATTTCGAAGTTGCCAGTCAAAAAGAAAGTTAATTATTGAGAGACATGACATAACGCGCTTGAGGTGGCATTATATTCGTGATATCAGAAGATATTTGTCAGATATTTGCTCTCAAATATTTGTCAGATGGTCAAATGTGGCGATAGAAACCGTATTTTACGGCTGTTAACACTTTGCCTTACGCTGCAAGGTATAAAGGCCTTATGTGAGTTGTGTGTGTGTGTAGATCTACTCGTGGAATCATTCGCGGCAAACATAAAAAATATCCCACCAAAAATAAAAACATATGAAATTATTGAGAACCATAATTACCTATAAGTATTAATCTCGAGATATCTTCAGTTGAAATCTCTACGTGTGTAGCATACGCGTGCTAGTGACGTGCAACCCTCCCCCCGCCTCACCGCAACCAATGAAGGAGCGGCAAGCACGAAGCTGCCAGTCCATAGAGTCAATTTTTTTTTTTTGCAACTCCCTCGTACCATAGTTTACCTGCGCACACCATGTCCTCTGGATTTCTCAAAGGTTGACTGGGAAAGATCCCTTAATGGGATAAGTCCGCCTTTGTGTCTTACCTTTTCTGTTATTTGTGTTTATTTTTTGTGATTTATTTGGTGCAATAAAGTTATTACATACATACAAAGTCGATGGACCGTATCGATAATTCTATCTGTAATCTTTGACCTAAGCGAGAGTCAACTGCAAACCATGCTGGAGAACATGAAAAACTCTGACACTGGGGTTCATCGACTTGATATCCCGTAGCTTAATATAGAGGGGAGAGATTTTAAGAAAAATGTAACATCGGTTTGCTGGCTACGGCTGCCGCTACGCTGTAGGCATTTGTAGCAAACTTGATTCCATAATTTTACCTAAGGCGGACGAGCCGTGGGAGCCCAGTTGTTTAGAAGCTTCTAGTACCAAAAGTTGCAGGTGCAAATAGCGTTGTAAATTTTGCAATCGTTATTCAATGCCGTGTGATGTCGGCTTAGAATAACATCACCCCATTTCTTTCGCGTGGGTGTCGTAGGCGACTAAGGGACTCGAGGGTCGAATGTGTATTGCAATTTCAGGCGATGGGCTGTCACTATGGAGATACACAATTTTCTGAATGAATTTCAAATGTTTGTCAGACGTGGCGTAAAATGTTTGTTTTTACGGCCTTTCCCGCTCTTCCTACCCCGCAAGGGATATAGGCGTGATATACGTATAGTATTCAATTCGCAGCAGAAGGTCAACATTGGCTCTTTTCTTTGGGACACCGAGTCGTCCAACGACACGAAGAATCCTGGTCTCAGAGTTTATCAACCGCCAACTACTAGAAGTAGGCCTCTGACATGGTTGTGTAACGACCGCCGCCGTCTAAGTAATCATAGACAGTAACCGGAACCGACAGCTTAACGTGAACGGAACCATTTCAGGTGGTTCACTCTGCAATGTCCTAACCAGACCGGGAACAAAGTCACAAAGTGATGTATATCAATTTTGTGAGTGTCCCACCGAGAATCGAACCCGGAACCTTTGCGTCGCAGGCAGTCGCACTACCACTGCGCCACATCGGCCGTCATACATTGGTCATAAATAATGCAAACATTCATTGTTTCAACTTCCTAACATCAAACACGAGTCAAATCCTATTAGAATCCCTGATCCCACTTCACACCTCTGCTAACCCTTAAATCCATGGTGCTTAGTTATTACGCTCATACATAACATAACTAATAAATAACTAACAGAACCCTATAACGTACCGGTCATCTGACGGTCACTTCGCAAGGGATTTCAAGGATTAAGGGTGAAAAGGGGTAGAATAAGCTTCAGTACTAAGTGATTAACAAGAGAGAATTCGGAAGCTTACTTACGAACAGATATAAAAGTTTTCAAACTATCAAATGTGATGAATTGATATTAGATAAGTTCTAAGTTTGGTTCGGTTTTATTAGCAATGAAACCGTCTGGAAATTTAAATTGAAATTCTATAAAGGTATTATCACTAATTGACGTCATGATCCGTCATTGTAAAATAAAGAAAAGAAATTTGTATCACACTTTTTTTTTATAATAATTTTGTAATGTCTTAATAGAAAACCGGCTCAGGCGGGATAAAAAAATTAAAATAAAGGCACTACCTCGGTGCTGGTCAGGTTAATCACATGGCATCCTACATTGAATAAGATTTTTCATTTTCAAAGTGACAAATTGACAAAACCTATACAAGACTTTGGTAATTTTGTATTACTTGATATTATTTTAAATTATTGAGACATTATTATTACTGACATCGCTTTGACGATCTACTGTATTTTATGAAATATAATCTTATTACTGTGAAGTAAAAATAAATTATCTGAAGTTAAATCTACATGCACATACCTAGTGTGACTCTATAATAAAATGAGGATGTTACTTTTAGACCCGCTTACCGAAAGTAGTAAGAAGTAGATACTTAATAGGATAACTGAAGTGGCAGAGGGCTGGGCACATCTGTCGTAGAACTGACGGACGGTGGAGTAAGCGGGTTCTCGAGTGGAGGCCATGCCACGGCAATTATGACCGATGACTAGAAAAAAGCAGCTGGTAGCGACTGGATGGCGAAAACGAGAGATCGTGCCCTATGGCGTACCCTGGCCCTGGGGGAGGCCTACGTCCAGCAGTGGACTGCAATAGACTGATGTATGTATCTAATTAATTAGTGAATATACCTACAAAAAATAAAAAGCATTCTAATTATCCCGAAACCACTCAACAACTACACGCAATTTTTCCGAAACTCATTAATCAACCTGTAAACCAACCAGGTGGCATTTTTCGGCGGCGACTTCAAAGGCGTCGGTGCCTTTGTCGGCGACATCAATGCGCGATTATCGCGTAATCACTGCGTGATCGCGAAAGTTATCCATATCGATATCGACACTCGAAAAATCGAATCTGTATCGATGGCTATCGGCGGGTAAACTAATTATGAATGTAGAGATACGTTGCACTAATATTTGTGGGGTTTTGATTGCAGTTCTGGGAAAGATTTGACCTTTATACCAACGCAACTGGTATTACCTATGGTATTACTTTCAAATCTATTACAGTGGTCTTGATCAATGATGAAACCCGAGTGCAACCGTGTCTTTTTTTCTCTCTGTTTACCCTCTGTTTGTCCGGTAGAGAATGCCTCGTGGGATTAGGCCTGCCTTTTGTACTATGTGCAATAAAATAAAGTATAAAATAAATGAAAGTGCGTTTAGATGTAATTGTTGGACCACTGACTGAAAGAGGGGCGGCTGGTGGCGATTGGATGGCGAAAACAGGAGATCTTGCCCTATGGCGTATCCTAAGGGAGGCCTACGTCCAGCAGTGGACTGCTATAGGCTGATGTGGTGGATGAAAACTGCGTACATATGGACTACTGGTGCAAATATGCGAGGATTCGGTCTCATAAATGTCTTACGACAACTCGTGTATGAGTTTCGTCCTCTACAATAAGCCGAAACGAAACTCTTATACCCGAGCGGGGCAATCACTAAACTTTATATACTTATAATACGGCCATCCCGACAATCCATATTTGAGATCAGAGCTGTCAGATTCATGCTAATATGCTAATTTTCCTTTTTGATATCACTTTCGGTATGGAACTTGGATGGCCTTACGTAAGTTTAGTTCAGTTTTAACGGTAAACTTATGTATATTTTGTAAAATAAGTCGGCAACTGTTTCACTTTCGATTCAGCTGTTTAGGTACACAGTAGTATTATATTATCTGTGGTTCAGGTAAGGTGATGTGTTGGATTTTGAACCTTACTTACCAGACATAGAGCCAAGCTCGTGCGGATGGTGTGAATTGTTGTTACTAAGTGTTGTGTTATTGTTACTCTCTGCGTTACCACTGCTACCGCTGGTATTTGCACTCTGAAACGAAAATACAATAACAGTTTAAAGTTGATACTTTACTATCACTTAATAGTATACAAGCATATTAAATTAAAAATTTAAAAACATGACTGCTTTCTGAGATAAAGCTTAGCCTATGAAATAATGTAAGGATTCTTCCGGTACAATTCCCATAAGAATCTGTTCAGTGGTTAACGAGTTGCAGCACGTTAAAGAATCGCACTTAGGTATATACGCACATGAACTCTAAAAACATTACACTCCTTTAATAGTTTGGCAGTCGTGTAATAATTAAGTCGCTTCCCGTGTCCATATGTAAAACTTTAAAAGGACCTACGCAATTAATGCGGTTTTCTGTAGTAGATAGAGTGATTCTGAGGAGGGTTTCATGCCGGGAAAAAGTCTTTTTTCCCCGCGGGAAATGAATAAAGAATTTATAAAGAATGTAGTTTTTGTTTTTGAGTACTTGCAAAATTGCATCGCAGGCAGGGTTCGAACCTGCGACTCTCGGTATTAGTACTATAGCTCTACCGACAGAGCTACCGCGGCTCAGTAGTAACCTGTACCTACTGGATTTCAATAAGTCAGTATAGGGTAACAGAATGACATCACCCGATTTTTACCCGTGGATGACGTAAAAGGCGACGGGATGAATCCAGGGAGTGGGCAGTAGCGTTCCCTGTGAATACGTTCGCCTGCCAAGCGTGGTGAATATGGCAACACCCTCCAATAGGGGGAAGTTCATGGCCAGCCAATCCATGGACTGTTGTGGACTGTTAATGTTACTTATTTAAAGAGGTAACTTACTTTTTCTAAAACATCGTGATCTTCTCTACAATATAAAGCACCTCCTTCTCTTAACGCAAATTCGTCTCCTGTGAACAAAACACACATACATTACAAAAAAAAACTTTTTATATGGCAGCCACGCATCGGAAAGTGCAGCGTGGTACGTAGGAACGCCTAGCTTGTAGAATAGAATATAACTAGCTGGCTAGTAGAACGATTTTTAAAGGTTTTAGGCAGCCTGCAGTTAGCCTAATAAAGTTAATATTTTTTTATGGATGCAACTACATCTATGTCAAGACGTGCACGTCCAGAATCGGCCCGAAGTCTGCTAAATGAAAATCGTTTCAATTGTATGTAGTTAGCGTGTCAGTGGCATGGTTTTGGGCGTTTCGTATTCTGCTTACAGTTTGAATGGAAATATCACGTATACATACATACACATATCACGCCTGTTGACAGGTTGTGAGCCCATCGCCTAAAATTGCAATACACACCCTCGAGTCCCTTAGTCGCCTCATTACGACTCCCACGGGAAAGAAATGGGGTGATGCTATTCTAAGCCGGCATCACACGGGAAATATCACGGTGACAATCAAATTACTGTTGAGTGTCGTTAGCATTGCAAGGGTAAGAATTAAGAGAACTTGTTTATTGATTGCCTCCTAATCCTAACACCCAGACTTATTTGAGGCTTTTTTTAAATATTGACCCAAAGTCCTATAAAAGGACATAGCTCTCAATATGTCTTCTTATGCTCAAGCCTTCTTTTATAAACTCAAAAATGAATAGGCCTGGGTCGAAAGCCCAGGAGACCTTTATAAAGGACACTGTGTATTAGCAGGGTAGTACGTACCAGGTATTAGTTGCCTAGCGCACGCGCAGCACCGGAAACAGTCGATGTGGTAGATTTTCGTCTTGGCTCGCATCACGAAGTCGTTTTTGCTGAACGAACTGCCACACTTGTCACATTTCGTTCCAAATAGTCTGTGGACAAAAAAATAATTGGTAAGAAAGTTTTTTTTAAACGTGCAAAATTTTCTAGCACGGGCAGCATTTGAACCTGTGATGTGATTTGTATTTTAAAATTTATTATTCAATTTATCGCGGGTTTTCATCACTTAGACTACATTCAATCTGTGATGATAGAATTAGTCGCCAGGTATTAGTTGCAAAACTAATCCGATAGATGGAGCCGTGCCACGCGTTACTGGCATTAAAATACACTTGCAAAATTGGCGGGCAAGAGGTGAGCTGCGGTAGCCCAGATGGAAGAGGCGTTACCACTAGTGATGCGAAAGTCGCAGGTTAAAATCCTGCAAAAATTGTATACCTAACATAGGAAGTGTTTTAAAATTTGGTATTCAAAGAAAATATTATCCATGTTACCGACCAACATCTGTATATAGCACTGTCACTTTCAGGTAAATAGGCTTAGACAAGGAAAGAAGATGATCGCCTACTAAACTGTCAATGATTTTACGCTTTTTGCGTGGTATCTGCCATAATTTAAGCATTATTTTTGCACCATTTCGCAGATTTCCTTGTACCTACAGTCGGTTGTAGCCATTGATCTACAACAACCCTAGATTACGCGCGTACGCTCAAAAGGTGGGCCGGTAAAGTAGTGCACAATTTGCAAGCGAGCACTTCTTTCCCACAGTGCGTGGCTGGCCGCGAAACTGTTAACATGACCAAGTACGGGCTAACAAATAAGGCTGAATTCAATAGATTATGGTGAGGTTCGTTGTGATATTTTGAATCAGGCGGACGCAATGAATCTATAAATCGCTATGTATGACTGTACAGTTCAAACAGTAGGTGACAAAATCTTAGCGTAATTTTGTATGAGGCGCTCAATCTAGGGTTGTTGTAGATCAATGGTTGTAGCACATAAAAGGTACCAGGGAGAACTGTATTATTTTCGTCCCTAGCAATATTTTTTTCTTGACATGAATTTCGTAGAAAATGTCTTCTTTTACGAGAATAAGTGAAAATGTCTATGTATTAACTGGGTATAAAAATAATTCAGTTCATTTGGAGTAGGTACCCCTGGTACCCAATGTGCTACAACCGACTGTAGGCACAAGGAAATCTGCGAAATGGTGCAAAAATAAGAGACAATTTAAGACATGACATGACTAAAATTACTCTATAATTTACTTTCCTTTTCTAAACCTATTTAACGGAAAATGACAGCGCTTATTTAAGGTAAGTTAAGAGAATTGTTATTCCAAAATGAGGTTAATGATGCAAGAAGAAGCTACCAATTTCAGTGGTAAGACCGTCAGTACACACCCACATAGCACGCTTATAATTTCTTGCGAGGTAGGCAGGGCGTAAACGACCGCAAATAAACGGACATTTACGCCACTACAGACATATTATTTTTTATTTTTTTTTCAAAATACAAAAATATTTATTACCATATTTGAGAGTTATTCAGAAATTTGTGTATCGCCATAGTGGCAGGTATTCAGCCCATTGCCCAAAATTGCAATATAGTCCCTCGAGTCCCTTAGTCGCCTCTTACGACTCTTATAGGAAAGAAATGGGGTGATGCTATTCTAAGCCGGCACCACACAGCAAACGGTACGATGAATCGAAAGTCGTAGATTTGAATCCTATTCATGTGTATGATTAACCAAAATTTAAAGTAATATTTTTCTTTTTGAAAAATTATACTTAACACGGGAAGTGTTTTAAAATTTGGTATTAAATTTAAAGCAATGTTTCTTGACTTTGAAACCACCTGTAATCGATTTTTCAGATAGCCTGCCTAATCTAAAAAAATATATAGATCTACAAACGTAAATCAGATACTTTGAAATTTGTGAACTGCACCAAAAATGCTATCAACAACCTTATCTATTCCAAATGCAAACAAATTTTAGTCAGCAAAGTAAAGTGTAAAAGTACAAATATGTACAATTTTATTCGTGACCGGAACTGAATTTCTGAATCGCTAGAAAAGATGAACCTATAACTTCTGACATGAAAATATAAGATAGAGGGAGTCTGTGGTAATGACTGAAAACACGTGTTGCTCATTATTGGGCATTCCTCGCACTGAGACTTGGCCCTTTGCATTTATTATGAACTGTTATTTATTTTTTTCTTTTATTGTTGAATGTATGTGTGTGTTGTTTATTATGCAATAAACGTTGAATCTATTCAAGGTGTAAGGGACAACCCTCCGAATATTGATAGGGTGCATTCAGACCATTTAACTAAACAAATTTCCATAAAAAATATTTCAGGAAGCGTAAAAAAAAATTTGGACTTCACAAAATGCACAACGTCATATCGTAGGGAAAAGTAATTTAAACACTGTCTAAACGCGAGTCTAACTTTTTGTAATAACTCTGTGGTTCATTATAGTAGACTCATTCTTAGGCTTCACGTATTTGACTGAAAGGCTGTGTCTACCCAATTTTACATTCCATGCTACGGCAATACTCATACATACCTGTATCTACCTACAGTACACGTATAAATATAACCCTATCGCTAGCTATATCACACTGCTTTTAGCGATATTGCCCGGGGGTGTGAGTGGGGGTACGTTTAGGGTGGGAGTGGTTAGGGATGAGAATAAAGTAACAAAATCGATTTTATTATTATCATTAGTTCTCCCCTCTCTCTCTCTTTTCGTGTGGGACACCGAGTCGTCCAATGACCCGATGAACCCTGGTGTCAGAGTTTTTCAACCGCCTACCACTAGCAGGCCTCTGACATGATTGTGTTACGACCGCCGTAAGTAATCATAGACAGCAACCGGGGCCGACTACTTAACGTGCCCTCCGAAGCATGGAACTATTTCTTTTCGGACAATCAGTTGGTTCCCCCTGCAATGTCCTAACCAGACCGGGATCACCGAGAATCGAACCCAAAACCTTTGCGTCGCAGGCAGTCGCACTACCCGTGCGCCACATCAGCCGTCATGAGTAGATAACAAACTTTCAAAACATTTCACGTGTTAGGTAGGTATACAATTTTAGAAAACTTGCAAAATTATTGCAATTTTTGCTATTATCATGAGAGTATAACATGATTTATTATCTAGTCAAGAATAACGATCAAATTATAAGTCGATTTTAATTTTAAACAAATCGATAGTGACTTACGTAATAAAATAAAAACATTTTCATTGTAAATAATTTATATTTCAGGAACCTACCAGTAAGAAGAAATCATACTCAATAAAAAAAAATCTTTTTCCTTAAATATAAGATGTGATTTTAGAAAATAAACGAGCATTTTTAGGTTGTAAAGAATAAGTTTGTTCCGTATATATTTACAACTAAAAAAAATTATAAATAATTTCTGGTCGACATATATTTAAATCATCGACACGAAATAAGATGAAGAATTAACAATAATCAGTTATCAAAAATCGTTTTTGTTCAAAATAACCGATTACGTTTTTCCCATCCCTAGCTAGGGGTGTTCCCGGGGGGTGTTAAGGGGGAGTTTCATTCCTCTAAGTGCCGGTCGACGACCCACAGGGATGTTTTAAAAACGTTTGTTAAGGCTTTTTAGGTTTTCCACAAGGGCGGTCTTGTTTCGTAGTTTTTTGGACTTTCCAAAAATATTTATGAATTTCAATTTTCTTTACCTTCCCGTGTGATGCCGGTTTAGAATAGCATCAACCCGTCTCTTTCCGTGGGTGTCGTAAGAGGCGACAAAGGGACTCGAGGGTTTCAGTGCTACACGATTTTTCTGAAACGGCCCTCTAATATTTGACAGACGTGGCGATTGCGACTGTATTCTACTACCGTTGGCACTCTGCCTACCCCGCAAGAGACAAAGGCCTATCACATGTGTATACCATGTGGATGTAATTTCCTCTATTATTTCTTGTTGACAAAATATTTCGTGCATTAAAATGTAAAAACATTAAAAATACATGAGTAAAAATTAGGGTAAGTATTAATATTTTATTAGCAGACAACATAATTTGATCCATATAAAAATTTGGTTTATAACAATTTAATCAAATTCAATTGGATTTTATCGTTTGATGTCGGCTTAGAATAGCACCACACCGTTTCTTTCCTGTGGGTGTCGTAAGAGGCGACTAAGGGACATATGATTTTCATGAGTATTTCAATTTAAGGCGACAGCCTGACAACCTTTCACTATAGTGATACACAATTACCTGAATAACGTTGGTTTCTACAGACGTACTATACGCTCTGCTTATCCCGCAAGATATGTATTAGGTATATATCCGTACTAATATTATAAATCTGAGAGTTTGTGTATGTATGTGTATTTGTTACCTCTTCACGATCAAAATGCTTGCCCGATTTGGATGAAATTTGAAACACAGGTAGAATATAACCTGTAATAACACATATTTTGACCGCAGGAAAACAACTATTACCACGGGAAAATGAGTGGCACCGGGTGAAAACGCTGGGCGGAAATCTAGTATATGTATCACGTATCACGTATCACGTAGGTACGTAAGTGAATCGGTTTTGGTGGGTTTTGTGATCAGATTTCTTCACCGACAGCTGTCATTCGTGACGTATTTTCCGTCATATCTGTCCGTATGCGTGTGGTCTGTCTGTTTGTCTGTTTACTCAGCCGGTCTCACGCCAATCATGCAACTCTATACTTGTGAAAATATAATATGAGCAAATATTCTGCTTGGTTATATTTAGATTCGTGCCATAAAACAAGGTGGGTCTCACACGTAATAATAATAATAATAATAAAGAGTTTATTCACGAAAAAAACACTTTTACAAAAAGTTTTTTACTCTGCCAAACTACATCATAGTTTGTAGGCAGTAGGTATACTCCCACATTTAATGTGTTTTATATCTAAGTATAATTATGTTATTATAATGTTGTTATGTACTTATTAACTAATAAACAAAAAGAAAAAAATACTAATTTAATAACAAACAAAGTTACATGTTATTATTTACTTACTAGTTGCGATGTTAAGACTTTCGTTAAATTTATCTAATAGATACTTCTTCACATGGTATTTGAAGCTATTTTTTGTTTTACATGTTTTCTTTATATGGTTAGGTAACTCATTATAGACCTTGGCTATGATAAATCTCCTTGTTCTTTGCCCATAGCAATTACAAGCCCTAGGCACACTTAGTATCCCGGCATTATGTTTCCTGTGTAGACGCGGGTGCGTTACAGGTGTTTTCAACTCATCATTATAAAACTCTTCCACTACTACCTGCATCAACACTCGCTCATGAACTGGTAGGATTTTACTCTTCATGAATAAGAGATCATAATTAGGTCTACATTTATTTCTAGTGTTTTTATCCACGATTGTTTTGAGAAATCGTATTTGTATACCTTTTATTCTATCCAGATATGACTTGAAGGTTCTGCCATAGCTACTTAGTCCATAAGAGAGTATTGATTCCACAAGCCCATAGTAAAGAGTATATAAGGTAGCCCTATTTGTGCAGAAACTGAGATGATTAAACTTTACAAGCACTGATCTGAGTTTATCACAAACTATGTCCACCTGATTTTTCCACGTAAAGTGTGTGTTTATTGTTAACCCTAGGTACTTGTACCGCTCCACCACCTCAATCTCCGCGCACTGGCAAGCGCGTCCCTCATTATGTAGGCATTGATACTCATGACCTATAATACACGGTTGACCATTTATACATTTATATATGGGGAGAATATATGCATACATTTAGTTTTCTTTATGTTTATGATGATTCCATTGTCATGCGCCCATTTGACGATATTATTTAGATCAGTTTGTATGTTACTTTGTATTACATTTATCGACTTATCTGAATACACAAGACAGGTATCATCAGCATACATATATATGCGACAATTTTTGACAACATTGCACATACTATTCACATGCATTATGTACCCAACAGGGCCAAAGACAGAGCCGGTCGGGACGCCGCAGGTTATCTGTGCGTGTTGGCTAATCTCTCCGCCAACGGCAGTCTGCAGAGTTCTATTGGTTAGGTATGCCTGGAGCCATCTGTTTAATGGCCCCCGGATACCACACTCTTCCATGGCTTGTAACAGCTGGTGGTGGCCCAGAGTGTCAAAAGCTTTTTTGAAGTCAATGTAGACCACCACCACCTGCTTCTTCTCATTCAGACTGCCGTTGACGTCATCCGTGAACTGCGCGAGCGCCGTCGCCGTACTCCGGCCCTGTCTAAAGCCATGCTGCGCGTCAGATAATGCATTTGATTTTTCAAGGAATTTACTTATTTGTCCTACTATGTATTTTTCCACAATTTTATTTATAACTGCTAGTATGGCTATAGGTCTGTAATTGCTATAATCCAAGTGCGACCCCTGCTTATAGATTGGTCTAATTAAAGCTTTCTTTAATTCATTAGGGTACATCCCTTTATCGACACATAGATTAATAAAAAGAGCTAATACAGGACTTATTTTTTCTTGAATGTACTTAATATCGGATACTCTCATTTTATCTATGCCAGGTGATTTTTCACAACTTAATTTACCTATAATTTTATGTATATCTGAGGGTGTCGCTTTTTTATATCTTATTGATCTATTGTTAGGCGTTACATAGTCACTCCGGTTTAGGAAAGTTTGATGACAATTGTGCTTTATATCTGTGATTTCCTTTGTGAAGGTTTTTGAAAAAGTGTTACAAATGTTTATTAGATTATCGGTTTTACCTAAGTATTTTTTAATAACCTCATCTATGCTCATCTTTTTTATCCCTGTCCAACTATTTATCAACGACCACATCTTTCTCATATCGTTTTTACACTTCAAAATTTCACTTTGCCTATATTTATTTTTGGCTGCACTTATGCTTTTATTTACTTTGTTTCGATATTTTGTGTATTCTAACCTATAGTTCATATAATACGGTTTATTTTTCCATCTTCTAAATAATTGATCTCTATAAGAAATCATTTCCTTTAGTTTGTTTGTAATCCACGGTTTACTTGTCCTTTTTTTACAAGCTGGGCGTAATATTTTAGAGCTGTCATAAATGCTGCCAAAAACAGAATATATTTTATTATATAATAAAAGAGGACACTTACAGTTCAATAATTCCTGCCAGGGGGCATCATCCAGTTTTTGCTTCACTAGAGAATCACAAAGCACTGTGTTTACTTTACCTTGCGGAACAGCTGACGCGCTAATCTCGCACTCAACGCTTATACCTATAAGATAATGGTCTGATATTTTGCACGACAACACGTATGAAGACGTTGTTTTACGAGACCTGACCCACACATGATCAATACACGACCGCACTATTTTACCACATAACACTTCCTCGCGTGTGATATCCTCGATTACACTTTGTATACCTATCTCGCACATCATATCTTTGTATTTGCAAGCCGCACTACCGTTGTTGTTTCCGCCGTCCCAGATATCGATGTTCGTATCTCCAATGAATACCACCTCCGACTGCGGTGGCAGGCTCCTCAGCAGCTGCTGTATTTCTTCGACGAATTTGTGCTTGTTGGTTTTCGGCGGTCTGTACACCGCAATCACATGTATAAGGCCGCTTCCACACTGCATCAGCCGACCGTGCATAGCTTCGCACGCGTGGTTTGTATCTATGTTTTTGTAGCTAAAGGTATGTTTCTTTTTCACATAGATCAGTAGACCTCCGCCTTTCTGTTTCGTTCGTGCATTGATGAATGATTCATAACCTTCAATTTGAAAAAGTGCTAGCTCGCACTCAGTAATATTTATTTCTGATAGCACGATGACATCGATACTTTCCAGATAGTCATGTAGCAGCACAAGAAGCTGGTTGAAGTGCTTTCTTAGCGATCTTATATTTAAGTGTATAATATTGAGGTCATTTGATGAGTTCCGCAAATGTTCATACCATGATTCATTAGTTGTATATCTATTGTAACAATTGCTTGGTTGTATCAATGATAACTGATCATCAAACATTGTTAACAAAAGTAGGCAACCACAACATAGCTATATGAGGTATAGCTTTCATGTGTGCGCAGCCTTTATCTTAATTAGATCATCTACCGTGCGAATAACACGAATTTTACTGTCGTTCGGGTCATCACGCCTGATTAGTATTCTTCCTTCTTGCACCCAAAAATACTTGAATGCCGGTTTTAGCTCGGTTTTGGCATTCCAGAACAGCTGTTTTAGAGTCCTCGGCAGATCTTCATTTAGGTATATTGGCTTGGAGTTTCCATCGTTGTACACATCATTGTTGCATAGCCTGGATTTCTTCTTTGCGATCCACTGGTCACGCGCAGCCCGCGTGGCCAGCTGAACGATGACCACGCCCGGGCGCGCCGTGCGCCTCTCGCCTGGTTTTTCTGCGTGTACCCTCTTTTTCTGCACCGAAACTATGGTCGACGGGTCCAGTTCAAGTTTTTTGGAAATAACTTTCACTGTATCCTCGATATTCTCCTCCTCCTTCCAGTAAAGGCCAAAGATTTCGATGTTTTTCTCTTTTTCTTTCGTTTCCAAGTAGACAACCCTTTCTTCTAAGGCTTTGTTGCACTTCTCCAAGTAGGTACTTTTATTTTCTATTGTCATAATTTTCTTCTCCATTTTCTCCTTCTCCATTATTAGTTGTTGATACTGCTCTGCATAGAATTCGACCGCCTCAGTGATTTCATCCAGAGCGTCCTTTATTCCGACCATGATTTCTAGCTTTTCATTGACCTTAGTCAGCAGTTCTTCAACCGTCACTTTCTTAGCGTCCACCTTTAACTTGGCTTCAACTTTTGGAGAATTACGTTGACACTTTCCACAAGTCAGCGCACCGAAATTAAACGTTTTGGCCGTTTGTGCACATTTTGTGTGGTACACGCCTTCACATGTACCCTTACATCGCACTAAGTTCTCTTCTTTTGTCGTACCGATCGCCACACGACACTTTCTACACTTCGACATTATTTAGTTTGCGAAAAAGTAACCGTTATTTAGTAATAGCTTGTTGTTTGTAAGTATGTGCGCGCGCGCATCGGGTAACCGGTAATAGTACAACGCAACGCGTCCGAACGGGGGGAGTGCCGCGAGCGAACTGAACGTGTTGCTCGCTGTTGCGGTATTCAGCCGCTGCGGTGGTGTTACTGACGAAATTAACTGTGTGAAATCCGGAAAATAGCATGAAGAGGCATACTATCAATGCCCCGATTTTCTTATTATTCATATTGTTTTACCAGCGAGACTCAACTGTCATTTTATTGCCACGATGATATTCAATACTTCAAGCTAGTATAGTATAATAACAAACGACTAAAACCATCCAACTGACACGACATCGACAGACAACTGAAGCGAATTTCATTTAGCAGACTACAGGCCGAAAATTAAAATCGTTTCAGCTGTATGTAGATAGCGTGTCAGCGTTTTGAGGTTTTGAGCGTTTCGTATTCTGCTAACAGTTTGAAGTATAGAATATCACGGTGACAATAAAATGACATTTGAGTGTCGCTGGCATTGCAAAGTTAAAAAAATAAGAGAATCCGGGCCCAGGTTTTTTCTTGAAATTGCTAAAGATAACCAGCATCAGTACCTACACGACGTCAGATCACCACATTGCAACTGTCACAGGCTGTCATTGTTGCCGCAATTTTGTGCGGCACGTGTGTCATCCACCTTAGATGCGCTTTGTGTCCGTTCGGGACGAGAATTGTATTTTAGACTTGATGAAAGGCTTTGATTATTTCTTGTTTGTGTTTGAAGATAAACAATTAACGACGCAGGGTGCCTCACAATGCCGGCGTAGAATAGCATCACCCCAATTCTACACGTGGGTGTCGTAAATCTTGACCACGTTGTAAATTATAAGTACTTTATTTTGTGTTTATTAAATAGTTCTAAATTTCTTATTGATTTTTTATTTACGAACGTAAATGAATCATAGAAAAGCAAGACCAAAAGTTTATTTAGTAGCAAATTAAACTATCAGTCAGTCAGTGTGTGGGAGTGCCAGTGCCTTAACAGGCTTCTTCTGGGTGAGCTCGCTCCATCTTAGACTCTGTCTCTGTCCTTTGACCTAGACTAGAGTCAAGAGCAAACCCATCATTAATAACAAAAACTTAAGGGCGGCTTAGTGTGAAAAATGTCGAATCGACCTATTTTTGGTTGAGTTTTAAAGCATCATATATTATTTTATTTGACCCAGAAAAAATATATGTTGTTGTTTATGAACAGTTCTTGATTATTTAATGGACAAAAACACGATTTCTATAACTTTTCTCGATCATAAAAAAATGCAAAGATACGTAAGTTTATGACAATTTTTCAAGTATTACTCAAAGATTACTTACACTAAAAAAAATTAAAATATGCCAAAATGTAGGAAATTACAAGATGTAAATAAAATGATGGATAGATTTTTTAAATTGTTTTTAGGGGTTTTTTGAAACCCCATTATTCCCATTATATAACCAAACGACGCGCGCGCTGCGCTTCAGACGCCCGCCGGGCATCATCGGAGCAGGACCTATGCCAATTTTTCGACCGCGGCGTTCCGCAAACTGCTTTTTTCATCTTGTCGCGTAATATTAATAAGATATGAATTTTCTGACATCAAATGTGTTGGCTGGAAGAGATCTCTTCTTAAGAGATAAGCTCGCCTTTGCTACTAAGTTTTAAATAAGTGTTGTATATTTCTGACTGTAAATATTTTGTGAATGTGTAAATATTTCGTTAATTTATTGTAAATAAACGTGTCAATAGTCTGTAAATAAGTAAAAATGGTAAATAACTAGTAACGAATAAAACGTGAAATGGAACCTGTGTCAAAACTATGGCTGCCGCCAGCCATATTGAAACGTCAAATTTTTAGTTTAGCACAGAGCCCTCTGGATTGAAATTATGTACCTACTATCAAAAGAACACTGACTTTCTAAAGGAGAATCTTGTAAATTCCCACTTAGAAATAATAGGTATTATTTTTGATTGATTGGTTAATTGATTGATAGATTGATTGAACAGTCAACAGAAAAACTCCCCGTGGCACAATCGAGAGTGGCGCCATTTAGTTCCTAGTTTTCTTCCTCATTGGGTGATGCTATTCTAAGCCAGCAACACACGCATTAAGATTACAATATTTTGTTAAAGCTGTCGACCCTACGTCTTCCTAATTAGCGAAACCGAACACGGTATACTCGTCTCGTGTTTCAGCTTCTGTGTCCAACCTACCATCTAACGAATCAACTTACATTGGTTTTTTCATATTTTTACTTAAAAATTGCCAGTATAAATTGATCCGATAAAGAGGTAGGTCGATATGCTGTAGATTTTTTACTTACTATAACGATAATATTATTGTCCCGTTTTTTCGTTTTAAGGCACGGAGCCCTAAAAAACTGACAGCCAATAATTTCAAAGGCTGCCCATGGAACTGAATGACATTCTCCAAGTACAATTGAGATTTAGTTTAACTATTAGGTAAGTAGGTAATAACTTAATAGCAACTAAATTCGTAGATAATTTTAAAGGTGCTCCTTATCACCAGCCTGTCTTGAGTTTTCGCTATCGGTCACAAGTAAAATTTCACCCTATAAAACTCTGACACCAGGGTTCATAGGGACGTTGGACGACTCGGTGTCCCACAAGAAAAGAAGACCCTATAAAACTTCAAATCCCTTAGTCGCTCTTACTACACCCACGAGAAAGAAATGGGGTGATGCTATTAAAAGCTTACAAAACTCTAGTAATCGAATATAATCGATATTTATTTCTGTCTGTTATCCGACACGCTTCAGCGAAACATAAACAAACTCACTTCCGTCAGTATTTCCTTTCAGAAGGGTTATACTGTTCCGGCCGCCATTTTCTTTGCGTGATGGTTAAACTTGGATTGAACTTTTTGAAAAAATAAAATCAAAATATAATTCTTCACTAAATAGGTATAGAATGAAGTCGCTTCTCGTGTCTGTATGTATGCTAAGATCTTTAAAAGTACGCAACGGATTTTGATGCGATTTTCTTAAGTAGATAGAGTGATTCAAGAGGAAGGTTTTTATGTATAATTCACGCCGGGTCTTTTCCCGCGGTAAAACGGTTCGCAGCGGACGAGATCGCTTAGCGGGCCGCTAGTAATCTAAGCGGCCCACTAAGGTAAAGATGCGTAACTCAAGTTTTAACCCTTTAATTTTAGGTGGGAACATTCTTCCCATCGCCTTATAAAGGTTTAATTGTATATTTTAGAATAAGTACCTACCTATTATGTAATGTAAGAATAGGTTATTTTAACTAGATATCTGTCCTAAAGTTTTTTTAATGGTGCTTTATCGTCAGTTGACTAAGTGAAGTACGTGTTTCCATAATAAATATTTTGGTATTGGCATCTTTGAATATTTAAGTACCTACGAAAGGACCAGAACCAGCCCTAAATGCTTGTCATATCTATGCATTATTGTTCAAACAACAAACAACCAACCGTGCGAATATTCTAAAAACTATTTTTTTATCGAAACTAAAGCCTGCCAGTCAAAATATTGACAGAAAAATCATTCGAAAACCGTCCTTTGTGAAAAAACAGAAATAAAAAAAAACGGCTAAGCCCGGCTGTACGGAACAAACAGGCCACAGTCATATCAAGTTGCCGCCGCCCGCCGCGCTGTCAGTCTGACGTTTGTTTTGGCGCCAAATACATAATGCTCAGTCAAACCGAGTTTGTTTTCTCTTCGGCACATCACAGTCCACAAGCACACACATCTCAGAACCATGTCGAAGCCAATTTCACTGAAGTATACACGATTTTCTACCTTAAGTCAAGGTAATAAAACTTTCTAGGTTATGTTCGGCATAATACCGTAGACAAAATTATGTTTGTGGATGTGTAATTCTATATTTTAGCCGCGAGAAATGGAAGGGTGAAAAGGTAAACAGATATCGGCTATTTTGGTATATTCATTTTTGGTGTGTTTAAAAAGTGGCGCCGGCCGCGTTGCTTGATTGACATTTTGATTATGAATAGTTTTTTTTGTTTGTTTTGGATTACATTCTCCGGCGACTACCGGTCTAAATGCGGGATTGTGTACGAGTTATTTGCAAATGTCCGTGTCTTTTAACTGCAATGAAATTGTGAAACTGTTCAAGAGTAGCATGATGCAAATAATGTTATTTTGGGAAGGATTGGACGTTTGCGTGAAGGACATTCTGTAAATATCGCATTCCTGAACTAAAGAGGAAACTTCACGTTCAAGGTGGTTTTCACACATGCCACATACTGTTACGGTATTTTCCACGTTGATGAAACCGCATGTCAAAGCACACACGACACCGGATCCATCTAAAAGTCCACGGCGTCATGTAGTACATTCATCACTCATCAGCTTAAATTGGTGGAGTTCTTAATTTTCAGTAATATAGTCGCCTAGTAACTATAATCTCGTTAGCAATACGTGTTTCCATCTTTAACAAAACGTACAGGTTTCTTGTAATAACTGGTAATGATAATGATGATGATAATGATTACGATCATGAAGATAGTCTCTTATTTAATTTTGTTTGCAATACGTCATCCCATCTCTAACAAAGCACGTACAGGATTTGTCTAAGAACTGATGATGATAATGATGATGATAATAATGACGATGACAGTGATGATCATGATCATGATGATAGTCTCTTACCTAGTATAATCTCGTTTGCAATACGTCATCCCATCTCTAACAAAGCACGTACAGGATTTGTCTAAGAACTGATGATGATAATGATGATGATAATAATGATAATGATAATAATGACGATGACAGTGATGACCACGATCATGATGATAGTCTCTTACCTAGTATAATCTCGTTTGCAATACGTCTTCCCGTCTCTAACGAAGCAGGTACAGGATTCGTCTAGGAACTGCCGGCACTCTTGGCACTTGAGGCAGGCAGCGTGCCACTCCAGGTCTGGTGCCACCCTCAGGATGTATTGGTCGTGGATCTGGCCGCCGCAACCCACGCAGAGGGACAGCCGTAGCTTTTCTGGGGAAGAAGATAAATACATTCAGCTATTAACAAGATCAACAACGCTGTTATATGGCTTTACATTTACCTGAGATACAGGAATTATCATTCTTAGTTTAGAAAATGGACAAGCCACATTACTATTTTGTATAAGTGTACCAATTTGTGATTAAGTTTATTAATAGAGAATCATCTTATCTTATCTTATCTTATGTTATTTTGGAGCAAGAGGAGAAAAAAGGACAGCGGGGAGACCATCAGCCCGGTGGCCCGATGATATCACCAAGTCGACGGGATCTCTATGGATGAGTTTAGCACAGGACCGTGAAGATTGGCGCAATAGAGAAGAGGCCTATGCCCTGCAGTGGGTGGATGTGGGCTGATGTTGATGATATATTTTGTGATTTGGACAATGCTCTCGATTCGTAAAGGACATTTTCTTAGCTGTTCTTGTCATTTATACCTATAATGATAAGGCGTTTTATAGAGATTAGAATATACATACCTACTAAATAGTTAAATATACAGAGGCTTTATCCGTGGAAGGTACACCATTAACGTCAACAGTCGTTTTAGCGACGACTTAGAAATAATATCAATAGTTGCACTAGATTCAGAATATTTAGAAAATACTGAATAAGGAGAATTGGCTCTCCTTTACCTCAATATTTAAAATCTTTGTATTTTTAGAATGTTACTCAATTTATTACAAAGAATTTATCAATTTTAAAAGACCTTTACTCCACAAAACGGAAGATAAAGCTTCCAAATCTGGCATCCATAATTTTATTCAAGGAAAAGACGACGGCTAAAACCTACAAAGCCGTATTTTCAAACAAAACAAGGTAAGAAGGCAAGTTTTTGGGCAATGATAAGAAAATTATGAATAAATTATATTTTGGCGAGCAAAATCGATATGTTCGATGGGCGTGGCTAGCCAATGCCGCCCGTTTGGCAACAGCTGATAGACTACGTCTATCTCTTTCATTAAATCGGTCTCTTTCGTGCGCGTTGGAAGAATCCGGATTTGAAATGATTTGCTAACTTTATAAATAAATATACAATACCATAAATAAAGAACAACGTTCATCAAAGATAAATATTGTAGGAGTTGTGTTGATGTTATTAATTTTAGAAATAGTTCGCGCTAGATAAGTATTTGTTCTAGAGCTAATTTTATATAAATATTTATGTTACATAATATTTGAATTTGCTGTGTGTGTGATGCTTTGAATTGCATTAACCAATTTCTTATCTGTGGCTAAGAGAGTCGCGCGTTCCAGATAAGTTTTAGCATTGTAGGTGAAGTGGTGAAGGGTTGACAAATTGTCATAACAGTGATACATAATTTTTAAAAACATTATAAATTTATATATTGGCCAGATTTGTTTATTACGGCCGTCTTATCGGCTATACGTTCTGCGTATCTGCAAGGGTAAATGCGTGGTATTTAAACATTATGTGCATGAAAAATCCGTTTGTCTTCAGATTTTTATTTCTCACGTCAAAATGCCAAAGTCTAAGGTCATCAACCTAGAAGCAAAAAATATCCTTTTCTTTGTAATTTTTAATTCTGCAACATATTTTCTTATCTCTGTATCCGCAATGATTTAACACCTTGCATTGTGCGCATCTAAACGCATGCGCCGTGACAGGATGACGTTATGCAAAAAAGTAACGTGTAGGTATTATTTTTGTAAAGTATCGTTGAACCTAAGTAACAAATATTAAGAAGAATATTTTACTGACAAATTTTTACACACTGAAACAACAAGGTTAGTTGTACCTAATATTAAATTCGGATCTTTTTAAGGTAAAAATAGCCAATGTAAAAATCGATTATAGATTTAAGAGTTAGTCAAATACTAAACGGTAAAACGGAATAGGTAGGACGAGTTCGCACATGAGTAGGTATTTAAGTATAATAATTATACCACATAAAACTTTTCTTTTCCTACTAAGGAACAAATTATTTAATATTATCAAGATACTCGTATTACTTGTAGGTAGGTAGGTATGGCAATTAAGGTCAAGATGCATATTTTTATTACAGCTGTAAAAAGTCCGTACCTATCATTGCGGTTTATTATTATTTTTCTTAACTTATCATTCATTTTAATGATGAATTACTAACGGAATAAAACCATCCTTTCGCCCGTAAAAAAACAATGTTACTGCAACAGTATCACGATCAAAGTAATTATTTTTATTATTATGCGATCGCATTTTGCTAATTAGTAAAGAGAATTTTAACAAAAGTTTAAAACGTGAGTTTTAATGTTTTGCTCTCAAAGTCCAATTAAAAAATTAATAAACATACACCGTTATAAAGATTTTATTATTCTTCCGTAACTTAAAATTATATTGTGTTCAGTTAATGAACATAAAAAATATAATTACTAAAGCCAGAGCCTTAACTGCAGTGCCAACAATATAATGTGCTATATAAAGAATATTTTTGAAATCTGCAAAATTTCAAGCGCGGGCAGGATTTCAACCTGCGACTTTCGCCATTAGATACTAGTGGCGACGCCTCTTCCATCTAGGCTATCGCGGCTCGTCCCTTGCCCTCAAACTTTGCAAGTGTACCTTGATGCCAATAACATGTGGCACGGCTTCATCTACTGGGTTAGTTTTGAAACTAATACCCAGCGACTAATTCATTCTTTCTTTACAGATTAAAATAAGCGATGAAAACCCGCGATAAATTGTATAATTAATATCAAATGTAATAATTTATAATCGACAGAGTATCAACGATTGACCTGATGAACCAGGGTTTAAAACCATCTCAAAAATGAATCTTCATGCCATGTGATGCCGGCTTAGAATAGCATCAGCCCATTTCTATCCCTTGGGAGTCGTAAGAGACGAGTTAGGAACGCGAGGGTGTGTATTGCAATTTTTAAGCGATGGGCTGACAACCTTTCACTATGGCGATACACAATTTCCCGAATGACCCTGAAATAATTTGTCAGATATGGCGTAAATGTCCGTTTATTGCGGCTGTTTGGGCTCTGCCTACCCCGCAAGGGATTATAGGCGTAATATGTGTGTGTGTGTGTGTGTGTGGACAAATGAATCGTACCTTGACCATTGCTTGCATTTTCAACTATTCTTACTAATAATTATCAACAGTTCGTCAATTTGCGTAGGATTCAGTGAAATGCTCCTCGCTCTTATTTGAATAGCTTTAATTAGTTTCACATTTGCTCCACGATGTTGCGGTATTTGGCACATAGCCTGAAATTTACAGCCGCAAAGCAATGCGTAGTAGAGTGTGCTATTACACGCAATTTCTTTATAGTAACACACAGGACCGGCAAAATACCGCAACATCATTCGGCACATGTGAAAACCTTATCACTCAATCTATTTGATCTCGCCGCACAGAAGCCCATTTTATAGTTCTATACTTCAGTTTAATGAATAATCAAACTTGATTGGATAACTTAACTATACCTTTGTGATAAATTCAATTTAACGATACGCTTAATGATTCATTACTACTGATTTATTTCAACGAGTAATTAGAGCAGATTTTTTTGTTTCAATTTAATTGCCTAGTTTCCAGTCTTGACAAGTTTATTTCAAATTTAATTAATTGCTCTATATACGTATTTAATTATATGGGCTACGTATTATATTTTACAGAGATTTTACATTTTAATACAAAAAGCTTTAGACTTCATTGAAGTATCGGAATGATTGCAGTTGTAAGAAAAAGGCTTAAATACGTTAAAAAATATTATTAGATAAAAAAATCCTGCGTTTACGTATGTGACTCTACTTCTTATGCTAGAGGCCCAAAATGTATCATTGATTAAATCTAATTCTTTCAAAATGAAATTATGTGTTGCAATAACTGCCGCATTAAAAAACAATTAAAGACGACTCTGACTGTAAAATTAACATCTCTGGCTCAACTAAAAAACATTGAAATATCAACTCTAATGACTGAACAAATACTACTTTACCGTCCACCTTTTCCATAAGAACCATAATCGCGTAAAAGATGATTCACTTTTCTTTAAAAAATTCAAGGAGATGTTATAAAAGTGCAAGAAATAACAGGCTGTAGGGAATACCATGTTGGTTCTAAAAGTTGTTTGAAAAGGACAGGGTTTAAAATTAGCGCGTCCTACCGCGGTGAGCCAAAGGACTAAGTTAATATTGTGGACAAATATCGGGCGAAGAAATAGTTTAAAAAAAGTTTGAAGGTCTGTGCAGACGATACGGAGTTTATTTAACAGATAAACATACATGCACGCCTTTATCCCGTGCGGGGGAGGTAGAATGTTAACTGCCTTAAAATATGGTCGCTATCGCCACGTCAAACAAATATTTGAAGGCCGTTTTAGCTAATTCGTGTTTGGTAATTGTAAAACCCTGGAGTTTGAGCTTGAATTAGTCGTCTCTAATGACACCCGCGGGAAATAAACAGAGTGATGCTATTCTAAGCCGACATTACACGTCAGATAAAGGGGTATCTTATTTCTCTTCAAGAAATTTACTAAGATATGTTTAATCAATATTTTTATTCTTTTTTTATAATATTATTCTATGCTGTTGCGTTCTGAAATCGAGTTCAAGTAAATCTGAGCACTTTATTTGCGTTTAGGTTAGGATCATACATTAAATTAATTATTTTACATAATGATTGATAAAAAAAATCCTACTCACTGCTAGACATTGACCTATTAACTATTTAATAGATATAAAAGAAAAAAAATATTTTATGTGAACATTATGAAGAAATTTAAACGTGCTTGCATATCATACGTAACAAAACACACAGTCACACAAAGTTTATTCAAAACTTGAAAATCCAAAATCTTGAGTTATTGCACTTTAGCACGTAGGCATTTGAATTTGATGATACTTAAATAATTCGTTTGATTTTGTATTTTGTTAGAGCTTTTGTTATTTTGTTTAAATAATTAAAATTATTTTAAATCTCCAGGAATTTTCATACATTGCGGTACAATAATTACATTATTATGTAATTGTCATACCTTAAATAATAGCTTAAGGCACTGGTGACAGTTCTATCCTTTTTTAAACCTGTCCCTAATATACGGATAGTATTGACGATAGACACAGCCATTGAGCACCTAAACGTCATGCACTATCAGTTATCACCCGTACGAGATCTTTGTTCTGTGGCTTTTGACTTTTTCCAACTTGACATACATACATACATATATCACGCCTATAGTCCCTTTCGGGATAGGCAGAGCATAAATGGCCGTGAAAAACGGTAATTTACGCCACGTCTGACAAAAGTTCGAGGGTCAATCAGATGACTGTGTATCACTATAGTGACAGGTTGTCAGCCCATCGCCTAAAATTGCAATACACACCCTCGAGTCCCTTAGTCGCTTCTTACGACACCCACGGGCAAGAAATGGAGTGATGCTATTCTAAGCCGGCATCACACGGGGTCCAACTTGACGATCGTTTTTTACGGACGCTAACGCTCTGCCTACGCCCGTACCTAAGGGATAAAGGCGTGATGTGTGAGTATGTATTCTGTGTGCACATCCACTAAGTTGTTTGCCAGCAGTTAGCACGTCGGTGGACATTCAGACAGTCTCCGTCTGTTTGAAAACAGCTTTGTTCAGTGGCGCCTGCTAGACGAGCTCAATTTTTTTTATAGGTTGCTATGACTTTCTTTTCGCACAGACTCTAGCTGAGACTAAATGAAGCCAATGATTTTATTTCTATTTAATTTTAATTTTTTAATTTTTGAAAACTTGCAAAATTTTCGAGTGCGGGCAGGATTTGAACCTGCGACTTTCGCATTACTAGTGGCGACGCCTCTTCCATCAGGGCTATCGCAGCTCATTCCTGGCCCGCCATTTTTTGCAAGTGTATTTAAATGCCAGTAACGCGTGGCATGGCTCCATCTACCGGGTTAGTTTTGCAACTAATACTCGGCGGCTAATTCTATATTTACAGATTGAAGTAGTCTAAGCGATGAAATCCCGCGATAAATTAAATACCAAATTTTTAAAACACTTCCCGTGTTAGGTAGGTATACAATTTTTGAAAACTTGCAAAATTTTCGAGTGCGGGCAGGATTTGAATCTGCGACTTTCGTATTACTAGTGGCGACGCCTCTTCCATCTGGGCTACCGGAGCTCATTCCTGGCCCGCCAATTTATTTTTATTATTTTTTACTTTAACATGGAAAATTTTACAGCCCAAATAACATTATACCTATAAACCTTAGAAATAATAGCTAGGCCAATTACAAGATATATTATGTAGAAAGCTGCAAATGTTTCAAGGGGTGAACCAGTCCATGAAACTGAACAACTTTCCCCGAGAAACATAGGTCAAACATTTTTGAAAAATTGGACATATTGACCCACACGGCAGACTGGAACATTTTGCATAGGACGTCCAAATAGATAGAATACATGGAAGGCGCCAATATTGTGTCTAATAATTAGATATGTTTCAATAAGGATAACAAGCAAGGTTCATCAATAAGATACTTAAAAAAACATTAATTGTGTGCCATTTGGTTAAAAAAACATTGCCCCATTTCTGTAGTGTATAAAGTTGTATTAAAGTTTGTATTCGTTACCTGAACTTGCCCTAATCGTTACATTATTGTGATGCCGGCTTAGAACAGCATCATTTCAAATCCTTCCCGAGGGTTTCATAATTTCAATTTTAACTATAGTGATCCACGATTTTTCTGAAACGTTCCTTAAATATTTGTTAGAGTTGGCGATAACGCTCTGCCTACCCCGCAAGGGATAAAGGCATGATGTTGTATGGACGTGTGTGAGAGTTGGTCTGGAGCCGGTGCGTTAGAATTTATAGTGTCAATAATGGACTGACCGCCAGCGCGCACCGGCAATCCGCAGGGTTGGCAACTTCTAGAAACATTAACATCAATCTCGTTATTTTTTATAGTAATTATAAGATAGTGAAACTTTTGACACGATCTCCCCTTTCAGCTATCATCACTTCCAGCCGCCTTCTTTGATGCATCGGTACATCTGGGCCAGTATTCCACTATTTAAGGCGAGTTTACCCGTGAACGACCTCGACAGAGGCGACACTCCACAAAAAATATTTTCTCGTTATACAATCTATGTCCATTGCTCAAGTTTTTGGTATTATCCTTAAGTAAAATCCCTTTGCTCTGCAGTGGGACATTACCTACAGGCTAGAATTAGAATTAGATTAGATTAGAAAATTAGAACCTGCAAATTCAATGAAATATTAGCTGTAATTAAAGTTATGGCTAAAAGTGCTTAAAAACGGCTGCTTTTGATATTTATTACCATAACTTATTTACAGAGAATATTTAAATGGGTTTGTAGGTTCTTATTTTACTTGAGGATAATACTAAAAACTTGAACAACGGACATTCTAGTAGATTGTTTGTATAAAGAGAAAATATTGTCTGTCGAGGCCGCTCACTCGCCTTAAATAGTGTATCAATTGTGTTACAATGTGCGTTGAATGGTTTTAGCCGTTTCGTATTCCACTAACAGTTTGAAATATAGAAAATCACAATGGCATCTTAATAAAAAAAAATTAGAACATCGTAACTTGTTGAAAACGTAATTCATGCATTCATCGAGTTATATATTTTTTTTACGGATGGGCACAGCACCTAGCCTTAACTCGAGATTACTGTAAGGCAATATCAGCAGATTAATCCCGTATCGGCAGCCCTAGCTCAAATAATCGATTCAGAGGCGGCAAGCGCGCCGCGGCATTTCAAAGGGTACGTTACATACGCGGTTTATCTCTTATAAACTGCAGAAGTTTGCCGTGTGATGCCGGCTTAGAATAGCATCACCCCATTTCTTTCCTGTCGAGTCGAAAGAGGCGACTAAGGGACTCGAGGGTGTGTATTGCAATTAGAGGCAATTGGTTGACAACCTGTCACTTTGTTCCTACACAATTTTCCGAATGACCCTCAAATGGTTTACGCTCTGCCTACCTCGCAAGGGATTATACGCGTGATATGTGTATGTATATAAACTGCAGAAGCCAGGCTGCCTCATGAAGGGTTCAAGGCTCGGTGGTTGGAGCGTCGTCGACAGGGCACGCCAAAAGTCACGGGTTCGAATCCCGTTCGTGTGATATTTTCGGTTTCTATTTTAGGACAGCCCTTGAAGCATTAGCATGGCAAAAGTTGCGTGGGCTCGATTCTGTCTCTTTTAAAAAATCTTTTTACTGTACATTTTTTCTTGTGTCGGCAGCCCTAAGTCAAATAATCGATTCAGAGGCGACGGCGCGGCGTCTCAAAGGGCACGTTACATGCGCGGCTTATCTCTTACAGATTCTTGCAGGAGCCAGTCCACAGGAGATGTGCTTAAAATAGCCTTACACACGTAAATCACGCCTGTATCCCATGCGGGGTGGGCGGCATCTTTTAACGTTTTAATGAATTATTCTTGTGTTCTTCTAAAGGCCTTTATTCTTACACAGACTACAGAAGCTAGCTTCATTTGTAATTGTTGTGAAGCACCGTAACAATATCTGAAACTCTTTAGTTTCAATAGTTTCAGTCCCTATGGACTGCATATTGTATGTAGTTATTTTACATTTATTCTCGTCAGCATTTTAATATAACACACACACATGTTTTACACATACCTACAATGTATCTTTTAGAGCCAAAATAGCATTTTTAAGGAAACGTCCTATTTTACACGACTGCCCAACCAAAAAAGGAAAAAAGGAGTGTAATTTTTTTAGAGTTCACGTATGTGTATATTATGTGCGATTCTTTAAAGGACTGACACTCGGTAACCACTGAACAGATTCGAATGGGAATTGTATCGGAAGAATCCTTACATTATCCCGAGTGTCATAGGCTAGGCTTTATCTCAGAAAGCAGTCGCGTTTTTTTATTTTTTATTTGTCATGCTTGTATCGTTATACTCTTTTTCTTTTAGTTGACTTTGCTTACCACTAGGGGTTGTTTATTGTGCGGAACGAAATATTCTAGTAAAGATGACGTAGGTAAAACAAACTTATATCAAACTTCTTCGAAATGGGGTGATGCTGTTTTAAACTGGCATATGATGGTCTTGTGCCACAAGATTAATGAAACTTCATCATCATGAGTCACAGGCGTGTGAAGAAAAAATTACTCAGTCATAGTGGTTATCAGCCCATCGATACTTCGACCGACGCTACCGCGACCAGTCGGGCCACGAAAACAGCGACTTTCATAAGCTTACTCGACAATTGATTTTATGTTAAGTCAAGATCAGGCTGGGTTAGATAGTTTGGACTCTAGACCTTTCTTATACCGCGTGCTTAGACAGTTTTGAGTGTCTAACCGAACGTGAGCTTGACTTTACCTACATACTTATAGAGTCTACCATAAAGTGACGTAATTTTTTACTTTCGTCATCCATCTTGGGGTATCCAACAATTCACCATGTCCGGCGATTTTATATATTTTCTAATCAAATTTTTCAGGGATATAAAATTACAACAAAAGACTTTTTGTAGTTCCCAAATTGAGCATTTTTTTTAACACCGAATACCGCAAGCAAGCAACTATGCAGTTGAATTTTGAATATGAAATCCAAAATGATTCTAAAGAGTGGACTTTGCCTTCTTCGCCAGGAAAAAAAACAAATCTTATCTGAGCTTACTTCCCGTCCATGTAAATTTATAACTAAGTGATACAAATTTCGGCCATGGGCATGTACTTGTTACTTGAAAGGCCATGGGCTGACAATTTCTGATTTAACGATAACACCCCTTACATTTTTCAAAACCTTTTTTAGGCAAGTACAGCTTTACCCCGCAAAAAACAACAACCTGGTTCAGTGTGTCTCCTTAATAAAGTTTGCCCGCTCCGCTCATCAAATCGCTCGCTTCATAGCTCCTCTCAAGATCAAGATAGACGCGTATGCCGAGGCGGTCTGACGTCTAAATTCATATATCGGCGCCATCTTGAATCCGAAACAAATTAAAAAAACTTTATACGTCCTGCAAGTGTCAAATGATCGGAGATTAGGAGATGAGGCGTACCGACATGGGAAACACTAATTGATTTATAATTTTTATAAAATGTTACACTAACAGCCACATCAGTCCACTGTTGGACATGGGCCTCCCCCTATTGGGGGGAGGGGTTTCCATACTCAGCACATTGCGAGCGCAGTACAAGATGTTAAATTGACAGGGAACACGCTGCTGCCCGTTCCCTGGATGATTTTCTATTACCTAATCGCTTTTTACGACACCTACGAGTAGAATTGGGGTGATGCTATTCTAAGCCGGTACCACACGACAATTTCTTTTCCCCCTTGGCCCTATGTATTCTTAGATTACGATAGTAGGCAACGGATTTTGATGCGGATTTAGTACTTAGATCAGATAGGGTAATTCAAAAGGAAGGTGTTTATGTAAAACTCATGCCGGAAAAAGGTATTTTCACGCATAAAACCGCTGGACGGGCCGCTGGTAATACAAAAAAGCATGTTTTAGCGCATAAAATAATGTTCTACATGTTTTCACACAAAAGACATCAACGCACACAGAAGGCCTTAGTATTTTTTTATAACCTAAATCCTCTTCGCTGTTCACTTTTTTATAACTGTATTTTTTATTCTTCCTGTAGCGTCATTCCAGTTGTCATAAAACCCCCACGGTAGCCAGGATCTGTTAAAACCTGTTTTTTTTAAAGTTTTTTTTTGTGTAAAGTTTGTGGCACACCTGGCGGGTAGTTTATTTTACTATCGAGCTAAAATGTTTAAAATATTTGTCTCGATTCTAAGTTACTGACTAAAACGGCCAATGAAAATAGCTATGTTACTATCCGTTGAATAAGTTTAGGAAAGGACACAAAATGTCAAAGACTATTTTAGTAATGTCATGTCTTAAATATTCGATGATTTCCGCGCAAATACGCTGATTTCCTTGTATGTTTGATCGCCATATTTTTGATCGCCGCTTAATTTTCACTTATACAGCGTAAACTACGTAAAATCATAGACAATTTATTAGGCAATCATCTTCTATCTTTGTCTTAACCTATTAAACAGAAAGTGACAATGCTATTTTTAGTAAGACATTTAAGTTGATTACATGGAAACGAAGGAGACTAATAGCGATGTTTTTTTAATACCTGCTCATTAGTTTTTATTATTTTATTTTATCAGGGTATTTTGACATTATTGTTTTATTTTATTACATATTTTAATTATTTGACTCGGAATACCATGAAATTGTTTATATCTTGTATTGACATTGTGTTTTCTTTTGTTTTATGTTTTGAATTATGTTTTAAGGTTTTGATCAAGAATGTATAAGTAATTCAATAATTTAATGTGGACATTTGCATGCTATTATATGGCTAAACAAGTGTATTTATTTTATATCTAATTTCATCTTGACCTTTGTAATGTACCTTGTTTAATGGGCAAATGTGCCGTGTGATGCCGGCTTAGAATAGCATCACCCCATATCTTTCCCGTGGGAGTCGTGAGAGGCGACTAAGGGACTCGAGGGTGTGTATTGCAATTTTAGGCGATGGGCTGACGACCTGTCACTATGGCAATACACAGTATTCCAAATAACCCTCAAACATTTGTCAGACGTGGTGTAAATGGCCGTTTTTTGCGGCTGTTTAAGCTCTGCCTACCCCGCAAGGGATTATAGGCGTGATATGTGTGTGTGTGTGTGTTTAATGGGCAAATAAATGATTTATTATTATTATGAAATAGAATTATTTTTATTATGAATTGAAGATTGAATAGAGTCAGAACGTTGCGCCCGGTGTGTCCCCACCTCAGTAAGACGTCTTTAATCTGACAGGCGTCGTTATTAGCTGCAATGTTGCACGTTGCTCATTCAATGTCATATTTACATACTTAGTACAATAATTACTATTTTATTAACCTTTTAACATTTATCATTAAGGAAAATAAAAAAATACACTAGTTCCACTAATATATTTATAGGCTGGTGATGTTGTAACAAAACCGGTCGCTTTATAGTTTAATTTTAAAATATATTATGTAGTTTATTTCAGTTTTTACGCTGAACTGGTAATTTAATTAAACTTTTTTTTTTTTATAATATATAGGTGGAACTCGCGTGAAAAGTTTTTAATTTACCTAGAATATGGAGTTCCATCAAGAAATCACAACACAAAGTGTAACAATTAATAACTTTAATGAAATGATTTTTAAAATGCTGATAGTATCTGCAAGATCCTCAAATATATATATATATATTTTTAGAAATTTTAGGTTGTATTTGTCCAATGAAATTGGTTTATAAGTCTTGCCCGCGCCTTAAAGTAAGTACCTACTTATATATTTTCTTCCTGAACTTCAACAGCCATAACACTCCACTAATTTCCTTTAAAATTAAATAGATTTACGACGGCCATTTACATGTCAACATGTTCAAAAATAATTCCGCATTTATCTACATAAAAAATAATCCTCAGAAAAAAGAAAGACGTTTCCAGATCGACCACAATCTTAAACTCAAAACGCAAATTATTGACTCCAAACTTTGTCTCCTCAATTTTTTCTTTGTCAATTAATTAGCCGGCGCCAAAAACCCCATAAAATTCAACCCTCAACCTTGACCCATATGGCACCATACAAACTTCCGAAAAAAAAATGCTCCTTAAACGTCAACATCGTTACGGTACGCATAAATCATTTGGCAGACGGACAATATTTTAACGCCAGTACTGACCAAGGGCCCCAAAACAATAAAAAAAGTTACAAAAACTTTTTTTTATTCCTTTTTTTTCTCTCTCTCTCAACCGGATGTCACGAGGCGACATTTTCTTAGGGACTTAAGGTGGTTCGAGAGTGCAGTGGCGCCCGCAAACAGGAAAAAAATCCCTGGCTGGACACGCTAGTCATTTGGAAAAAAAATTACCAATTCGCGGCATTAAATACCTACGGCCGATGTGGTGCAGTGGTAGTGCGACTGCCTGCGACGCAAAGGTTTCAGGTTCGATTCTCGGTGGGCACTCACAAAGTTAATATTTATCACTTTGTGATTATGTTCCCAGTTTGGTTCCTATTTCAGGCTGAATCACCTGATTGTCCGAAAAGGCAGCTTGTTCCGTGCTTCTTAGGCCATGTTAAGCCGTCGGTACCGGTTGCTATCTATGATTACTTAGACAACGGTCGTTACACAACCATGTCAGAGGCCTACTACTGGTAGAAGGCGGTTGAAACACTCTGACAACAGGTCGTTGGACGACAAAAAAGAAGAATACCTACAAAGGTTATTTAGAATTAATATAAGACCTTGTTAAAACTAAGCTCTTTGGTTATGTATTGTAATTTCGCAAAAAGTGGCCACTTTAAGCATTTTTGGAATACCCAAATCAACAATACAAGGCATTTGACAAGGTTATATTGATTCTAAATAATTATTGTAGTTATTTATTGCCACAAATTGATACTGTGGTTTCCAGATGACTAGCGTGTCCAGCCAAGGCTTTTGTCCTGTTTGGGGGCGCCAGTGGACTCTCGAGCCACCTTAACCTGGCGCCTATTTTTTTTCCATGTCCTGCAAATCAAAATCAGCTCTATCGTCGTAAGTATTGAGGTCAAATTTCAATGTATTGAGTTTCTAAATCACAAATAAAGAGCCAAATTTCGATTGACAATGTCATCGACTTACTATTGTCTTGAAAAGTAACGTAAACGATTTTGATATTTATTGTTTGGACTATAGAGTCTAAATTAGGCGGTAGGGATTTAACTTCCCACATGTTTTAAGAAGGTTTAGGGATAAACAGTGACTTTGATGAATCCACAGTTTTAAGTGGATTTAAGATAAACTTTTTTCGGAAGCCTAAAAAAGTATATCTATTTATTAATTATAGGTTCAATGTGTAAATATTATTCATTGCTATATAGGATTAAATTGTACTAGTGACCAATACTGGAAAGAAAGGCTGGTAATAAGAAACAATTTCCCCCTCAGGAACATACTGTGAAATGTGACAAAAATACTTTCTGCTTCCATAGTAACCCAAACCAGCTGACTTTTGTATGGGAGGAGCGGCAATTTTGTATGGGAGGCCCATTTTTTTTCATATTTTACCCTATGTTCCTTGGGGAAAGTAGTTCCTGTCACCATGATTCCCGTCTTGTGTTTTCTCAATTGGTGACTTGTACAATTTTACCAGTATCTGGCGCGGCCAGGAATCGAACTAAGGACCTTTGCGTACCAGGCAGGCGCACTGCTAATACGCCACATCGGCCATCATATATATTTGCATATAAAGTACGGAACCTTAGCCAAATGAAACCGTACTCTCCGAGCCACACAAAGAGCTGGTGTGGAATTTGTCAGGCGCCACCGTTATCGAGGCCTTTATGCCACCAGCGTGACAGATAGTGAGGAATTTTTAACTGATTAGTCATAACTATTATGGTCATACAGACTGACAAACAGGAGTTTAGAGAAAATGAACTAATTCTAGACTGGCCCGATGGCTTAATAGGTAGTACCCCTGCCTGCTACGCTGACGGTCATTGGTTTGAATAGGTACACGGCACAATTATTTAGGGTGAAATTTAACTTGTGTCCGAAACTGAAATCAGCGGACGGGCTGGTGATAAGGAACAACTTTCTTTTGTGTTCCGTTCAGAGATTTTTAATGTTTATTTCATTTCTTTTATTACGCATAATGAGTCTACCTTACTTGAAAATACCGTGTTTAATATTACGCCCATTTTCAACAAAAATAAACCATAAATCATAATATGCCAGTATCGTAAAAAAAACTGCAGACTCACCCACCGAAATGCCTTTGCCCAAAAAAAATGGCGACCGACTATGAAGCTGTCAAACTAATTTGACAGCCTGTCACAGTAGGCGTCTTAAAGATTGAGATGTAACGATACGGAGATTTGTAAAAAATGTGAAATATTTTGAGTTTTGCGTTAGTTTTTTGAAAGTCATGGCGAGGCAAGGCATGAACGAGGTTTTTTTTATATCAAATCCAGTGCTGCTTAAGTTTAGTTACAGTTTTGAAAAATGTATGAAATATGGCAACCACCACCAATGTTGAGGACACATTAGTGAGTTTTATTGTAAATATATTAAGTTCTGTATTGTGTGGAAACTTGGATAATAAAACACCTGTTTACGTTAGTTTACAAAAAGATAAGTACCTATCCTTATGAACTATAAATTTAAATTCCAACCCTTATGACCAACACTAACTCAAAATAAGTATTGTATTTACAAAGATTGTTGCAGCCAATTTCCGTGTATTAAGATTTGTACCTAATATACTAAATCCTACGACAACACATTAAATCGTTCAGAAAAATATCGATCAAAGAAATCGAAAGCTATCACCTTACCATACACGAACGTCCGTTTTCCATACAACCATACGACTTTGAACCCGTTCCATACAAACAGGTTCTAATCACATACACCGCGCTTATCGGACGCGTAAATTCTGTCAATTACAGGCCAGCGGATTTTGCTGGGAGAAAAAAAAAGTGGGTTGAGCGAGTCGGTAGGTGGGGTTGAGGGTTCCGTGCTTAATAATTTATGCTTTTAACAAATATTTTGGTTTCATTACTGGCATTATATTGGCATGCAAAAGATTAGTTCTTTTTTTATTACGAGTTAAGTATCCACCAGAACATTGGGTTTTCACTTAATCAAAGAAAAAATCGAGATTCTTACCACGGTATAAGGGTTATTATGTCAATTTTGCGGGATGGAGTTGTTTACCGTCTTATTTACTAGCGGTCCGCCCAGCGAAATGAGACCTTTTACCGACATAGATCACACATTTAAAACTTCCTCTCGAGTCATTTATCTATTCAATAATACCGCACCAAAATCGGTTGCGTAGTTTTACAGATATAAGCATACAACAGAACACGGGAAGAGATTTAATTTAAATTATACTAGATAATGAACGAGACAATGCAATCAAGAGTTGCAATTTCCCTTTGATTTATTTCTATAAAACTGAATGTAGGATTACCTAGTAAATAATCGTAGATAGGTAAATAATCTAGAGCAGAAACAAAAGAAAGGAGTTAAGATTTTGCCATATTCTCCCCAACATCAGTAGGGATCCCTAAAAAGAAAAAACTAAAGAAAAAAACCGTGCTGGGCTTGCCACTGGCGCCGAACAAAGATAACACAAGGTTTGGACCTTCTTTTTTTTAGTCTGTGGACGTTATAGGTCTTTTATGGGGCGACACACGATAACAGATTATTTAGGTTTTTTTAGGAGGCAGGACCGTGGTCTGCCTGTAATCTTGGTTTTTGCTCTTTCTGGGAGTGAAGGGATTAACTTTAGATTTATGTTCAACTTTGTTTTGAGATTTCTTGATGGAACTCTATATTCTAGGTGAATTAAAAACTTTTTACACTAGTTCTTTTAACACATTTTGTCTACATCCATATATACTTATTGGGAAATATTCAAGCCAATCTTCAGGTGCTTTAGATGGCGCTGAGCTAAACTGAAAAAGTTTCTTTCCATACAAACGTATGAAAATAGTTGAAATGTATTTACGAGAGAAATTTCAACTTAGCGCAACGCCATCTGGTGCGTCATTATTAAAAAATCTCGGGAGCTGTCAGTATAGTAGACCATTATTTCAATTAATTTTGACGTACATAATTATAGTACAATTCATTTTATAAATATTTATTTGACCCAGGACACTCCTTTGCTTATATTAGCCGGGTCCCTCATTCTAATAATAAAGCTAGGTTGCCGTGTCTAATAAAATACAGCTATAGATTAACTTTGTGTACCGTGTGATGCCGGCTTAGAATAGCATCACCCCATTTCTTACCCATGGGAGGCGTAAGAGGCGACTAAGGGACTCGAGGGTGTGTATTGCAATTTTAGGCGATGGGCTGACAACCTGTCACTATGGCAATACACAATTTTCAGAATGTCCCTCAAATATCTGTCAGACGTGGCGTAAATGTCCGTTTTTGCAGCCGTTTACGCTCTGCCTACCCCGCAAGGGATTAAAGGCGTGATATATGTATGTATGTATGTATGTAGATTAACTTTGTACCCTTAAGGCGAGTGTAGTCATGAACGGCCTCGACAGTGGCAGGACTTCACAAAAAAAACTCTTTATACATACAATCTATCAGAATGTCCGTTGCTCAAGTTTTTAGTAGTATCCTTTAGTAAAATTAGAACCTAGAGGTACAAACTCAATGAAATATTCGCTGTAATTAAAGTTATGGCAATTAATACCAAAAGTGGCCATTTTCAGGGTTGTCAGAGCTTTAATTACAGTGAAAATATCATTGAGTCTGCAGGTTTTAATTTTACACTAAAAACTTAAGCAACGTGCTTGAATAAAGAGAAAATATTTTTTTGTGAAGTGGCGCCACTGTCGAGGTCGTTCACGACTACACTCGCCTTAAAGGTAAAATCTCTTTTACTCTCATTTCTTTCAAAAACCGACAGAGATTCATTATCATCGGAATGACTACGAGTCCTAACATTTCACGCCAACCACGTCAGATTATAATCTCTGATATCAGAGGTTCGATCTTACTTCCGAGTGTATATGGCACCGGTTACGAGGCGCCTTCAATTGTTTATTTAAATTTGGGGACTAGGTTTTAGTCACATCAAATCGAAAATCCTTGGAAGGGAAGTGTAGTACTGACCGTGGTACTGACCAACACTAGTGATGTGATTATTTTATCGATTGATACTAAAGAATATTATAATTTTCGGGTTCTTTTTTAACAGGTTGTATTAACTCCACTTGGCGCCTCTACACATCGGAAGTAAGATGGAATGTTCGATCCGAGATCTGTCGATAGCGGCGCGAAGTATACTGTGTGATCTCAAATTCATTAGTATCACCGTCGGATACACCAAAGAGTTTTATTTGTTTTAAAGCGGGATTTTTTTGAAATTGGAACTTTATTTAATGATTTTGGTACCTGATTCACCATTGTAGACCACAGACTAAATAATAGTAGGTATTTCACTAGATTTTCAACAGTCGCTGTGGTATTTTATGCCAAGAAAAATAACTTACTGTGTAGGCACTTAAGGCAGTGTTTAAAATATTTTTCTTTAAGATTTGACCGATTTCTTAAACCACGTGTAACTTTTTTGAAATAAGATCGTTAATGGGCATGACTAAACGGGCGGAAGACCAAGCAAAATAATTATATCTCCGTAATTTATTGAAAGACCACATCACATCATCAATTTGCAGTCCACTGCTGGTCTATTGCCTCCCCCAGGGTACGAAATAGGGCACGATCTACCGTTTTCGCCATCCAGTCGCTACAAGCCGCCTTTTTTAAGTCATCGATCTATCAGTGCCCTATTTTATGAAACTACAGGCTACATGTCTACAGGTGAAATTTTTAGCACATTGCGTAGACGGTTAATACTTCTGTGTCATAATGGCTGACCGACTACGCAATGAACATCGAATTCCTACCTGCGTCTGTGTTCCTAAACGCATACAACCTTAATCTCTTCAAAGTAAGAGTGAACAGGCTTCTTCTGGGTGAGCGCGCTCCATCTTAGACTCTGTCTCTGTCCTATGACCTAGACTAGAGTCAAGAGCAAACCCATCTACACTTCTACACTAATATTATAAAGAGGAAAGATTTGATTGTTTGTTTGTTTGTTTGTTTGTTTGCATCGAATAGGCTCCGAAACTACTGGCCCGATTTTTAAAATTCTTTTACCATTAGAATCCTACATTATTCCTGATGAACATAGGCTATATTTTATATGAGAAAAAAATAGGGATCCGTGTGAAAATTTCGATAATGTAACCCAACGTGTGAAAAATGTACCAAAAAAATATCTTATATCGCGTACGCTGTGGAAATTATTAACAATAGAGCAAAGTGATGTACTACAGTTTTATAGAGGACATCAATATCTATAATAATGTCCGCGATACCATATGTCTAACTATTACAGTAATGCCACAATAACAACTTTTTCATTTAAAAATTTACTAACTTACGCCACATTATTCGTACCAGTGTAATGATTACATTTAATCATTACTGTATTAAAGGGTGTCAGGGATAGCCCTCAGAATACTAGGTAATAGGGTACATGCAGACCATGAAACTGAACAACTTTCCCCTAGGAACATTTTTCAGGAAACGTAAAAAAAACTGACTTCCCATAGTGAATGCAGTCAGCTGATTGTGATTTTGTATGGAAGGTAATTTTTTGGCGTTTCCTGACATATGTTTCTAGGGGAAAGTTGTCCAGTTTTATGTTTCATGCACCCTATCAGTATTCGAAGGGCTGTCCCTTACTCGGTATAAAAAGACGACAAAAAACATTAAATAATGCATTAAAAAAATCTACACTAAAATAATACATACATACACATATCACGCCTATTATCCCTTGCGGGGTAGGCAGAACGTAAACGGCTGCAAAAACGGACATTTACGCCACGTCTGACATATGTTTGAGGGTCATTCGGAAAATTGTGTATTGCCATAGTGACAGGTTGTCAGCCCGTCGCCTAAAATTGCAATACACACCCTCAAGTCCCTTTCTTACAACTCCCACGGGAAAGAAATCGGGTGATGCTATTATAAGCCGGCATCACACTAAAATAATAATAATATAATCTACACTAATATTAGAAACAGGATTTTTTTATTGTTTGTTTGAATTAAATAGGCTCCAAAACTACTGGACCGATTTAAAAAAATCTTTTACTGTTAATTGAAATTGAAATTCTTTATTCAATGTAGGATAGTATTATCACTTATTGACGTCATGAACCGTCATTCTAAAAAAAATAATTTGTATCACACAATTTGATTTTTTTATTACAATTTTGTTATGACTTAATAGAAAACCGGCTCGGGCGGGATAAAAAAAATAAAAATAAAGGCACTGCCATGGGGCTGGCCAGGTTAATCACACGGCATGTAACTTTACGCCACCACCATCTGAAAACGATTTTTGTTTCAAATTAATGTCAAGATTTTTAGAATCCTACATTATCCCTGTTGAACATAGGCTATATTAAACTGTCTTATTCCCGGGGGGAAATTGTTAGCGGCGGGTGAAACCGCTGGGCGGGCTGCTAGTCATTAATAAAATTTAAAAAATCGCCTGTAAAATTGTAACCTGTTCGGACGGAGGGAGTCAAACAACGCTACGCTTTCCATGGAAGAAACTATGTATTTTTACAAAAATATAATATGTGCTTAGTTTCCTTAAAAAAATACCACCTTGCGACAAAGTAACATATCTTGAGCAAATAAAACCCTAACTTTATACCGGTCCCTTTCGTAATACCTACCTACTTGGTTGACATCTGATGTAGCGCAGTGGTAGTGCAACCCATGCGGAGCAAAGGTTTTGGATTCGATTTCCAGTGTCGTTATCTACATACATACATAAATCACGCCTTTAATCCCTTGCGGGGAAGGCAGATCGTAAACAACCGTATAAAACGAACATTTACGCCACGTCTGACATACATTTGAGGGTCATTCAGAAAATTGTGTATCGCCATAGTGACAGGTTGTCAGCCCATCGCCTAAAATTGCAATACACACCCTCGAGTCCCTTACTCCCCTCTTACAACTCCCACGGGAAAGAAATGGGGTGATGCTATTCTAAGCCGGCATCACACGGCATTAACATTTCTGGACCTTTAATTTTCTGCTACTTAACATTCTTACGGTCCGGTATTTCCATTTAGTCCTCATTTAATACATTTTGTGTTAATTAACGAGCATTTCATTTTAATTTTAAGACATTACTACCTACCAAAAGTCTAAGTACCTATTTCAGTTCCTAAATACAGGTTGGCCCGAACAATGACGTCCAAAGACATTATTTCAATGCCTTATGAAGGGTATCCGAATCGCCCCCAAAGTATGATCTGCGATTTTTGGTAGTTTCATGTCATTCGACTTTTAAATATGTGTGGGACAAATTCGGCTAGCAGTCTTTTTTATTTTATTCTAGGCTTGAATCATAAAGATAAAAGGTTTGCTACAAGATTAACCACTCGAAAAATCCTTTTCCAGAGGTCCAAAAAGTTAAAATTACCTGTCAATTGATTTTCCAATGCAACTTTAAAAGTTGACTAACTCGGCAACTTCAAAAAATTGCTGAACATACGTCGGAGTGACTCGGATAGGTATTCCTCAGTGTCAGGCATAAAAATGTTGTCTATGGGTGTCACTATTCATGCCACCCTGTATAGTAATTTTTTTGGCCTTTCAAGTCTTTAGTATTTTTTCAACACCTCAGGCACAAAATAGAGCAGCCGCCAATACTTACTTTGTGCCTCAGGGTACCCAATTGTTTTGATTATTCTTGATTTGATTGGATGAAGAACCTCAAGACCTATTTTGATCCCTTCGTGCAGTAAATCGTTTGTCAGACGTGGCGTGAATATTAATGGCCATTTACGCTCTGCCTACCCCGCAAAGGATAAAGGCGTGATACGTGTATGTATGTGCTGCACATTTAGCTATCTATTTAAGGGACTAACATAATCAGATTTTCTATATATCCATTAAGAATAACCAGTATAGCTAGATTCATTAAATTGTAGTTTGATGTGCTTCTTAAATATTTTCAGAAATGCGAGATCCTTAATTACTGATGAAAATATTATTCACGAGATTTTCCAAAAAGTTACTAAATAAATAAATATCTTGGGCATTTTACACAGCGCCATCTATGCCGAAACTAAGCAAAGCTTGTTCTATAGTAACCAGATAGCTGATATACTTAATACAAAAAATCATTTTTCGTAATTAAATACATAGACTCGAACACCCAAACTGTTAAAAAACTTTTTATTACACAAATAGTTCAATAACTTTAAAAAAACTTGCGTGCTGTGTGGGGATCGAACCCACGACCCTCTGCGTAACAGGCAGGGGTACTATTCACTACGCCATCGGGCCATTCGACTCTGCCACAAAGTAAGTATTGGCGGCTTTTGTGACTCTGCTGTACAATACGGAAGTCAGAGCGAGACAGACATAGAGCGGCAATATCAAACGATTGGGATATATGGGCTTTCGATCAGATCAGATAAAGTTAGTTAAGGCGCTGAGGCGACCGATTTAAAACCACAGTAATCCGTACTAATATTATAAATCTGAGAGTTTGTGTGTGTGTATGTATGTTTGTTGTCTTCACGCTCGAACGGCATGACTGATATGGATGAAATTTGGAACTCAGGTAGAGTATAACCTGGAATAACACATAGGCCACTTTTTACCGCGGAAAAACATCTGTTACCACGGGAAAATGAGTGGCAGCGGTTGAAACCGCTGGGCGGAAATCTAGTACGGAATATTTTAAACTCAATTATTTTACAAGGTGTCCCAAAAAGAAGGATGACAGGTTTTTTCTTAAACGGCCCTCAAATATTTGACATACGTGGCGATAGTGACCGTATTTATACGGCCCGTAACGCTCTACCTAACTCGTTAGGGATGAAGACGTGATATTTGTGCCTAGCGATAGTTACTCATGTAAACAGGAAGTAACAAAAATGGTTTAAGAAGACCACTTATCACAATCGATGCCGTGTGATGTCGGCTTAGAATAGCATCACCCTATTCCTTTCCTTTCCTCAAGAGATGACTTAGGGACTCGAGGGTGTGTGGTGCAATTTTAGGCGACAGACTGACAACATGTCACTATGGCGATACATAATTTTCCGAATGACCCTCAAACATTTATCAGACGTTGCGTAAATGTCCGTTTTGAGGCCGCTTACGCTCTGCCTACTCCGCAAGGGATGAAATGCTCGATTTTTGTATGTATTTATGATGCCGGCTTAGAATAGCATCACCACAATACAACCCATGTGTTTCATAAAAGGAGACTGAAGAATAAAGTCATCCAGGGAATGGGCAGCAGACTTCCCTGTGAAACAATATCTTGCAGTGCCCTCGCCAATGCACTTGCCAAACGTGGTCAGTATGGCAATTCCTCCAATTGGAGGAAGCCCATGTCCAGCAGTGGACTAATGTAGCTGATAATGTTATGTATCGCAAATTGAAATACTACTGAATCAAAAATACGCCCCTAGAATCAGCACCAATATTTTCTATCGTTCGTTTAACCTGTCACCATTAGGCATTCACGCACGCTTATACTGCCTATAAACTGTACTAGAGTAGCAATAGGTATGCATAAAATTACCTTAGAGAAGCTAAATTACCATATTTTGTTCTTAATATGGAACTAACGAAGTATTTAGCATAGTCGGCTTTATAAGTACTATCAGCAGGACATCAAGCTACCCATTTGAGGGACCTACTTTATACTGGTTTTCCATACAATGATTAAGAATATCCAAAATAAGTTGATCCATAAAATGGGTAAGGTGATGTTTTGCTGATAGTACTTTATAAGTATAAGTTAGAGGTAGCCTTGCTAACAAAACTGTGAAGCCTAACGTGTGTTTACAAAGACACGTAACAAAAAGTTAAGTCTTTTTTAAATGATGTTATTTTACTCACATAATAAGAGATTGTGTAACTTCGGAATAAGCATCTGATTCCCGTAACACAGGCTTTTACCTAGCTCGGAAATCAGAGACTTTATGCTGTAATGTAACCTTAATTTTGCGAATAAATTATTTTTTTAACACACAAGCGCTGATGTTTTTGTCATCACGAAAATATGGGGTGTAAGGGACGGTGTACTAAAAACTTTGCAGGCATGATCAGACTAGGAAACTGAACAAATTTTACTATTCATTTATTTTTGTCTACAGAAAAATAAAGAGCCAAAAAATTACGGTACGCCAAAACGAATCCCTCTCGTGTACATTTCTTAATCTTTCTTTTATATTACACTAAAAATAAGAAGATTATAATTCGACTGGGCCGATGATGGCGTAGCGGATAGTACCCCTGCCTTCTACGCCGAGGGTCGTGGGTTCGTTCGATCCCCACAAGACACAAATATTTGTTAAGTCATTTTCAGATATTTGTGTTTAGTCTGGTTGTTTTTTATGTATAATATGTATTTATTTACAAAAAAAGTACATAAGTATTATTATCAACTATGTAGTTCCCATAGTACAAGCTTTGCTTAGTTTGGGGCTGACGACGCTGTGTGAATTGTCCACGATATTTATTTATTTATAATAAAATGAAGAAATATTGACTGCACCACAAAATTCCCAAATTGAACTTTTTCGAGATTTACTCCGTATCTTAATAAATCTACGAGCCCTTATCTTAATAAACAATGAAAAAAGTTTCCGCTTCACTTATTCGGTTGCGGTACTGTCTCTACCTTACTTTTTACCTGATTCCTGATTCATAAGTTTATTGGCGTAATGTGGTTCCAGCTTTATCTTTCTATGCTGACAAGTCAACGTCGACCCTTATCTGCACATTGTCAGTTCTATGATAGGAATTGTTAGATATTTTGTTGTAACTTGTTTTGACTTTAATTAGGTAAGGTATCAATTTTAAATTAATACAAAAAGTGGCCGTTTTTAGGCCATAACTTTATTTACAGCAAATATTCCATTGAGTTTACAGGTTCTAATTCTACTGTAAATTCTGATATAATATATTAATTGTATAACGAGAAAATAAATTTTTTGTGAAGTGGCGCAACTGTTGATGCCGTTCACGGCTATACACGCCTTAGACCTGTCAGTTATTTGGACGATATATTTGTGATAAATTCTTAGTTTTAATTTCATAAATATTTTTTTTACCACAAGTACGAAGCAATTTTTTTTTTTCTATTTAACTAGACCGGTATTGATAAAACTGTTTGCTCAAAGGACTCGCTACCGAAACGTGTAGTTTGTTTACTGATAAACATATCTACAAACATATGTTCATATTACTAGGTGCACTCATAAAGTTAAGTTAGTATTTTTTTCATTTCTTATCGTTGTGTGGTTTAGCATGGTTCCGTCGTTATTGAAAAATAATTACATATACTCCGTTAATAACTGCCAGTTACATACAAAATTAGTTTAAATGATTAGTTTTCAAAATAAACGGAATATATATGGTTATTTTTCTTATCGGTATTCATGAATAAGTTTAACATGGTTCGGTAGTATATGAAAATTAATTTCCTATGTACTTAATTATAAGTAAGCATATTATTCGATCAAATACCCACTTAGCTAAATAATTAAAGTTGTCTTATTAATATTTCTAAATATAGGTACCTACATACTAGCAACCTGCCCAGCCGTAACGCTTGCGTCTGTCAGACAAAAGCATTATTTTGATTTCCGATCTTATTACCATACAAAAAGACGACAGTTCGTTTATGGATGCGTCTGTCAAACGACTGTAACACACCGCGTAACCTTAGCCGTATTTGTATGGGAATAAGATGGGTATTTGCAATTTCTTTTCGCATGACAGACGCATGCGTTACGGAGCGTTAAAAATACGCAGCGACGGACGAAAAGTGAAAGAACTGCGATATAAGTATTATTTCGTCTACACTAGAAGATAAAGAAGGAATTAAGAATCAAAATGGTGTTCAAATTCACCGTCCCAATGACTTGACCAAAGACAGGTTTCGGCGGGGACACAAAAAGGTGAAAACAACTCTGATATCCGGTTGTAAAGCGGTAATGCCGTCATCATAGGAGCCGACACGTGCGAGGCGAGACAAGCGAGCTCCAATGGTGTCGACATATTACCGAAAACTCTACTATACAATAAAATAAATAAAAATTAAAAATTGATTATTCATTAAAACATGCACAACTGACAACTATTTGACGTGGGCTTAATATAATAAATTATAAGTAAATAGTTAATTATTTTAATGAATATTTTGCATTGTCGCCTTGTGACTCTACCTAGACTTTATTAATTGTTAAATTTAGTTAATAAATAAATATAATATTATGAATCAGAGAGTGTTTTGTATGTTTGATACCTCTTCCACTGAAACAGTTTGACGGATTTGCATGAAATTTAGTACACAGATAGACTATAACCTGAATAACATGGGCGTCATGCTATTTCTACGGGAAACCTGAATAACGGCTGCGGAAAATACCTATATAAAATAATAATGGATAAGAAAATTTGCCTGTGCCTGGGACCCGGGACCGTGGAGAGCCGGGCCTCCTGCTCTACCAACTAAGCTACCAAGCCACAGTTTAACAGACGAAATTTGTCACTTTTGAGAATCATCATTGGCTGCAGTGCGCAAACATCTCGTAAGGGCAAGAAGGTTTGTTATATTATAATACAGGTAATGCTAAAGTAGGCTGCATTTAAAATCTTTCCAAGAGATTCTTACATACTACACAATCCGTACTAATATTATAAATCTGAGGGTTTATGTGTTTGTATGTATGTTTGTTACCTCTTCACGCTCAAACGGCTTGACCGATTCGGATGAAATTTGGAACACAGGTAGAGTATAACTTGGAATAACATAAAGGTCACTTTTTACCGCAGGAAAACAACTATTACCACGGGAAAATGAGTGGCAGCGGGTGAAACCGCTGGGCGGAAATCTAGTATAAAATAAAGTCGTTTGACAGACGCATCTGCAAAACGCACCGTAGAAGTACTTGAATTCGCGATTTCCTTTCATCTGAGACGAATGCGTCACTTTGCGTTAAAAATACGCAGCGACGACGGACGACAAGTAGAAAAACCGCCTTAAATCTTTAAAATTTCATAACAGATTTAGATTTTTTTGTGAATAGAGTAATTAAAGAGGAAGGTTTTAGCTACCTTATACCACGGGAAAAAACTGAAATCCTTAAGGAAAATGGGTAGCAGCGAATTAAACCACTGGGCGGGCCGGTATTTTACGATAAGAAGGAACTTCTACGACCCAAATAGTTTTTTGTGTCGAGCCCAATGGTAATTCCGAGGGCATATTTAGTGGGTAGGTGTGAGCTACCGAGTTTGCACCCCAATAAACCTAGTCCTGGTGGTCTACTGGAACCTTCATAAACACCGAATAGTTTAAATAACTGGTCTAGGACAGTTTAGAAAAGTCTTAATAATATAGCTGAAAATAGGCGAATCAGCCCAGATCAATTTCTTAAGTACTAGAAATTTGGCCAACATTCACATTCGCAATTCAGTCTCGCACGAAGTTCAATTCGCTTACTCTAGTTTTATCGTATTACATGAATAGTAGACATTTGTATTGCCGTTTTATTAAAATCTTTTGAACTCTTTCGTTAAAAGCAGAAATATTGACACTTCACTAGGTAGGTACCACCAAGAAAAATTCATTGATTTAAATAACCAGTTACTTATCTCCGACAGTAAAACGAAAATTATTAAAAGGTTATTGTGTCAAATGAAGTCTTTTGTTAAATGCTCACCTTGTCGTTTGATTTTGACAATCAGCTGTTTTGGAGCGTAGTAGAAAATGTTGCCGTGTGATGCCGGCTTAGAATAGCAACACCCCATTTCTTTCCCGTGGGTGTCGTAAGAAGCGACTAAGGGACTTGAGGATGTGGATTGCAAATTTAGGCGATGGGCTGGCAACCTGTCACTATGGTAATACACAATATTTTCAAATATATTCAAAAATTGTCAAATGTTTGTCAGACGTGGCGTAAATGACCTTTTTTTACAGCCGTTGACGCTCTGCCTACTCCGTAAGGGATTATAAGCGTGATATATGTATGTAGAAAATGTTTCACGGTTTGATACCACTCGTTGCGAATTCACTGAAAATTCACAATTTAATAAGTATTAACTATTTTAGGATTGCGCATGCGAAAAGGGCCATTGCGTGCGTGATTTAAATGGATACTAAGGAAATGGCGCTCCTGTATGGAAATATGAAATTATACTTTAGTATCTATTTTTAACCCCAAGGCTGCGGGTCAGGTCACTCGGACCGTCTGCAAATAATTTATTTTGAAAATAACCACCGCCTTGTACGTTTATCTGTTGTTTAACCCTATCTCTGCTATTTGCTTATCTCTTTATCGTTGCAACGAGATTCTGCACGATAGTGATGCGGTGTGAAGGAGTGAGTGAGTCGAGTCACTTGAAAATGAAGTTTTTATTAAATTCCAAATTAAATGAATACCATGTAGGTATTATTGGGGTGAAAAAATGCGTGTGTTTGTGTATATCAATATTGCCATTTTCAACTTGTTAACACGATGCACTTCTGGGCAGGTTTTTTGAGGGGTTTTTCCTGTTCAGGAGGTCCGATTAATTATACGCATGTAAACTACACGCTTTAAAAATCTTGACTTCAATTTGAAACAAATATCGTTTTCAGATGGTGGTGGCGTAAAGTTACATGCCATGTGATTAACCTGGCCAGCCCCGTGGCAGTGCTTTGATTTTTATTTTTTTATATCTTTGATTTTTATTTTCTATTGATTTTTATGTTTTCTATTAGGACATTACAAAATTGTTATAAAAAAAAGAAAATTGTGTGATACAAATTTCTTTTTTTTACAATGACGGTTCATGACGTCAATAAGTGATATGATAATACTATCCTACATTGAATAAAGAATCTCAATTTCAATTTCAAATATTAGTTTTTTTTGTTTTATAGGTACATCCAAAATAAATAAAATACATTACCCCATCTCTGAATTTTTGTATAACGAAAACTAGTTCCAGAATATTAATAGGATGTGTGTGCCATGTAAGTAAATGAGTTAACTCATCTCCAAAATAAAATAAAAGTAAGATCTTGTAAAACCAAGAAAATTCATCTTGTAAAATCATTTAAGTGTTCTTGTCACAAGGGCGTTGTCCAGCTTAAATTTGTTTCAGCTGTTATTCCTAAAGTGAAAATGTTAATAAAATGTGGAATATACCTTTTTGTCAGTAGTTCACACGAAAACCATAAAGAAAAAAGAACGAAAAAATATTTTCGAATTTGTGGAGTAAACTGTTTAATACGAGTAGTTGGACCATTCGGAGTGGACTGGAGCACTTAAAATCAAAATCTCATTAAAATGTATTTCTTGAACTGAATCACAACAATCGGCATCTCTAAGCCTGTCAGTCCGTCCGTGGTAGTGAAAATTTCTTAGCAATAAACAGTGCGCTAACAGGCAAACAATGGGAAACTACTTCTCCTAGAGGCTACCTGCCAACGTAACGTATAGGGATAGATGTCTAAGAATGTGCTCAAGGTAAATGCGTATTTTGACTTCAAATTTTTTTCTACTTGCAGTTTCAGAGGTAAGAAAATATAATTTTTAGACTTTTATTTAATTTCATCTACATATTAATATTGCCAGCGACTGGGAACATTATTGCCGGGATAGTCACATCTTTGTATAATTATAACTAAAACCGCGTGTTGGTTCCAATCAATCTAAAGAAAATTATCAAAAATTGATTGTGATAAAATAAACCGTTATTAGTTTTTTTACTTGTTTTTTGTTTTTTAGAAGGCAAATTTTATTCCAGATATTTTAATTTGCTGCCGTTTACGCTCTGCCTACCCCGCGAGGGAGATAAAGGCGTGAAATGTATGCAATATAGGTATGATATGTTATATTTTTATTTACTTGTTACGTAACAACATTATGTAGACAACCGATTACTTTCTTTTCTTCTTACATAAAAATCAAAGTGAATTTCCAACAATAAATCTGGAATCTAACCCTCTAATGGTCCAAACGTGCATTAGCAAAAATAATGTCCCCTGTAACCCTGTCCCCTGCGTTATAAATCAATCAACGTAACGCTGGAGAAGGGGGATTCTTGCGTTTAAGTTTACTCGGATCAGGAGTATTTGATTAGGAAAATGCATTCGGAATTTTGTTTGATTAAATTGTAATGGATAGTTTTGGTTGGGGTTTTCAAAGGGGTACCTATCTTTAGGTTTAATCTTTTAAAGTATTCTTAAATTAGTATGCGACGTATTATAATACCAAGGCTATTTTTTTAGGATTCAGGCAACCAACAGTTGTCTCAACTGCCTACCTGCTAATTAATAATAATTATTTTTATTTAAAAGGTTCAGTATCCTACAATAAAATAAATTATTTTGTATCACCTGCTTGATTAAAAGATCTACCAAGACCAGACAAACAGATGCTTTAATTTCAATAAAAATAATATATCGCTTATAATAAGTTTAATAAGTATCTATTGAGTATACCTAGTATAAAACATACTAAATACCTACTTGACAGATATTTTAATGAGAAAAGTTATTATCTTTATTTTCTAGCTTCGTTAATATGTTGATTTTTAGTTCATAATTTTACCACCTATATTTTCGTGTTAGTAGAGCACGATTTTTGCTAAACCTATCATAACTCCACAATTCCACATGTAAGGTAACTTAACTTTAACTTAGGCAAACCCTAGAAACCCTTAATGTGATGTAGGTAGATAAAGATGTCGGCTTAGGACAGGATCACCCTAATTTTACATGTGAGTGTCGTAAAAAGCGACTAACAGATAAACTCATCCAGCAAAATGGGCAGCAGCGTTCCTTGTGAATGCAACATTTTGCACTGCGATCGCCAATCTACTTGCCAAGAGTGGTGAGTATGGCAATACTCAACTATAGGGGGAGGCCAATGTCCAGCAGTGGACTGTTGTGGCTCTTAATGTATGTACAGGTCACTAACTATTGAAAGTTGCTATGATAAAAAGTGACTCACTGGGCATCATCTCCACGTGAGATGATGTATCCATGATGTTGTGATGATGCATCATCTCGGGTGGGGACTGCACCAGTCCACCACCACCGCCGCTGGCCATCACCATAACTGACAACTCCTCGATGATCACTTCCTTTAATACCAGTTTAGATATGATATGGTCAGTTTGGTATATGTCGACGACGTGCTTACTTTGTGTTACGCATTGGACAGTCAGGTATATTGCTTTAATAGTAAGTATCACAATGTTATTATGACAAGTATTAATTTTTTTATTATTTAACACGATTTTTGTTTACTTCAAAACACTTTAATCTACCTTAAACGAAGAACACCAAAAACAAATAATTACACTAATAAGTCTATAGGCACTTCGAAATCTTTTAATCAAAAAAATATTTGTCAACCGACACGGACGACCTTTTGCGGCAACGGCCAAGCCCACACTGCCGTATTATAGTTATAATTCTATGGATCGACGCAAAAGCGCATGAGCAGCCCAGCCCCTTCTCCGATTGGTTGATTCATTCACCGCCTTATGAAAACAGCGTCTTCCATTGGTCGATGGGAATCTATTCTCCCGCCCTAATCGACAGAGCCCTCACAAAATGGCGCCCCCTTATAGCTTTTTGATGCTTTTTTGAACATTTTCTTCGGTAAAAAATAATCCGGTTCCAATATAATGAGCATGATTTATGGTTTTGATCCGTGGTCTCTTTGGAGGTTTATTTTTTAATCTGGTCATGTTAATCTTTCGTGTTTTAGATGTTTTGTTTGATTTATATTGGAGCGATTTCTGTTTGAAGTTTGGTCCTGCCTGGCGTTCTGGGTAGATTTGTTATTGTCTCATTTATATTGTTTCATCGTTACACAGTGGAATTTTAAATGACTTACTGAAATTGGATATTGTAAACAAATGAATTTGTGACTAATGTGAGTAATAGGTATTAAATATAGTTTTTGCGTAAACGTAAGTAAAAGGAACTCTTTAATAGGGTAGTTATGTAAAATACTTATCTTATATTGTACTTTTTTAGCTAAAATAACTAAAAACCTACCAAATAGATAAAAAATTATAGCAAAAATTTGCTAGTTAACCTATAGTTGTACCTACAAGTCAAGTTACATATTTTTAAAATGCTTTCATATCTGTTAATTGGATATTGTGAACAAATGAATTTGTGACTAATGTAAGTAATAGGTAGGTATTAAATTATAGTTTTTGCGTAAACGTAAGTAAAAGGAATTCTTTAATAGGGTAGGTATGTAAAATACCTGTCTTGTATTGTACTTTTATAGCTGAAATAACTAAAAACCTACCGAATGGATAAAAAATTACAGCAAAAATTTGCTGGTTAATCTATAGTTTGTACCTACAAGTCAAGTTAACTACTTACATATTTTAAAATGCATCATATCTGTTAATTATTTATTCTGTATTTTTTTGTTCCACCTTTCTGTCACTAGCTTTTTATCATTAAAATCAGAGGTCATTAATTTTCCACTAATTATATCGTCAACGCGACGACGTGTGAGGTGTCCTTTGTGACAAAAACGTTGGCGCCAAATGTTCGCGCCAAAATCGTTAGACTGCGAACCATAGATAAAAATTGAGTACAGATAAAGAAAGACATCCTTACCTTAGGCAGCAGATGTGCTGATATGGAGCCTTTGAAAAAAGTACTTTAAATGGCGAACAAATAAAATAAAGAAATTACTGACAAAAAAAATAAAGGTAATATGTAGTTAATTTAAAAAAATATATAAATTTTAATACTTTTGTTATACCTACTGTAGGTACGTGTAGGATTTTTAAATAATAGAGTGTATTCTATTATAATAATATTTAAATAGGCACTAAAACAAAATTACATTTTTAAAAATATGTACCTAGTTAAACTTAAAATTTCAATCCGTAAATTATTTGAACCAGCACTTCTCACCCTAAATACTAAAGTAAGCCATTAAAAAAAAGAATCACATCCTTTTTACCAAAGATAAACTTTCCGAACTATTTTTGGTATGCTGATAAAATTCGTTTATCTCAAGATGCACGTCTTTTTTTGGCATTTTACTGTTGGCGCCGCCATGTGTGAGGTGGCCCCTATTTTTTTGTTTTTATTTTGGTTTAAGAATTTGAGACATTCTTTAGTGGCGCGACAGTGACTATTAATTGGCCCATATAGGTACATACCTTGCCTTGTGGTGCGGGCTTAGAATAGGACCACCCTATTTCTACAAAAGGGTGACGTTATGCGACATCAGCACACCAAAGAATAGGCGGCAGCGTTCTGTTCCCTGTGACTGCAACTTCTTGTGCTGCGCTCGCCAACCTTACCGTGGTGAATATAACCCACCTACAATAGGAAAGCCATTAATATGATAATGATACCCTACATTAAGCATTAAGTACTTATCGAAAATAAGATCCTATTAAATTTATTGCAAATATTTGAAACTAAATAACATTCCCTAAAGCTCATCACGCGCATAGGTCGCAAAGTGAAAAAAATATTACAACCTCCCATACAAAGTGTCCTTTTTTAAATATTTTTGTATGGGAGGTCAATTTCACGAGTAGCACTCGCCCTCTAAATATTTTTACTGAATTTAATAGCTCTTTTAATTGATTCAACTCATCTCTTGATTAAAAAAGTTAACTCAATTTATATGAAGTCACTGAACTATGGAAAAATTAAAACATTTAATTTCATTGCTATAGTACCTACTGTAATTCCTATTTCTATTAATAATTTCTCATATTTATGATTACTGAAATAAAGAAACGGTTCGTAAGCAATTTTAGGCGGTAACTTAAAATACTTTCAAATATTTCATTATTTCAAATGTTTCTCTTATTTTCTAGATATAAAAAATAAGTTTGATCATGTATCTTCTCTGGCAGATATTTAAGCATTATTTAAGACATATTGATAAAGGTTCATACAAAGTCTCGTAGATTTCTCGGATTAGGTATATAGCGGCAACAGTAATCCATGTTCTGTGAAAATTTATAGTGTCGGTAACATAATTTATAGAGTAAGTAGGTACCAGTAGGTACAAAAGTGCTAAATTTTAACGATTTCAGCCAGCGGATTATCGATAATTTACGATTTTTTTAATTGCTTAGAGCAACACCAAGCTTGTGGGAGCGTCTTAAATATATATTCTGGACAAAATAAATATTCTTGACAAATATTTGTGTCATGTGAGGATCGAACCCCGACTCTCGGCGTAGCAGGCAGGGGTACTATCCGCTACGCCATCGGGTCAGTCCTAATATAAAATTGGTAACCATGGCTAGTATCTTCTAATATTTCAATTTGCCTTTCTAAGACGGACAAAGAAATCAATTTCCCGAACCGGACACCATCCGCAACGGATCCGGATGTCCCTGTAGACCGGATCCGGAAGCCGCTGCCCGGATGTGACGTCAGCGGACGTATTGATTGCGGCTAATTCATTTCTCTCTCCCTCCGTCTGGCGGGGTAGCGGGATCGATTCCAGTTCAATGTAGGGATGTAGGGATGGATTGATTAGGGTGCTAAATGTTTAGTAAGTTTAGGTAGTTAGGTAATTCCCTCAATTCGGGTTATAAATTCTCCTTACTTGCCTCAAATTAGTGCTGTCACTTTCCGTCAAATAGGTTAAGAAAAGGATAGGAGATATCTAAGTCCAATCCTAAATCACGTCAATGATTTTTCGCCTTTTCTAGTCAATTTAGTCGCCATTGTTTTGATCGTCGCTTTATTTTGATAAAAAAGCACGTATTTTGCATGAAATTATAAGACATGACACGACTAAAAATCTCCTATCCTTTATTTTACCTATTTGACGGAAAGTGACAGTACAAATTTAAGGTAAGATAAGAGAATTTATATCCCGTATTGAGGCCATTGACTGGCCCGATGGCGTAGTGAATAGTTACCCTGCCTGCTACGCTGAGGGTCGTGGGTTCGATCCCCACGACACAAATATTTGTTTAGTCAATTTTTAGATAATTATTTGTGTTTAGTCTGGGTGTTTTCTTTTATTATCAAAGTAAGTATTATCAAAGTTTTCGGTACAACGTCCCTTACACCTACCTATACCTAAATAAGTAATAATGTTTTGAAATGGTTGTGTAGACTTGGTGTCCTTGAAATTATTTTGTATAAATATAAAAATATTTTCGTGATAAATTGAAGTTTAATAATTGATATGGTAAGGAACCCATCGTGCGCGAGTCCAACACGCACTTAGTTTTTTTTTCGTACAAATACTAAGAATAACGTGCACTATAAGTGCGTCGTATTAAAGGCAAAACCAACTAACTAGGCCAAAAATCACAAAGTAAAATCATGAGTAAATTTGATCCGAATGTTTATTTACTAAGTTGTGTCATTAATGATTGGTTTACTTTTTCCATACTTAGTCAAGTTGTTCTATGATTCAATGTTAAAGACGTCGTGAAAACTTATTAAAATAATATTCTAAATTTATCCGCAATAACTCTCGTATTAAAAATTAACCCCTAAATAGTTTGTTTTGCCTCTAGATCATAAAATCTGGTTTTACTTCGTAAATAACCAGCATAGACGTACCGTATGAAGTCTTCTTATCATTATATAGGTATGCATCATATTTCTGTTATAACACTCAAAATAAAGTAAAAAACTAAGGTGTTATTTAAAAAATAAATAAAAGTAAGTTGGTTTTGCTTCTAGATTTGCTGTGTAAAGCACATTGACACTTAAGAAGCAAAGTGGACTATTGTATATTTTAGGCATTTTAAGGTTGTTCTAGTTTAAAAACAAACAAACAAACCGACATATCCTAGAAGACTTATTATTCATGTACTACGGTATTCTTGAAACAGTCATTTTAAACAACGGTCCCCAAATGACAAGCTCAGAACTAACAGACATGTTCCACTCATACAAAATACCACACATACATTTCATACCCCTTCACTGTCCTCAAGTAAATACTGTTGAAAGATACAATAGAACCATAATCACGGCAGTCGCATCATTTGTCGATGATGACCACAGAACCTGGGACAAACACCATAAAATATAATTTGCTATCAACTCATATGTAACGAATCCATCAAATTTACCCCAGCCTTTCTAGGGTTCGGTCGCGAACTAGTACCGTGTGGTTCTACTTACACCCAAAGGACACCACGGACGACCTCATCTTCGCCCCTAGAGATGTTTATGCGGAAAATCTAGGCCAACTTATTCCTATTTACGACGAAGTACAATCACGACTACGACCTGGCGATTTAGTTTGGAAACGTAATTATCCCATAAGCTCTACTTGTGTATGCCACGCACTGCTGGGGCGAAGCCATCAAGAAATACGGCGAAACACTTGCCGTTTCACTCGATATCTCGAAGGCCTTTGACAGGGTCTGGCATGCAAGTCTGCTCACCAAGCTTCCTGCTTATGGCATCCCAGCTGATTTTTGTACTTGTATTTCAGACTTCCTGAACTGTCCATCAGAGTAGTCGTTGACGGCTGCTCCTCTGACCTTATAGCCATTGATGCCGGAGTTCCTCAGGGATCTGTTCTCTCTGCAACTCTTTTCTTCCTGCACATCAATGACCTCATTCAGCATGGTATTGCTGGATACGCAGATGATAGTACCGTTTCAGAGAGATTGACAGGTGCAGAAACCAGTGAGGATGAAATACGTTCGTTAAGAAAGGCCATGGTAGAGCGAACAGATCTGACCTTAAGCCTTATCTTCCAATGGGGCGACGACAATCTGGTCTCATTCAACGCCACCAAAACACAAGCGTGTCTTTTCACTGCAAAAAGGAGTACTTTTGACTGGACACCTACTTTTCGGGGTACATCTGTCCCTGTCACTGACAGGCTTGAGCTTCTAGGCATGGAGTTGACATCAAATCTAAACATCGGCGTGACCATCGAGTACAAGGCTCAAACGGCGGCTAAGAAGCTGGGCATCCTGAACAGAGTGAAGCGATACTTTACGCCTGGACAGCTTTTAACTCTTTACAAAGCACAAGTCCGATCCTGCATGGAGTATTGCAGTCACCTTTGGGATGGCTCAGTCAAAAACCAACTTGCCGCTCTTGACTCGGTGGAACGTAGGGCCAAGACAAGAGGCTCATATGCGACATAAACTGGTGGACACCAAGCTACATAGCCTGGCACATCGCCGCAAGGTTGCCTGCTTGTCGGTTTTTTACAGATTGTACTTTGGAGAGTGTGCTCATGAGCTTCACAACCTTGTTCCACCAGCTCCCTTCTACCATCGGACATCCAGACGCTTTGCCGGATACCATCCGTACCTGGTAGCCATTCCACCAATTCGGACTAAGCGCTTTCAGTCATCATTTATAATGCGCACTGCTGAAGAGTGGAACTCACTACCTGCGTCTGTGTTTCCAAACGCATACAACCCTAATCTCTTCAAAGTAAGAGTGAACAGGCTTCTTCTGGGTGAGCTCGCTCCATCTTAGACTCTGTCTCTGTCCTATGACCTAGACTAGAGTTAAGAGCAAACCCATACTTAATTTAAAAAAAACATAATTGAAAACTGCTCTCCATTTTGATAGGGTCTGATTTCATATAATTGTAATCCAGATTTTTTTGTGACCAATGCTTGATATGACGTTCGATTGACTTAAAATTTCCCACTCTGTACATACTCACTGTAGATATCACACACAGTCAAAATTTTTAATCACTCACCCACCACCCATACTTACATTTAATATTAATTTATTTTGATTAACTAAAAGTAACTTCTATTTATTTTATTAACATTTACACCACACTTATTTACCACACAGCATTTCGGAACATACGCCAAAACTTTATCCACACAAAAATAAAAATTACCCAAGGGCATTTTTTTTTTCTCTTGCCCCCCCGGGTACTATAGCAGAGTGTATATTTATTTACCTACATCCATTTACCTGCATCTACTTACCTACACCTAGCTCATCTACTTTCACCCACCATCGCCACACTAATTTAATCTTGTTATTTTAGAGTTTGTCATTTACGCTCATCCTTGTATATGTATGAATAAATAAAGAAGGTTCTACAACAAGTTCTCTCCAGCTTTTATTTACCTGTGGCCTATGGACTACAAACTGGTGACCAAATCTACGGTAAATAGCAGTAGTTGGTTTTCCTCTCAAATTGCCTGAATGGTGCACACAAGTCTAGAGTCAAAAGCGATTATATCCCGATAGTATTTATAACCACTCGAGATTAAGATATAATTGATAGCCAAAATCAACTATCACCAGTTTGTTGATTTTGCCTGGTATGTTTGAGGAATGTTTATGATTATCTCTGGTAATTTGGTTTTTATCTTCTCGAATCAAATCAAATCAACCAAATAGCTGGTTTTACAACTCGATAACTTCGTATATAATGGTCACAGACAGTAATCGGTTTTACTACTAGATAGAGAATTCCAAACTAAGCAGCATGGTGTAAAAAAGTAAAAACATCAAAAATTTCGAGATAGTCGGTTTTGCCTTTAATACGACGAGTGGATCTCTCAAATGGGTAGGTTGATGTATTGCCGATAGTACACAACTCCTAATTTCGACTTTGACAGCCGCAAACCTAAACAGTGACATAACAATTATCGCTATTACGAAACAAGAACACTCTAACAACATGTAGCAGGCACTAATCAAATTAAGGCAATTTCAAAAACGTCGAAAGTGAAGATGTTAGGCGCAAGTCGTGACACTGGACTCAATTCTCAAGTGGCGGGCATGAATTCAAAACTTCCCCTGACATCTTCATTAAAAAAAAAAATTTAAGACGTGTATGGAGATAAATTACCTATGTCCAAATATTATCAAAAAACATTCGCTTTGGATAGAATAGTTAAACCAGAAGACGCCATTAGCGTCAAGATGGCGGGACAAAGTCTTAAAGAATATTACAATTTCATACCTACTCTTATTGTGTGATTTACTACCGACAATCAGGTGGTACGGCATGGAAAAAATCTCAAAGTGATAATATCAACTTTGTGAGTGCCCCACCGGGATTTGAACTCAGAACCACCACCATACAGTCAGGCCACCATACAGTCAGGTGTAGATTTTAATAGCCTCGGGGCTAAAATCATAGGGTCCAGAACTAACAACGAACCCGGAACCTTTGCGCCGTAGTCAGTCGCACTACTACTGCGCCACATCGGCCGTCAATTCACTTATAAGTAAGTATGTAGAAGTGGAATCTCCGTAGTAGATCACGAGCGAAAGAGACGTATGAAAGGGATGAAGTTAGTCGGTTGTGATGTCAGAATAGCAAAAATGGTCTTGGTGATATAAAACAAATTGTTAAGCTCTGAAATATTAATCCGGTTTTACTCATAACTAAATGTAGGTATATTAACTACCTAGCTGAATAATTTCCCGAAGTTATATGTTTTTTTTTTGTATTTTTGACTTGCAATATTAGACGGTTCCGTAGAATTGAGTCCACAGTGCTGTTAATAGGTGAAACAATAAAACACAGCCAAAACAAGCTTTCAAGTGTTTTGAACCAGTTTTAAGTGAGTCGTGAGTGAGCACTTACTTCTCTTCGCGTGGGACACCGAGTCGTCCAACGACCCGATGAACCCTGGTGTCAGAGTTTTTCAACCACCTACTATTACTAGTAGCCTCTGACATGGTTGTGACTGCCGTCTTAGTAATCATAGCCAGCAACCGGTTGAAAAACTCTGACACCAGGGTTCATCGGGTCGGATCGGAGATACCGGTAACGACAGAACCATCTTTCTTATCTAATAATCAGGTGATTCAGCCCGCAATGTCTTAACCAGACTGGGAACAAATTTACAAAGTGATAAATATAAACTTTGTGAGTGCTCCACCGAGAATCGAGCCCGGAACCTTTGCGTCGCAGGCAGTCGCACTACCACTGCGCCACATCGGAACTTAAAGAATTGGGCGCAATTTTGTTTATGACATTGCTTGAATATCCGTGCCGTGTGATGCCGGTTTATAATAGCATCACTCCATGTCTTTCCCGCGATAACGGAGTCGAGGATTACATGTGTATTGCAATTTTAGGCGATAGGCTGACACCCTGTGCTGTCACTATGGTGATGCATAATTTTCCGAATAACTTTTAATACATACATACACATATCACGCCTATTATTTGAGGGACGTTCGGAAAATTGGGTATCGCCATAGTGACAGGTTGTCAGCTCATCGCCTAGAATTGCAATACACACCCTTGAGTCCTTTAGCCACCTCTTACGACTCCCACGGGACAGAAATAGGATGATGCTAATCTAAACCGGCATCACACGGCACCCTTAATATCCGTATTTATTACGGCCGTTGAAGCCCTTCCTACCACGTAAGGGGTTATAGGTGTGATACGGGTTCGTTTGTATTAAATGTCAAATTGCGGCTTAATTCCAAAAAAATAATATACATATGTGTATAAGGCTTTTTTTTATATTAATGATGGGTTTGCTCTTGACTCTAGTCTAGGTCATAGGACAGAGACAGGGTCTAAGATGGAGCGAGCTCACCCAGAAGAAGCCTGTTCACTCTTACTTTGAAGAGATTAGGGTTGTATGCGTTTGACTTATTTTTGATCTACGGCAAGTAATTTAATCATGATTCTATTGGCTATAGCTATAGGCAAGATCATAATTGGGCTATTAATCGTGTATTTTCTATAGTTTTATTATCTTAAAATATTAAATACAAACATTTACAGCCACAACAATCCCTTTCACTGCTGATTGGCGAGCGCGTTGCAAGATATTGTTTCACAGGGAACGCTGCTGCCCATTCCCTGGATGAATGTCTCAGTCGCATTTTACGAAACTTGCTGGTTGTTTTTGGGTGATGCTATTTTGAGCCGGCATCACTCGGGACGGTAGTATAAATTGATTTAGTCGTTAGTATAAAATCGGCAAAAGCGTCTTATCCTATCTATTAAAGACATCAAGGCGAGTGTAGTCGGGAACGGTCTCGACAGTGTCGCCACTCCACAAAAAATATTTTCAAGAGAAAGATATACAAACAATATATCAGACATTCTGATTGCTCAAGTTTTTAGTATTATTCTTTGGCAAAATTTGAACCTGCAAACTCAATGGAATATTCGCTGTAATTAAATTTGTCAAAAAGTGCCTAAAAACGGCCACTTTTAGTATTCATTGCCATAATTTAATAACAGCGAATATTTCATTAAGTTTGCAGATTCAAATTTTACTTAAGGATAATACTAAAAACTTGAGCAACATAGATTGTTTTTGTTAAGAGAAAATATTTATTTTGTGAATTGGCGCCTCTGTCGAGGCCGTTCACGAGTACACTCGCCTTAAAGAAACTTTTCTATCCATCGATAGATAGATCGAAAAATCGATAAAATAGTCCCTAATGGCGCCAATCGAAGTGTTAAACGCGCCTATGTTTTGACAAAAGAGGTTTTGAATTAATCCTCTTTACTTTTTTCATTCAGTTTTAGGGTTCCGTGGCCATGAACACACACAATATTATATCACGCCTATAATCCCTTACAGGGTAGGCAGAGCGTAAACGACCGCAAAAAACGGACATTAACGCCACGTCCGATCAGTATTTGAGGGTCATTAGAAAAATGGTGTATCGCTAAGTGACAGGTTGTCAGCTCATCGCCTAAAATTGCAATACACACCCTCGAGTCCCTGAAACTGGTTAATTTTACTCTGATGCTGATTGTCTCAATGCCTCCATCAGTATTCAGAAGGCTGTCCCCTACAACCATTTCTTTTGTGCTGTTTTTACAGATAATGGTACGGAAACCTTCGTGCGCGAGTCCAACTCGTACTTGGTCGTTTTTTTTTCTATGACAAAGGTATTTCGTCATTCCGCCTTGGCCCTTTGCTCTTTTGTCGGTTTTCTGTAAGAGTATTATGTCATTTTGTACAAAAAAAACACGTGTATCTTGAGTGAAAATAAGATGTCCTTTTTGTCACCCGAATAAAGGATGTTTATGTCACAGAATACAACGGTTGCAATATACAAGATACAGGGAGTAACAAATAGTGTATCCGAAAAGAGGTATCTACTCATGAAACTTAAAAACTTTCCTCGTGGAATATACATCGAAATTTAGGTATACTTATTAAAAATTTGGACCTTCCATAGTTAAGTAACCAACTGATCGGTAATTTAGTATGGGAGGTCCAATTCTTGATCTAGAAGCTTATACTTATAAAGAATGTCGCATTAGGAAAACATTGTTACAGATAGCAACAGTAACATTTCTGTTAGTACATACAGGGACCAGTTTATTAGACTGAAATTCTGTAAATACATATCAGTAATAACATATCTAATGGGAGTAACAAATTGTAAAAGGGTATAACAAGCCGAAAGGGGGTCAGGATAGGCATAGAACTGAACAACTTTCCCTAAAAAAGATTGTCCATTTTTGAGAAAAAAGTTACAATCATGAAAAAGTGATCATTTAGGTAAAGTAGTTTTCTTGGTAAAGTAAACTTTCGGCCTAAAATACCTTGCTTCGGGATATATATTCTTATAACTAACATATTAGTGCTGTAACTTTCCATCAAATAGATTTAGGAAAAGATAGGAGATATTTTAGTCATGTCATGTCTTATAAGTTCATACAAAATACGTGTTATCTGTCAAAATAAGGCGACGATCAAAACAATGGCGGCTAAATGACTAGAAAAGGCGGAAAAAGCTTTGACGTTTTTAAAAATGACAGGACTTAGATATCACCTATCCTTTTCTAAACCTTTTACGCTCTACCTACCCCGCAAGGGATATAGGTGTGACGTATGTATGTAATAGTACCTACCGATACATCTCGGCTACTTATTCTCTAAAGCCCCTCGCACACAAAAGGCGACGCGGATTTTTCGCTCCACGCGCGCGTCCCCTGTTGATGCGATTAGTTTAAATCTGATCCATGCGCGGTAAAAAAACGGCTAAGTGCGATTCGGACCGCGAGTTTGTCGGTGGGTTCCGTCCCGAACATTATCGATTAAAGCGAGCAATAAATTGGGTTTTTGCATGGGAGCCTCATTTAGGTACTTTAATCTAAATTTAATATCTTTTGAAGGGCCATATAAGTTTCCTCTTCGGTGGCGAGTGTACTTTGCTTGTACTATTACAAGTTTGGCCATAAGGACATAAAGAGTTACTCGTAGCCAAATCAGTTAAGCGAAATAGTTTGACCATGAGGAGGAAGGGTATTTGACTTCGAAAAGGGACTAAAGAAGCCAGTGAGTATAGTATTCTTTGATAGTAATTGAAATAATAGTGACATTGGCTAAAATGCCAAACGGCTCTCACGGTCGCCCGACGACATCCAGCGGCGTTTGTCTTTTTAGATAATGTCATTTTTATTACTTTTTTTTTATTAATGATGGGTTTGCTCTTGACTCTAGTCTAGGTCATAGGACAGAGACAGAGTCTAAGATGGAGCGAGCTCACCCAGAAGAAGCCTGTTCACTCTTACTTTGAAGAGATTAGGGTTGTATGCGTTTGGAAACACAGACGCAGGTAGTGAGTTCCACTCTTTAGCAGTGCGCATTATAAATGATGACTGGAAGCGCTTAGTCCGAATTGGTGGAATGGCAACCAGGTACGGATGGTATCTGGCGGTGCGGATTTACCTACCAACGGTTATTTTTTTATTTTCTATGGAAAGTGCTAGAGCTGCTCGCAAAAACGTACGTATGGTCTGCGGCAAGAGCCCGTAACCAAGATAGGTATGAGATACAGACGGTAAGAACGAAAGACCAGTAACCGCGTTCCGTTTTCACCTTTCATGTAAGGAACCCTAAAAACGTCAGTGTTCAGTGTTTGTTTACTTACTGTCAGAGCCGTGAGCCACTGGCCTTTTTGTGACCAATTGTTGTGATGTTGAAGGCGTTTTGTCGTGGTCAAAAATTCAAAATGTATGGGTACGACTTTGCCACGCTTTTGTGAACCTTAGTACCTACCTACTTTTAATAAACTGCCGAGAACAAAGGTGAACCTTAATTTAGATTTAGTTTAGATGAGGGTTACATAATATTTTGGACATTTTGATACTTTGGTCATTCTGATTTGGATATTTTGATACTTTGGACATTTTAATACTATGGACATTTTGATACTTTGGTCATTCTGAACCCGAAGGAAAATAAACATAGGTATGTTCTCGGGTACGTTTTAAGGGTCATTCAAAAAATTGTGCTGACATTGTAAAAGTTGTCAGCATGCACCTGGTTGTACTATCTCGTAGTCAAGATTCAAGACGGGCTGGTGATAAGGAACAACTTTCCCCAAGGAAAATAGATTGAACTGAGTAGATCTTAATAACTTGAGTTTGAGATTATACAACGTTGACCTTTGACATTGTTTAAATTTAAATGCTCATGATTTAAATCTTGTTTGTGCCATTGAACATAGCTTTCAAGCAGAAATCGAACCCCGAATAGGTCATTGCAAAATATTGATTTAATATGGGTTTGTAACGAATTTACAGTATCTTGAGTGGCAACAATTGACTATCTAGATATGACCGGTTCTGGATTCGACCACATTTTGCATGCACCACTATGGAGAGACCATTGCTGGTTTTGGCCAATTTTTTTGGGTGCATTCAGACCAAGAAACGTGAACAACTTACCATAAATAAAAACAATTATTATTATTCTTACTTTTAATAGTAAATGCAGTCAGCTGATTGTGATTTTGTATCTATTCATGTTTTTTTTTTGTGAGCTGTACCAAAAGTGGTCCAATCAAGAACTGGTCATATCTAGATGAAGTCCCCAAAATAATTAAAATAAAAACCAGTTCAAAAACTAACACCCGACTACTGAGATATCGCGCTCTAAAAAGTAAGAAACAAGAAATCTGGAATATGTCCACGAAATTTATACGAAGATATTATATATAATTATGGACACTAAAGGTCTCTTAATGGACAATGACCGCCTAAAGGGTATAACAGTGTTCGCGGATAAGTAACAACAAAAAAAAACAGTTATTACATGACATAACACAATTTAATTTGGTGTTGACTGACAGTAGGTAAATATGTTTATAGCTATAAAGTAGTTATGCACTAAAGTAGATATGCAGCTATAGTTTTGCTTCACACGTACGCAAAATCTGAAAATAAAGCAAAAAGAAAGTTACATATTTATAGAAAACAGTTTATGGAACTTTCATAGAATTCTCAGAACTTTCCGACTGCAAAACTAGGAAATTGAAATTGAAATTGAAATTCTTTATTCAATGTAGGATAGTATTATCATATCACTTATTGACGTCATGAACCGTCATTGTAAAAAAAAGAAATTTGTATCACACAATTTTCTTTTTTTTATAACAATTTTGTAATATCCTAATAGAAAACCGGCTCGGGCGGGAGAAAAAAATAAAAATCAAAGCACTGCCACGGGGCTGGCCAGGTTAATCACACGGCATGTAACTTTACGCCACCACCATCTGAAAACGATATTTGTTTCAAATTGAAGTCAAGATTTTCAAAGCGTGTAGTTTACATGCGTATAATTAATCGGACCTCCTGAACAGGAAAAACCCACCAAAAAACCTGCCCAGAAGTGCTCCTACTCTAAATTAACAATCTTACTAGCCCCTAAGCTACCCTAGCTAATTCTGTAAGTAAAAAAAAAAAATATGTATGTATAGACCAAAAATGGCTACATTTTTTTTTTTGTAAAAATTGAAGTAGATAAATCTACCAGTTATAACTTATAAAATATTTCCTTTAAACAATTGAAATTACATCCATGCAGATTTGTAAAATTATGCCAGTTGTAAACTCCACGCACGCCCCATTTTGGTATTAAAAATGAGTGCGTGTTTCTTGTGCTGCGCTGGAATTTCAGAGCTCCATGCCTCTTTGTCATTAATGTACTCATCTAACTTATAGTAAGCTTTATAACATAATGTTTTCTTGATAACAGACTTAAATTTGCTTTCTGATAAACTCAATATATCTTCCGGTATTTTGTTATAGTATCTTATACTTAGACCTTCAAATGAAGTCCTAACTTTAGCGAGTCTATGCTTAGGTTGATCTATTTTATTTTTACTCCTTGTATTGCGGTTATGCCTGTCACAATTTCTAGTGAAAGTATTTATATTTTTTCTAACATACATGATATTTTCATAAATATATTGACACGGTACAGTCATAATATTAATTTCCTTAAACAGTTCCCTTAGGGAATCACGACTGCAAAGTTTATAAATTGCTCTAATGGCCCTCTTTTGGAGAATAAAAATTGTTTCAATATCAGCGGCGCGCACCCACAGCAAAATTCCATAGGACATAATGCTATGAAAATAACTAAAGTAAACAAGTCGCGCAGTTGCAATATCCGTGATCTCTCTAATTTTACGTACCGCATATGCAGCTGAGCTTAATCTTCCCGACAAAGATGTAATATGAGGGCCCCATTGGAGACTTGAGTCGAGAGTAATCCCTAAGAAAACTGTACTGGTAGTAAACTCTAATTTTTCATTATTAAGTACGACATGATTATTCAAAGAATGTACTACGTTAGGTAAAGTGAATAATACACATTTAGTTTTTTTCTCATTAAGAACTAAATTATTTGCAGTAAACCAACTATGAATTTGTCCAAGAGTGTTGTTTACTTCGTCATAGTTATGTGCATGTCTATCGACCTTAAATATAAGGGATGTGTCATCAGCAAATAGTACAATCTTGGACAAATTCTCTACCATGTAAGGCAAATCATTTATGTAAATTAGAAATAGAAATGGTCCTAAAATAGAGCCTTGAGGCACACCAATTTTAACACGAGACCCCAGTGATTTGGCGCCGTTTATTTGGACCTTTTGAGTTCTATTATCTAAATATGAATTCAAAAATTTCAGAGCTGCGTTTCGAATACCGTAGTGTTCTAAGTAGGAAGTACAGGTCTTCTTTCTTCTTTTTCGTGTGGTACACGAGAGTCGTCCAACGATCTGATAAACCCTGGTGTCATTTTTCAACCACTTACTTCTAGTAGTAGGCCTCTGACAGCAACCGGGACCAACGACTTAACGTACCCTCCGAAGCACGGAGGAAAAAGAAACAGGGTTCATCATCATCACAATTCTACACGTGGTTGTCGTAAAACGCGACTTAGGGATGCAGCCAGAGAAATGGGCAGCTGCGTTCCGTAGTGTGAACACAGAACCTTGTACTGAGCTCGCCAATATGCTGACAAGCGTGATGAGTAGGTATGGCCGTATGGCAAATACGAGAAGGCCCACCCACGTCCAGCTGTAGACGTCAATATACCAAGGAGCAGTAGTTCAACTCTAGCAACTTTCCGCTTGAATATTACCTAAATGAGCAGGGATGTCAACAAATTGGTTTTGCGAACCCGAACTTACACATTATTATTTAATGAATTGTTAGGTTTTTATGTAATAAAACGCTGTGACCCGAGCGCACAGAACACTATTACTCCTTGGCAGGACCCGAGCGGCACGAGATTCTATGTAGTAGTACTATAGGCGGTCGGGCGTATGTATGTGTGAGTGCACAAACCAGGCGCCTATTTTATGAAACTACAGACTACAAATCTACAGGTGAAAATTTTGGTACATTGCATTCCTGGTATCATAATGGCTAACCGACTACGCAATGGACATCGAATTTCACCTGTAAAATTGTAGCCTGTAGTTTGATAATATCGGGTACAGGCCTTAGTATGAAGTTCTGCTCCTTCGTATATATATATGGTAATAAAATAAGTTGATAATCTTACCTATCTCGTAATATGTCAGAAATACATAGTGTAATTTTCGGAGTGCTTTTTCTCTTCTTGTGTGAGACAGCAATGGCTGCATTACACTGAAAAATACAAGAATAATAGCGTAAGTTTAGAGCTGTGCAGAGCTGAGCAGGCTAAAAAAACGGCTGATGTGGCGCAGTGGTAGTGCGACTGCCTGCGACGCAAAGGTTCCGGGTTCGATTCTCGGTGGAACACTCACAAAGTTGATATTTATCACTTTGTGAATTTGTTCCCGGTCTGGTTAGGACATTGCAGGGTGAACCAACTGATTATATGAAAAGAAATAGTTCCGTGCTTCGGAGGGCACGTTAAGCCGTCGGTCCCGGTTGCTGTTTATGATTACTTAGACGGCGGTCGTAACACAACCATGTCAGAGGCCTACTATTGACAGTAGGCGGTTGAAAAACTCTTATACCAGGGTTCTTTGGACGTCTTGGTGTCCCACGCGAAAAGAGAGTACAAGTGTACAAGCACCGAATAAATAATAGTACTAAGTTCCTATCTACTAACTACATTGCGTAGCCGGTTAAATTCCGGGTATCAATCACCTAATGCCGGCTTAGATCTTGAAATACTGTTTTATTGAAGAGACCTGCTCGATTAAGATGATATGGCAAATCCTGATGAATGTCAAAATAGCTAACCGACCACGCAATGAACTTCAAATTACACCAGTAAAATTGAAGCCTGTAGTTTGATAATATCGGGCACTAAAAAAACGTAGACTACTTACTATGCAATCCATAGTTTGAACTGGAATGTTGCCACCTGGAAAACAATTTGATTGCTACTAATTAAAAAATACTAACGGTCATTTTCTAATTCGTTCCGTTCTCACTAGATCAGTTTCCTAAACTCTTAACTAGTCACTTTTTACTTTGCTATTTTCTACTATCCTAGCCCTAGCAACTAGACCAAAGGTGCAGTACAGTGTCTCGTCGGACAACTCGGTATCCCACACGAACATTGAAGAGACTACAGGATGTAAGGGACAGCCCTCCGAAATACTGATAGGGTGTATGCAGACCATGAAACATAAACAATTTCCCCTCGAAAACACACAGGTTGGCCTGAATAGTGGCATTGAAAATGTGTAGGTTTGCTGTAAGTTTTTTGGTAATAAGTAACTTGTATCTCTTCTATTGCAAAATGACAGGTACTTTCGACCTAGTGACCCCCATCTGCTAGTGTTATGCGAACATGTGTCACGTTAGACTTGGCGCATGTGTCCATATCGGCAGTTCCTTTTATACCCACTACCTCGACGTAAGTAGCTGGTCTAGAGCTGGTCTAGAGCTGGTCTAGAGCTTACATCTATTACTAGGTCTTCTTCCTTCGATACCGCAATACTGCAGGCGTCTGTAATGCGTCGGTTTTCATTCTGAACAGTTTGGACAGTTACTGCGGAAACTAGGTGTACCGCAACCGTAACACGAGAAAGTAGACGCGGACGGAGAAGGAGCCTGTGTCATCTTTGCTGGTCCGTTGAGCGTGAGCTGGACTGGGTAATTCTGTTTGTGGTTCAGTTTGCTTTCGGTAAATTTCTACAGTCTTCTATAATATGACCAGCGTAATGGCAGAAGCTGCACCTCTTCTTCGAGTGAACAGATTAAGGCATATCAGCTGGTGTCGGTTCTTCGGGTAACGATTGGGTCATATCCAAAATTTGTTCCGCTTCACGGGCTTATTCCTTTAAATCATCAAAGGATTTTTTCTCTGATATCGAGGCTTAGTTGACCAACGACCATGTTCAGTCGAACTTTTTGGACAAATTATACTCGACAGCTGAGTCAAGATTATTCTCTTCTGCCTGATAAAGACTTCCGTGCGTTTATCCTCCCTTCTGGTCCTTGCGAACTATGTCCTCGATTGTCATGAAGTCGGGTTTCTTCGGTGCGAGGGCGTGACCTAGGCGATCCTGAAAGTCTTGCCATGTCTCCACTTCGTTCTTGCTGCCTTGCCACCAAAAACAGCTGCATCCTGAATTTTTTAAACATTCACAGCTGCTATAAAGGTTTCTACAAGCTCCGCATTCCTTGTTCCATCAAAACGCGCGGTGCACGATGCGAGTGTAGTGCGCCTTACAATAACATATCATAGAATAAATCTCACGAGCTGTCATCTAAATTCCGTATAAATCGATACACACTCGATTGCAGTTCTCGATTACGAGTAGTTGGAATAACTGTACTTGACAGCGCTTAGATGATGAAAGATTTGACAAAAGTTCCTTAAATTAGGCGCCAGAAAGTTGACTGCCATCTTCGCTGCTCTGGCTGCTCTCTGCTTCTTTAATACAAGAGTAGTAGCCTTCCTACCCGATCTGGTGACGTATTTTAGTCGCTCTGGCCCTACGTTGGGCGCGGGTGAGAAGGGTTGAAAAGAAAAGAGTAGTTTCCTTAGAAGTAGTTTTATTTGCTTGACGTAAAGTTTACAACATAAGTACGTATCCGAACACGTTTCCAAGATTGGACGCAGAGTCGAGATGTTGCAGTACTGGTTGCAGCACACACAATAGTAAGTAAAAAACAAAACCACTTCACAAAAAAAAGTTCTCTATGCAAACAATCTTAGTCGTTAATTTGTTTTTATCATATTATTAAAGTTATGGCAATTAATACCAAAAGTGGCCGTTTTTAGGAAATTTTCCCCATAACTTTAATTGCAGCGAATATTTCATTGAGTTTGCAGATTCTAATTTGACTTAAGGATAATACTTACTAAAAACTTGGGCATCGGACAATCTGATTGATTGTTTGTGTAAAGAGAAAAAGTGGTGCCACCGTCGAGGTCGTTGACGGCTACACTCGCCTTAACAATATGTAAATGGTTTATTGTCCACATTAAGCTTTCTATGACTCCCGACTGTGGTGCCACATCACAAAAATAATTTAATTTATACAAACAATCTTTCAGAATGTCCGTTGGCCAAGTTTAGTATTATCAATAGGTAAAATTAGAACCTAAAGTCCAAAACGCACAATGACCGTTTTATTTATTTATTAGTACAACTAGCAGCCCGCCCAGCGGTTTCACCCGCCGCTAACAATTTCCCCCCGGGAATAAGACAGTTTAATATAGCATATGTTCATCAGGGATAATGTAGGATTCTAAAAATCTTGACTTCAATTTGAAACAAATATCGTTTTCAGATGGTAGTGGCGTAAAGTTACATGCCGTGTGATTAACCTGGCCAGCCCTATGGCAGTGCCTATATATATATTTTTTTTATCCCGCCCGAGCCGGTTTTCTATTAGGTCATACCAAAATTGTAATAAAAAAAAAGAAAATTGTATGATACAAATTTCTTTTTTTAGAATGACGGTTCATGACGTCAATAAGTGATAATACTATCCTACATTGAACAAAGAATTTCAATTTCAATTTACAGTAAAAGAATTTTTTAAATCGGTCCAGTAGTTTCGGAGCCTATTCAATTCAAACAAACAATAAATAAAATCATGTTTCTTATATTAGTGTAGATTATATAATTATTATTTTAGTGTGATGCCGGCTTAGAATAGCATCACCCGATTTCTTTCCCGTGGGAGTCGTAGGAACTTGAGGGTGTGTATTGCACTTTCAGGCGATGGGCTGACAACCTGTCACTATGGCGATACATAATTTTCCGAATGACCCTCAAACATATGTCAGAAGTGGCGTAATTGTCCGTTTTTGCGGCCGTTTACGCTCTGCCTACCCCGCAAGGGATAATAGGCGTGATATGTGTATGTATGTATTATTTTAGTGTAGATTTTTTAATGCATTATTTAATGTTTTTTGTCGTCTTTTTTTATACCGAGTAAGGGACAGCCCTTCAAATACTGATAGGGTGCATGAAACATAAAACTGGACAACTGTCCCCTAGGAACATATGTCAGGAAACGCCAAAAAAATGACCTTCCATACAAAATCACAATCAGCTGACTGCATTCACTATGGAAAGTCAGTTTTTTTACGTTTCCTGAAATATGTTCTTCGGGGAAAGTTGTTCAGTTTCATAATCTGCATGTACCCTATTAGTATTCTGGGGGCTATCCCTGACACCCTTTAATACAGTGATGATTAAATGTAATCATTACACTGGTACGAATAATGTGGCGTAATTGGTACATTTTTAAATGAAAAAGTAGTTATTGTGGCATAACTGTAATAGTTAGACATATAGTATCGCGGACATTATTATAGATATTGATGTCCTCTATAAAACTGTAGTACATCACTTTGCTCTATTGTCAATAATTTCCACAGCGTACGCGATATAAGATATATTTTTGGTACATTTTTCACACCTTGGGTTACATTATCGAAATTTTCACGCGGATCCCTATTTTTTTCTCGTATAAAATATAGCCTATGTTCATCAGGAATAATGTAGGATTCTAATGGTGAAAGAATTTTTAAAATCGGACCAGTAGTTTCGGAGCCTATTCGATGCAAACAAACAAACAAACAAACAAACAAACAAACAAACAAACAATCAAATCTTTCCTCTTTATAATATTAGTGTAGATGTACAGGGAACGGTTTAATACTAAACAATGAACTTAAAATATTTATAATATTTAAAGAAAACGAATGACAAATACTGAATGTCCTAACCGCAGAATGTCATTATATTTAGACATTTAGCGTTTAGGACATTCTGCGTTTAGGACATTCTGCGTTTAGGACATTCTGCGTTTAGGACATTCTGCGTTTAAGACATTCTGCGTTTAAGACATTCTGCGTTTAAGACATTCTGCGTTTAAGACATTCTGCGTTTAAGACATTCTGCGTTTAAGACATTTTGCGCTTAAGACATTTCGCGTTTCAGAGAAGGATAATGCGATTGAGCATAAGAATAAGTCCTGCGGCAAGGCCGTTTGACATATCTTTCTGCACAAGAAAGCATTAATGTAAATTCTGCTAAACTTCTGTGCCTTGAATGAAATGGCACAATAGTGATAAAACCTATCTCTACCTGGGTTCTTAACACCAAGTTTATCCACTAGTGTAATTGCACTAGTTCCATTGGCTTGTTTAATGGAACAAGTGAGAAGAAAATGTGGCATATGTTCCATCATGGAACTGTTCAATCAAACTACTGAGAACAAAGGTGTTTTAATAGGTTTAATATCACTGGTACACATGCTGTACCGGAGTATAGGAGGCTAAAATTTATCAACGTGATCGATACCCTCTTTGACGCAAAATGTCCGATTTGCATAATGTCCTACGTATATTTTTTTATTGGGCAAAATAGCAATTGGAATACCTGATTTTTAGGCACTTTTTCTTGTACAGTCGGTTGTAGGACATATCGGTCATACCAGGGGTACTCCCTAACTGAATTATTTTTATCCCCAGTTAATAAATTAAAATGTAAACTAATTCTCTTAAAAGAAGTAATTTTCTACTAATACATATTCATGTCAAGAAAAAATATATCGCTGGGGACAAAAATATTTTTTTCTTTTGGAGCACCCTCTGGTACCATAACCGATTGTACATACATATTATACATTTATCACGCCTATATCCCTTGCGGGGTAGGCAGAGCGTAAACGGCCGTAAGAAACGGACATTTACGCCACATCTGACAAAGAAGGTCATTCATAAAATTGAGTATCACCATAGTGACGGGTTGTCAGCCCATCGCCTTAAATTACTTACAACCACCCACGGGAAAGAAATTGGGTGATGCTATTTTACGATCCTCACAGCTGTATCGGTGAAAGCAGTAGCTGCCACGGTCGCAGTGTTGTATGTATCCATGCATTATTTGGACAAATTTTCCAGCCCCTATTTGATTGACTTGAATATACACTAAAGCTGGACTTTCGTACTGAGCGCCAGTGATGCCGCGTCAGAACGATAACAGATTGGCCAATGCCACGTCCGTGGCGTCACATACGTCAACGTCAGCCAATCAGCTATCTGTCGCTCTGACGCTCACGCGCTAGTTTGAAAGGCTACCTTTAGCGCCAACGCTGTGTGGAGCGGGCTAGATTCGGCAAATCACAAGAACAGCGCTGCGTTGGATTGCTTTCATCATGTGGTACCAAGTGCACCCTTTAAACTGCTCTTAAGAGATACTGAGATAAATGTACCCAGCAGATTGGGGCTCGAATATAATGCGTGTATGCCCAAATGGACCACTGCTCCCATGGTAACCACAGCTTGCAGAGTTGATACAGTAGAGCTGTAAGGCTTGTGAGCTGTAAGCTATAGTGCAAGAAGCAGCTTAAAATAAAGTGCATGAAAATAAGAAACCATGAAAAGCAACTAAATCGCCCTTGAGATAGAGACGTGCGTGTTGAAAATCTAGTTTATCACTCACCCAGTTTCCCAATTAGAAAAGATTATCAATACCTCATTTATAGAGGTTCTGACTAACAGAGGTCAACATCAGCTCATTAACATCTGACTGAAGATGTCAAGAATGACCATGAAAAGCAACTAAATCGCCCTTGAGATAGACGTGCGTGTTGAAAATCTAGTTTATCACCTACCCAGTTTCCCAATTAGAGAAAGATTATCAATACCTCATTTATAGAGGTTCTCACTAACAGAGGTCAACATTAGCCCAATCATCTGACTTCAAGAATAACTATGAAAAGCAACTTAATCGCCCTTGAGATAGAGTTCAGATTATTATAAAACGACATGGTTGAGTGTATCAGTAATAGGGAGTTTCTCACTTATCCAGGTTCCAGTTAACCCAGTAATGTTTTCATAATTTAACATAATCACTCCTGAAAGAAGTAGGTATAGTTAACCCCACATTTTAAACAAACGCAGATTTGCGCAACTTTGAGTAATGAAATTCCAACCAAAACAATAATGTAAAATGTTGCTAGGATGAGAGCTTAGAGCAACACGATCTTTTGTCTCGATAGACCAAGACTCCATACGTACACTTCTACCAGCCCATAATGCCATAGACGTTTAAAAAACCAGTAAATTTCAGATTTCTTAAAATGAGCTCCGGTAAAAAACCGAATGGTAAATGCCTATAAAATTATGTAAAAATACCTATTTACTACAGTACAATTTAACATTTCATCTAAAGGTATTGCTAATACACCAAATTGTCAAACATAAAAAAATACAGAAAATTTATGTTGCATAAGTGCAATAGCATAAGCAATAGTAATATGCAATTTTGTAAGCGTAAGGCTAATTGCATATATTACACTATTCCCTTGCAAGGTAGCAGGGACGTTAACGGCCGTAAAAAACTATATTCACGCAACGGCTGAAACATTTAAAGGTCACATGTAGAAAACAAATTCGGAGTAAGTTGGTGTCCATCCTTTACACGTTAAGCAAAATATATCATACCACTACTAAAAAACAAAATTTTTGGGAGTATTCTATCGCAACGTTCTTAAAAATTTAGGAACTGGATGTTGGAATACATAGAAAGCAATTCAGAAGTCCCTATCAACATTTTATGCAAAATATTTTGCTTATGTAATATGCAATTTTTAACCGTTTTTGAATAAAAGCAGGAAAATTCAATACATAAAAGGGGGAAATATACTTTCTACATGCTTTTCACCGGATGGGACCACAGCTTCATACAAGCTCGGAACCAAAGAGCTGCATACTAAGGCTTGCAAGCAAATTGTATCCACAAAATTCCGAAAAATAGCTAGTGGCTGCTGAATAACATGCTGCCCGCACGAATAACAGACAATCGAGGGAGCATGGGAAATAGCAGCGCGAGTAACCTGTTCACATGCTCGCGCTGCCCATCCCTTACTATTTCCCTGACCACAGCTCGATTGTATGAACGCGTCATAAGCGAAAAAGCACGCGTAAACATCTGTATCGAGTAAGTGAGTATGAGTTTGGCTCTGCTTATTTCTTTAGCATGAAAAGTCTAGTACTTACCCATTATTATTTGTGAATTTAATTTTATATTCCTCCTACGCTACAAAATCATAATAACGTAACACACAGCACAAAACAAGATATGGATAGATAAATATAAATTATTATATAGATTAGAACACAAGCAATAATAATTAGAATATATCCTCATAATATTACTATGTAATATTATTTTATTAAATTCGTTTGATCGTAAACAATTTAGTGAACAAATCACAGAAAAACTTGAGAATGCTTGAGAATGAATAAAACAATTATGTAGGTATCAGCCATCCATCACATCAAATTCTGAATTTGATTTTGGAACGGTATAACGGCCAGTGCTACAAAGGAAGCTGGTTGCAAGGAGTATTTGACACATGGCGGAACGAAGACGAGTAACAGAAAGTGGGCCCGAAAACTGAACTTCGACAACGCTACTCCGACATGTGTGCGACAGCAAGCCGAAGAGAGATCATGGTACCTACTCATAAACTGAACAACTTTTCCCATGGAAAAAAATTAATTAAATGAAATTTACTTTATTCAATATAGGATGTCATTGTTATTATCATTTATTGGCGTCATGATCAGTCATTGTAAAATAAAATAAATTTTTATAACACAATTTTCTTTTTTTATAGAAGACCGATTACATTTTATTATAGAAGACAGACATTAATAGAAAACCGATTCGGGCGCGAATAAAAAAATTAAAATAAATAAAGGCACTGCCTCGAGGCTGGCCAGGTTAACCACACGGCATTTAACTTTACGCCAACATACAACATATGAAAAGAAATTGATCTCCCATAGTAAATTAACCAGCTGATTGACAATGTTGTATGGGATGTATTTTTTATATATTTTAACCCACGTGTTCCATGGGTAAAGTTGTTCAGTTTCATGAGAACCATGACCTCCTTTAGGTTCGTTATATAATTTTTGTGACGCCCTGTTAATAGCTTTTCTTTTATGTACCCGATATTATCAAACTACAGGCTACAATTTTACAGGTAAAATTCGATGTTCATTGCGTAGTCGGTTAGCAATTATAATACCAGGAATATGAACCGGCTACGCAATGTACTAAGAATTTCACCTGTAGAGTTGTAGCCTGTAGTTTCATAACATAGACACCAAAGTAGGTATCAGTCAAGTAAAGTTTTTTTCTTTCATGTAGCCATTTTTGGGCTTAACATTCGTTATTTCCTAGTAACTTTGAGGCTAGTAAGATTGTTAATTTAGAGTAGGAGTACTTCTAGACAGGTTTTTGTTTTTTTTTTTTAGTTTAGAGTATATTCCGGTCAATTATACGCATGTGAATAACACGCTTTGAAAATCTTGACTTCAATTTGAAACAAATGTCGTTTTCAGGTGGTGGTGGCGTAAAGTTACATGCCGTGTGATTAACTTGGCCAGCCCCGAGGTAGTGCCTTTATTTTTATTATTTTTAAATAGCCCTAGCCGGTTTTCTATAAGGACATTACAAAATTGTTATAAAAAAAGAAAATTGTGTTATTCAAATATCATTTTTTTTTACAATGACGGAGCATTAGTGAATGCCCCACCGAGAATCGAACCCGGAACCTTTGCGTCGTAGGCAGTCGCACTACCACTGCGCCACATCGGCCGTCACTGTAACTTTTTATGTTTGTTACTGTAACTTTGCAATATGTTATCTAAGTGTGAACTGTGACGTCACTTAAATTCGGATTTGCAAACCCAATTTGTTGACATACACACATACATATATCACGCATATTATCCCTTGCGAGGTAGGCAGAGCGTAAACGGCCGCAATAAACGGACATTTACGCCACGTCTGACATATATTTGAGGGTCATTCGGAAAATTGTATATCGCCATAGTGACAGTAAAATTGCAATACACACCCTCAAGTCTCTCAGTCGCCCCTTACAACTCCAACGGGAAAGAAATGGGGTGATGCTATCCTTAGCCGACATCACACGGCATATCAATATCAAAAATTTGTTGACATCCCTGCTAATGAAGGTAGATTCAAGCGGAAAAGTGCTAGAGTTGATCTACTGCTCCTTGGTATATACCTACTGTGGTCGGAGTCTGGACAGATAAGGGCTGGGACACACTTGAACTTAAAAGTACAAAGACGTTATGTTCGACCACTTGAGTACACTAAGGGAGTTCTCCCACTTGCATGCGTCTGTCTTTTTAAAAATCTTAACTTCAATTTGAAACAAATGACGTTTACTGGTACTTAACCTTGCCAGCCCCGAGGCAGTGCTTTTATTTTTTTACTCCGCTCGAGCCCGGTTTTCTATAAGACGATGGAAATTGTTATAAAAACAAGAAAATTTGTGTTTTACAAATTTTTTTTTTCAATGACGGATCATGACGTCAAAAGTGTTAATACTATCCTATATTGAATAAAGTTAATTTCATTTCAGACGGCAGGAAATTTCGAATTCGTATCTTTGCGTTACGGTGCGTTTAAAATACGCAGCGACGGACAACATGTGGGAGAACCGCCTTATTTGCCAACTCGACTGGACGAGTTTTATATGTAGGTAATATGTAGAAATATAAGTACCTACTCGACCAATGAAGCAGCTACTTTTTCTGCCAATTCACAGGTGGCACATAGGAAAAGTTGTTCAAAATCATGTGCAAAATCACACTGCTAAGTTTACGTCGGTACTGACTAAAAAATAACCCTGTATATGTAGTAAGTACACACAAAGAAACAAAACTAACTCAACTGCGTAAAGATAAGGGTATGTTTACAAAACGCTCGGTATTATCTACGTGTGCGGCGACCATTATCATCCATCACCGGCCAGTGTGCGCTTACCCTTATCACTGAGATATTTCAATAACAACTTTAATTTGCGGTTGATTATGGAAATTTTCGAAACAATTAGTTAGCAACATAGAGTGTTTCAACTGCAAATGTAAGTTGGTTTTGTATAAAAATGGTCCAAACCGTATTGTATTGAAGTGTTTCGGTTTTGTACACCTTTTTGTGAGTAAGTCACTTATTAGACCCACTGGGTCTAGTTTGTAACTTTGCATTTTATAAATAAACTAGTTATTTAATAGAAGGTAGTTCCGCTTCACCATCTGCTACCCTTTTTCCTGCAGGAATAAAGCTTTTTCAAAACCGTTTCTCTTGAATCACTCTGTCCATTTACCTTTATAAAAAATGCATCAAAATTATATTTTTTTTTGTTGATTAAATTAAGAACAGCTCAAAAATTCTTTAATTTTTTACCTTTCACCTGTCACAAATTAAACCCACTGATAAAAACAGTACAGTTCGTAGTTTGGTTTATTTAGCACGTAAAGTATTGATAGTTTTATTATCTCAGAATTGTTACATATTTTTTTAGGATTCCGTTGGTAAAAGGTTGAAAACGGGACCGTATTATATTTAGTTTTCGCTGTAGATCTGTCCGTATGTTCGTTAATCAACAGGCTGTATCTCATTAACCGTGACAGAAAAAAAATAAAAAAAACTTTGTTTTTTTTACTGATTTCGTATTTTTATTGCCGCTTTAACAAAAAATATAAAAATTTGGAATAAAAAAAATTGCCTATATTAATTATTTATCCCATACAAAAAACGTATTTTATGCCACTTTTTAAAAACAATTGCATGGAACTCTTCGTGCGCGAGTCGAACTAGCACTTGGTCGAGTTTTTAGCTTGTAAGTTTACAAAAATTATTACCTTGTACTATTCCTTTGTGATACAGACTACAGACGATTTTCTCAGTGTGCCCAATATGACATGTTCAGTACCTAGGTGTATTCCAGTAATATTAATGGCGACGTTTCTTTTTGACAGTTCTCAACCTTATTTTGGAATTTTAAACCAGATGGCGTTATGGTAAGCTGAATTGACATTAAAGTCACCAACACATTTAATCTATTTACTTACATTTTCCGTTTAGCTAGATAGCCTTAATAACCATTAGACCCACTGGGTCTAATTGGCAGTGGGTCTAATAAGCCAATGACTACTATTTGTGAGTTTAGTGTTCCTTGAATTATCTATGTATATAATATGTAGGTATATCTATGTATACATTATTTAATGTTTGTGTCTGTTTTTGTATCACCTAGCAGTCTAAGAATTTAATACTTATGAAATGAGGATAGCTTTCTATTGCCGTGTGATGCCGGTTTAGAATAGCATCACTCCAATTCTATCCGCAGCTAACGTAAGAAGGGACTAAAGGATGAATTCATCCAGGGCATGGACAGCAGCGTTCCCTTCCCAGTGAATGCAACGTCTAGCACTGCGCTCGCCATTCTGCCAGTCAAGCGTGGTGAAAATAGCAATATTTATTATTTATTTATTTATTCTTTACATTATTTTACATCGTACAAAAGGCGGGTTTAATGCCACGTGGCATTCTCTACCGGGCAACCAGACGATAAACAGAGATAAAAAGAAGCAATACCCTCTTTAGGATGGACTGTGTCCAGCAGTGGACTGTTCAGGCTGTTATATTAGTGTATCTTAATAATGAAAATCTAAAAATTATTGCCATGTGATGCCAGCTTACAATAGCATCACCCCATCTATTTTCCGTGGGAGTCGTAAGAGGCGACTAAGGGACACAAGGGTGTGTAAGGCAATTTTAGACGATGGGCTGACAACCTAGCACTATGGCGATACACAATTTTCCGAAAGACCCTCAAATATTTGTCAGACGTGGCATAAATGTTCGTTTTTTAAGGCTGTTTTGCGCTCCGCCTACCCCGCAAGGGATTATAGGCGTGATATGTGTATGTATGTAAAAAATATTCTGAAATAATGAACGAACATTTCACCTTCAAACTTTAGTGTTTACCTTTAACTAAAAGCTTCTTATCTTATAGATAAGTAAATATACATCTGTTATCAACTGAACACAATTATCATTTATCACATTACGATAAACGTATGATTATGTATGATAATTCACGATACCATCGATTACCTACTTGGGTACGGTTGTTGTTGTGTGTTTCTATACAAATTGACCAAGCTTTTAAGGCGAGTGTAGCCGTCAAAGACCTCGACGGTGGCGCCACTTCACAAAAAAAGGTTTTCTCTTTACACAAACAATCAATCAGAATGTCCGATGCCCAAGTTTTTAGTATTATCCTTATGTATAATTAGAACCTGCAAACTCAGTAATATATTCACTGTAATTAAAGTTATGGCAATTAATGCCATATACTAACAATTAATTTGATTCAGGAAACTGAGCAGAAACTTATATTTATATATTGTCATATTTTTAGCTACAAGACAAGAAATATTCAATCACGGGCTAAACTGTCGTTAGATCTTTAAGATAAGACAAAATTCGACAGCATTATTAATGATATGCTGTAAAAATTCATATAATTTAAAAGGTAAATGAATTACGTGCGAGCTGCAGAAATCTTGCATCTTTTATTATGCTTATTTAAGTAAGTCATAAGAGGACGAAGCCTAAAAAAAAGCTGTCCGGTCTGAGGCTATTGTATAGAAAACCCAGAGAAACAATCGTACCTACATCAAGTATGGCAAACATCGGTAAAAGCTTACATTATACTTATCAAAGCTACCTACCAACATAACATATGGCAGAGCTGCGGTCATATGTTTATTTGTTTTATATTTTAGCAATTTTTATGTTTATCAACACTATCATAGTAACACCTGTAGGTACAGGCGTCATAAAGATAGCAACGTTTGCAATCTGTTGCGATTTTATGTAAATTATACACCTTAGTGGTGGGCTAGGGAGTCGTGTGGCGTTTCGGCCACATTCGGTTCGTCCGAATGGCCAAAACGCCACATCTTAAAAAAATATAAATTTTCGTTCGGTGTTTCGTCCAAATTCTGTATTTGACAAATAATTGGTCGAAAAGGCTACATAGGTATATTTTTGCTTTGACATAGGTAAGTAAATAAGGAAAAACACTTTATTGTAAGTACATTTAAAACACAAATAAATTACAGGAAAACTTAAACTAAAAATGTGCAAGGGTATCGTTAAAAGCGATCTCTGCCAGGCAAAATTTTGGGTGGAGAAGAAAAGAAAAGAAAAGAAGAGATTGTGCCCTATGGCGTAACCTGGGGGAGTCTTACGTCCAGCAGTGGACTGCAATTAGGCTGATGTATGTATGTATGGTTAGGACATTGCAGACTGAACCCCCTGATTGTCCGAAAAGAAAGATGGTTCCGTGCTAAGTCGTCGGTCCCGGCTTCTATCTATGATTATTTAGATGGTGGTTGTTACAAAATCTATGTCAGAGGCCTACTACACCAGGGTTCATCGGGTCGTACGTCACACTGATCTCGCTTGGCAAGTGAATGTTGTATTCACAACGAATGCCGCTGCCCATTCATAGATATAGATGACTATAGCCAATCCAGCCTTTGACATTTATTGAGCCTAATTTAAAACAAAATAAAAAAACGGCCAAGAACGTGTCTGACTCGCACGCGCAGGGTTCCGTACCATTATGTATAAAAATGGCATTAAAAATAAAAACAAGTTGATTATATAATGAGAGCCCCCTTAATTATTACCTCATTGTTTTCTATTTTTGAGTATAATATTTTTTTTAAGCGTCAACAGTATGTACTGTAAAAACTGTCTAACTATTACCGTTCATCAGATTCAGCCTCTGAACCATTGAATAAAATCGAGCAAAAAGAACGTGTTTATTGATGACTGCGCCCCCTTTATTTGAGTCATTTTCAACAAATGCATATTTTTGTCAATTTCGGTGGATTTTTTAATTTTCTGCTTTTTTGATGTTTTTTGTAGCTGTATAGCAAAAGATACTCATTTTGGATACAATATATTAACAGGGAAATATGTAACAATAGTATTTAGTGAGTTATTTGGGTCACCGAAATTGCCTTGTCACCGAAATTGAATTCATGCCACCGAAATTGGGTTGGTGCCACCGAAATTGCAATTGTGCCTCAGATCCTCCAATGCTGAAACCTGATGGATCGCTGGCTCACTCTGCAAGTGAGAAAGCAAAGTTTGCGTCCCTGTTTGCAAGCAACTCACGTCTGGACGCTGGCTCCAAGCAGCCACTTACTGTAACCTCGTTGCGATTCTTCGATGTCGGAGATCGCAGTACACACTAAAGTGGTTTGAGGAGTATTGTGCAGTCTAGAAGTGAACAAAGCCAGCGGACCTGATGGCATACCAGCGAGAGTATTATGACTTTGTGCGCCTTAACTGTCTCCTGTGCTGACACGCTTGTTCCGCCTCTCTCTAAAAGAAAGAACGGTGCCAGGGGCCTGGAAGCTTGTTAATGTGCAACCAGTTCCCAAAAAAGGCGACCGTGCTAACCCTGCCCATTACCGTCCAATTGCCATTACCTCCATCCTATACAAGGTCATGGAGAGGGTACTTAACAGGCGGTCTACTGGTGAACTTCTTGTGTATGTCACGCACTGCTGGGGCAAAGCCATCGAGAAACACGGCGAAGCACTTGCCGTTTCACTCGATATCTCGAAGGCCTTTGACAGGGTCTGGCATGCAAGTCTGCTCAGCAAGCTTCCTGCTTATGGCATCCCAGCTGATTTTTGTACTTGGATTTCAGATTTCCTTAGTGAACGGTCCATTAGAGTAGTCGTTGATGGCTGCGCTCTGACCTTATGGCCATTGATGCCGAAGTTCCTCAGGGGTCTGTTCTCTCTGCAACTTTTTTCCTGCTGCACATCAATGACCTCCTTCAGCATGGTATTGTTGAATACGCAGATGATAGTACCGTTTCAGAGACATACTTGACAGGTGCAAGAATCAGTGCGGATGAAATACGTTCGTTAAGAAAGGCCATGGTAGAGCAAACAGATCTGACCTTAAGTCTTGTCTTCCAATGGGGCGACGACAATCTGGTCTCATTCAACGCCACCAAAACACAGGCGTGTCTTTTCACTGCAAAAAGGAGTCCTTTCGATTGGACACCTACTTTTTGGGGTACATCTGTCTCTGTCACTGACAGGCTTGAGCTTCTAGGCATGGAGTTGACATCAAATCTAAACTTCGGCGCGACCATCAAGTACAAAGCTCAATCGACGGCTAAGAAGCTGGGCATCCTGAATAGAGTGAAGCGATACTTTACGCCTGGACAGCTTTTAACTCTTTACAAAGCACAAGTCCGTTCCTGCATGGAGTATTGCAGTCACCTTTGGGATGGCTCAGCCAAATACCAACTTGGCGCTCTTGACTCGGTGGAACGCAGGGCCAAGAGGATCATAGGCGACAAAAAACCGGTGGACACCAAGCTACATAGCCTGGCACATCGCCGCAAGGTTGCCTGCTTGTCGGTTTTTTACAGATTGTACTTCGGAGAGTGTGCTCAAGAGCTTCACGACCTTGTTCCACCAGCTCTCTTCTACTATCGGACATCCAGAGGCACCGCCGGATACCATCCATACCTGGTTGCAATTCAACCAATTCAGACTAAGCGCTTCCAGTCATCATTTATAATGCGCACTGCTAAAGAGTGGAACTCACTACCTGCGTCTGTGTTTCCAAACGCATACAACCCTAATCTCTTCAAAGTAAGAGTGAACAGGCATCTTCTTGGTGAGCTCGCTCCATCTTAGACTCTGTCTCTGTTATATGACCTACACTAGAGTCAAGAGCAAACCCATCCTTAATTTAAAAAGAAATGCCCTGTTTGGCTGCTTAAAAATTGATGGCATTGTGTTGAAGATAGCCGTAGAACCCGCTGTTATCCGCATCCGTCCACACCTATAAGCACCTGCCGGTCGACAAATCAACTGATACCTGCGACTACAAATAGTAGCCACGTCTTCGGCTATCGCTGACGGGTGTCAATGACTGAGCAGGAGGACTTTGCGGGAGCGCCAGGCTGGAGGAACACAAGGGATCGCCGGGCAGGAGGGCCACGAGGGATCGCCATGCGAGAGGACCTCGCGGGAGCGCCGGGCTGGAGGGCCACGACAAATCACTGGGCTGGAGGGCCACGAGGGATCGCCGTGCAGTAAGACCTCGCGGGAGCGCCGGGCTGGAGGGCCACGAGGGATGGCCGGGCAGGAAGTCCTCGCGAGAGCGCCAGGCTGGAGGGCCACGAGGGATCGCCGTGCAGGAAGGCCACGAGGGATCGCCGGGCTGGCTCAAAAATTCATTGCTGGACATGGGCCTCCCCCTATCAGGAGTATTGCCATTTTCTACACGCTCGGCTGGCGGATAGGCGAGCGCAGTACAAAATTTTGCATTCAGAAGGAACGCTGTTGTCCATTCCCTAAATGAATTTATCCCTTAGTCTTGGTTTACGACGCAGATTTTAGTTTTTCTGAAATAACCGCAATTTTTTTGTCAAACAAACGACCTAAAGCGACCGCATTTTACATGCTTTTTCGATCTGTATACCACGCAAGGAGTGAAAGCGTGATAGTTCTAAATATTTTTGTAATTTATATCAATCGAGCAAATTCGGTGGAGCTTTGCAATTACGGTGGGCTTCTAGCAGCCAAAAAGGCCACCGAAATGTGCCCACCGAAATTGCAAACTTGTCATTTAAAAAAAAAATATACAAAAGTATCAAGGTTATTCCAGTTTGCAACTTATATCTCAGAAGTGTACCTAAAGGCTATTTAGAATGCATTACTGTAATATTTTTAAACCTTGAGGAAACATTTTAATCCCGAGCACCGAAATTGCAAAATTTTGTTCCGAGTAAACTGAAATAGTTTACTAAAATTTTTGGCGGGAAGACGCAAGGAGGTAGTGCACAACCGTGCACACTGCGCGTGAGTGCTCGATTGAACCTAGCGGGGAAGGGGTTTTAGGTCTGGATATACTCAACAGTGTGAGCAGGGAGCGTCGAAACAAAATTGCCACCGATATTGCTATTTTTGCTGGGACAAATCTAGTTTTGACATAGTTCATAAACTTTTCGTCTAAAAATTCAATTTTTAATAATTTCTCGTAGGGTCACTAATCCTTAACATAATCAAAATTAATTTTCCTTAATATGTTGGACATAATTTTCCTGAGAGATGAATATGTTGTGAAAAACGGATTGGGGACAAGCCACCGAACATTGAAATTCGACACTTACTATTTTTTTTCTAAAAACATAATAACTGTCCAAACATTATTTATATGGCTTCATACCAGAACAAGTGTCTTATATTTTGAAAAAAAATATCATAGTCATATCTGCAAAGCGTCACCTCGTTTTCAGCGAGGACAAGAAAAATTTCCGCTTGAGAAATCCACTCATTTATGTTTTATTCAAAATTTTAGTATTAGTGTTATTACGGTAACAGAAACACATCATCTGTGAAAATTTCAACGGTTTAAGTAACACGATTTATAGATAGAACTTAGTGAGGTGACAAACACATTTTGATAGATTACTATATTATTGTGTTTGGTATAGGTACAATTTTAGAAAACTTGCAATATTTCCTACCGCGAGCAGGATTTGCACCTGCGACTTGCCATCACTAGTGGCGACGCCTCTTCCATCACCGGTAGAAAAATTTGCAAGTTTTCTTAAACATTTTTAACCTTTAATTAAGGAATCCAAAAACGGCCAACTAGCTTGCAATAAATTAAAACCTCGAACACAACGAGACGCCTCTTCCATCTGGGCTACCGCGGATCGTCCCTGCCCGTTTCAAATCCTGCCCGAGTATAAAAAATTACCAAGTTTTCTTAAACATTTTGAACCTTTAAGTAAGGAACCCTAACAACGGCCAACTAGCTTGCACTAATTTAAAACCTCGAACACAACGAGTGGGGCATTTCGGTCAAGGGTCCGAGAGTGGATTTATTTCCGCGATAAGGCGAGACGCCGGTGCGGAATGTCGCTTGTCTCATCTGTCCACTCGTGTTGCTCATTCGGGATTATTATTACTTTTTAACCTATTTCGAAAAAAGAGGGAGTTTGCTTGTTGGATTTGAAATGCTTCTTAGTCTTCTAGTAGTAGATTGTGGTAGTAGATTTCGGGTTCGATTCTCGGTGGGGCACTCACAAAGTTGATATTTATTACTTTGTTAATTTGTTCCCTGTCTGGTTACGACATTGCAGGCTGAACCTCCTGGTGCCTATGTTATGAAACTACATGATAATATCGGGTTCAGATTGTCCAAAAAGAAAGATGGTTCCGTTAAGCACACGTAAAGCCGTCAAGTAATCATGTTAGAGGGTTCCGGGTTCGATTCTCGGTGGGACTCTCACAAAGTTGATATTTATCTATTTGTGATAAATATAACACGTTGATATTTATCACTTTGTGAATTTGTTCCCGGTCTGATTAGAACATTGCAGACTGAACCAGCTGATTGTCCAAAAAGAAAGATGGTTCTGTTAAGCACACGGTCCCGGTTGCTGTCTATGATTGCTTAGAGGGCGGTTGTAACACAACAATGTCAGAGGCCTAGTACTATTAGTAGGCGGTTGAAAAACTCTGACACCAGGGTTCATGGGGTCGTAGGACGACTCGGTGTCCCACACGAAAAAGAAGACGCAGAAGTATTCTAGAAACCTTTATTATTTCTTCAAGTCTGTGTCTTTCTTTTTGTCCGTCTGTAGACATAGGTACATACAATTACAGCTACAGCAGTCCAGTCAAAAGTATTTATTCATATGCAGATTATGAGGCGTCAGACAAAGGTCACAAGGGTTATAATATATTTTATTAAATATCTAAGTATTAAAACATACATACACATATCACGCCTATAATCCATTGCGGGGTAGGCAGAGCGTAAACTGCGGCCGCAAAAACGGACACTTACGCCACGTCTGAGAAATATTTGAGGGTCATTCGGAAAACTGTGTATCGCCATAGTGACAGGTTGTCAGCCCATCGCCTAAAATTGCAATACACACCCACGAGTCGCCTCTTACGACTTCCACGGGTAAGAAATGAGGTGATGCTATTCTAAGCCGGCGTCACACGGCATCTAAGTATTAATGCAATTTCTTATTATTCTTATAAGAAGATATTGTAAACGAAGTACTCTGTCGCAATGGTTTTGAGATTCTTCTTGAAATCGCTTAACTTAACATTATAGCATTGTACCTTACATTGGCATGACTTAAAATTAATCATCGAAAATTGATTCTGTGCGAAAGAAAATAGACGTGGGCTTGACGTGGGCAAAAAGTGAGCTTCGCGGCGTTTCTCTCACTTGTCGTCCGTCGTTCCGTTTTGTTAACGCAACGTAACGCATGCGTCTGTCAGACGAAAGGAAATTGCGAATTCCAATCTTATTTCCATAGAGACAGACGCCACCGTTACGAACCGTAAACCTACCGAACCCGTGTTTGTATGGGAATAAGATTGGAATACGCAATTTCCTTTCGTCTGACAGACGCATGCGTTACGTTGCGTTTAAAAAACAGAACGACGGACGACAAGCAAGTGAGTGAACCGCCTTTGTCATTTCTCATTCTCATACTGAAGCACAGTGGCGCCCTCATTTTCGTTTATTCTCTTCCGAAAAGACTCAACAAACAAAAACAAAAGAATTTGTGCTAATGCTATGGCAGAGGAACCATTATCCTTTGTTGACATCTCTTTTAGTATGAAACTGACAGCTGTTAAATATGGCATATTGGAATAGCGTTACTTTACTAAAAATAGTTTGCAAAGTCGATTTACGGTCGATTTTATGTGACGATAAAACTGTCGGTTAGGCCAATTGTGAATCTCTATCGCTTGTATACTATCTATTGTAAAATTATCCGTGTGATGCCGGTATCCGTGTGATGCCGGCTTAGAATAGCATCACCCCATTTCTTTACCGTGGGAGTCGTAAGAGGCGACTAAGGGATTTGAGGGCGTGTATTGCAATTTTAGGCGATGGGCTGACAACCTATCACTATGGCGATACACAATTTTCCGAATGACCCTCAAATATATGTCAGACGTGGCGTAAATGTCCGTTTTGCGGTCGTTTACTCTCTGCCTACCCCGCAAGGGATAATAGGCGTAATATGTGTATGTATGTATGTATATCGTACAAAAGGCGGACCTATGCCATGGACCAATTAATACCTGCCTATGCTACGTGGCATTCTCTACCGGCCAACCAGAGGGTAAACAGAGACACAGAGAGAGAAAGAAGCTAGTGCACTAAAAAGTGAAAATAAAACCACGAAAGGAAAACAACATGTCGTACTACTACGTTTTCCCATCATAAAAACATGGACGCTAAAAAGATCATAGCAAAATGAAAACAAATGATCTACTTATTTACAAAATGCCACGTCATATCATATGCCAGGGTTCAGTAAAAAACTGCCAAAAATCACACTTATCATCCTGTTCATTGATATTAATGATTGTGAGACTATGATCTAGTTAAAAAGTACAGCAGACATTGTGGCATGCCTATAAGTTTAAAAAATATGAAGAAATAAACAAAGAAGTGAACGAACTTATAGGTACTATGCAAAAATTACAGATACATACACATATCACGCCTATAATCCCTTGCGGGGTAGGCAGAGCGTAAACGGCTTAAAAAAATGGACATTTGGGTTATTTGGAAATTGAGTATCACCGCAGTGACAGGTTGTCAGCCCATCGCCTACATTGCATTACACACCCTCAAGTCGCCTCTTACGACACCCATGGAAAGAAATGGGGTGATGCTATTCTTAGCTGGCATCAACTCGCACAAAACTTAGAGAAAAAAAACTCAGATACAAATTGGCTTTTTGGTTTAAAAAAATTGTCGTCCTGGTGCCTATATGTTATGAAACTACAGGCTACAAATTTACCGGTGAAATTCTTAGTACATTGCGTACCTAGCAGGTTCATATTCCTGGTATCATAATGGCTAACGAACTACGCAATGAACATCGAATTTCATCTGTAAAATTGTACTACTTTGATAATATCGGGTAGAGGGCTAGTTCACTCTTAGAAATCTTATCAGCATTTTCGCCCTTTACTTTGCAAATTCTAATATGAAAATTATAAATAGGTATCACAAACCTATAAGCATTGATAGACAAACAATTTTACAGGAATAAAAACTGGACGGAAAAATAGACTTTAAAATAGACAAGCCCTCAATTCGGGATATAAATTCTCCTGACTTGCCTTAAATTTGTGCTGTCACTTTCTGTCAAATAGATTAAAAAAAGGATAGGAGATATTTATTGATTTTTAAAAACGTCAATAGTTTCACCTTTTCTAGTCAATTTAGTCGCCATTGTTTTGATCGTCGCCTTATTTTGACAAATAACACATATTTTGCATGAAATATAATGACACGACTAAAATATCTCCTATCCTTTTCTAAACCTATTTGACGGAAAGTGACAGCACTAATTTAAGGCAAGTAAGGAAAATTTAAATCCCGAATTGACCTCAATATATCCCGAATTGAGGGTATCTCTTTAATCCGACTGCCTTAGAATGAGGGTATTGTTTTTCGAGAGTTTGTTTATATGTAAACAAGCAAAAACTTTTTAACGGGCTACAGTTGAAACGGCTAGATTGGTGTTGACCACAGAAAACAGAAAAGAGTTAGAATGGCGATGTGGGCGGGGCAGGCGCGCCACGATTTTGAGCATCTGCTCATATTTACTCGCAAACATGCAATCGCGTCGATCACTCACCCGCGTGCTCCAACGGAGGAAACTACTGTGACGCGCAACGTACAAAATTAAGTGATAATGCCGAGTTGTGCAATAATTACTTGTAGATTAAGAAGTCAACGCTGTAGTGTTCAAAAAGGAGGCATTTCTTTCCACCAGGAAGCAAAAAACCTTCTTATTTTTACGATAATTAAGCAAAAATGTCTCAAATTGTCATTCAAATAATTCCTGTCACAAAAATCATACATTGCGGGCTGCGTGCGCTCGTTATTTCTACCACTTCAGTTCGAACACGCAATGTACTCCGCTGCGGTCCGGTATCAGTTCTAGTGTTGGGCGTAGTGTAAAATGATATCGATATGTTTTCGAAGTTATATTAAAAGCGAAGGTCTTAAGTAATGTTAATGTTATTGGGTCGAGATAAATTTTATAAATTGTGCACGAGTGTAATACTGAATTTCGAAGAACACTAGTTCGATGCTACTTCACTTCGAAGCCTCTTTGCTTCGATGCATCTTTACTGCGAAGCCTCTTAGCTTCGATACATCTTGACTTCGAAGCTACTTTACTTCGATACATCTTTACTTCGAAGCTACTCTACTCCGAAACCTCTACAATTCGATGCTACTCTACTTCGAAACCCTATTAATTTCGATGCTACGCTACCTCGATATTTCTTTATTTAGATGATTCTCTACTTCGAGATAACAAAAATAAATACTATTGTAACTATTCTACTACTAAACACAACATATGGATATTAATGATTTTGGTTCGATGCAATTTTCACACACATACACACAATCTATCAGATTTATAATATTAGTATGGATTAGTTAGTATATGTCAAGATGATGTCATGCAATATAAGAATAGCATCAGCTTTATTCTACCCGTGGGTGATGTACGGGTAGAATCCACAAGCGCTCAAATTACATAATATCCACTTTTTCTATGACCATTTCGGAGATTTCTGATTGCAGACTCATAGTGAAGTTACCTAGGAAAAAAATAATTAATTTTCTGAAATCGTGCTTGTGATATCACAATACGATGATAATCCTGCAAAAAAACACATCCGTTTGTAGACGTAAATCTACAAAAAAAAGCGCATCATGAGGAGCGCCAAAACTGTCAATCACGTCAAAGTACATAGTTGGCTGGGCTGCCAACTGGGTTTTTTTTTCGTACTGAAGCACTTAAGGCTAGCGCAGACTGTGGCTTGTACGTCTACGCAAATGAAGCACGCGCGTCGACGGAACGTTTTAGGAACTACCGGCACGTGCCGGGTACATTCATTCCAATACGTTCTTCCCAGAACAACTCGTAAGCCCAATCGCGCCCCAAGGGCGTCATTGAGCTGGTTGTTTGAACAACCAAAACAACTTCTCCGGGTGAGCTCCTGCTCCACACCATACGGTCAGGTGTAGATTTAATTAGCCCCGGGGTTAAAATCATAGGGTCCAGAACTAAAAAAAAAAACGCCTACCTATTTACTGTTTCAATTGATATTATTTTCGAAGTATAACAACAGTTGATATAAAATTAACTGCAGTACTACTTCATCATCGATTTCGTTGGACGACTCGGTGTCCCACACGAAAAGAGAGAGAGAGAGAGAATGAATTTTACGGTCTTTTTTTTAATTACAATGTATATAAAATTTGTCACACAATATATTTAATATGACGAACTTAAGACATTTTGAAGAAATATATACATAATAAAAATGTTTTATTCGAAGTACCGAGTAATAAGGTCCCGTAGTAGAGAAACATCGAAATAGAGAAAAGTATCGAAATTAATACGGTTTCGAAATAGAGTAGCATCGAATTGTATTTACTGTTTCAATTGATATTATTTTCGAAATATAACAACAGTTGATATAAAATTAACTGCAGTACTATTTCATCATCAATGTCGTTGGACGACTCGGTGTCCCACACGAAAAGAGAGAGAGGGAGAGAATGAATTTTTCGGTCTTTTTTTTAATTACAATGTATATAAAATTTGTCACATAATATATTTAATATGACGAAATTAAGACATTTTGAAGAAATATATACATAATAAAAATGTTTTATTTGAAGTACCGAGTAATAAGGTCTCGTAGTAGAGGAACATCGAAATAGAGAAAAGTATCGAAATTAATACGGTTTCGAAATAGAGTAGTATCGAATTGTAGAGGTTTCGGAGTAGAGTAGCTTCGAAGTAAAGATGTATCGAAGTAAAGTAGCTTCGAAGTAAAGATGTATCGAAGCTAAGAGGCTTTGCAGTAAAGATGCATCGAAGCAAAAAGGCTTCGAAGTTAAGTAGCATCGAACTAGTGTTCTTCGAAATTCAGTATTACACTCATTGTGCACGCAATAAATAATAAAAATATCTTTGAAATATCGCAAAAGTGGCGATCATAATTTCAAGCGCCTTCGAAAAAGAGGTATACGTATGTATATTGGTATATTGGTTTTTTAAGCTAGAGCGAGAGTTAAAGATTTGAGAAATGTCCTCGCATACGTGATCACCCCCCCCCCCCCATATATTTATTAGACGGTGCAATACCACTTAAAAAAGTAGTATCCATACAGTCATATGTAAGTATCACTTTAGTTCTGTAGGGGAGAATAGGGTAGTAGGGTAGACAGATAAAAGCGACTGTCTGGAAGAGAATGTTTTTAGTTAACTTTTGCTATGAAGCTATTTTCGTATCTCATATAGTTTGGATGGGATCTTGTGGATTATATCAGGTACTCCAGATCCTCGATGACCATGTGCCAGTAAAAGCGGCCCATCATGCTGAACAACTTTTGCTATGAAGCCATTTTCATATCTCATATAGTTTAGCCATGCTCCTGATGTCCTCCATCAGGTACTCCAGATCCTCAAGTGCTGACAAAATGTAGTTCATATCCATCTCTGATAAAAAAGCAATTTAAGTGCCAAATTTCGCGATGATCCGTTGAGCTGTTTGGCTAATTTGGGTAATATTCGCTATATTTCCCCGTTTTCTCGCTTCTTATCGTTTTCCCATCGGAATAAGGCATTTTCTTGTGGTGAAAAGTAGCTTATATTACTCAAGTATGTCGTAGCTTTTTAATAGTAAAAGAATTTTTGAAATCGGTTTAGTAGTTCCGGAGTTTATCGATTACATACCTACATACAAAAAAAAAACAAATCTTTCCTCTTTATTATATTAGTGTAGATAAATACGTGTCGAATTGATAAACCTCCTTTTATGAAAGCGGGTAAAACATTAAATTTTTACAGCAGAACACACTTTTATTCGTTCAGAAATTATATAATGACGGTTTGAATAAGCCGTTGACATTCTGCCTACACCGTGAGGTATACAGACATGATTATAATTTATTTTAATATTGCTACCTGACTTTTGTATGCAATTGTGTAATTCATAATTCAATATCGATAACAGTTTATCGATAGCCGTGTCCCTAGTTGAGTTTACATGGTCACTCACACATAAGCTATAAAAACCGGCACGTGTATGCGTGCATGCGCGTGATTGGTTATTTTGAATTTACGCAAGCCGTAGTGGCCGCAATTATGTGTGCGTAAGCGTCATCTTTATTAGTTGGAGATGTAGTGATAGGTGAAAGGTGGGGAAAAATCGGCGACGCTGGTTCTCGTACGAACGGCTGAAGATCGCCATTCTAACTCTTTTCTGTTTTCTGTGGTGTTGACATAATATGAGCTATCGTTAGTATCGCCATCGGCTCAGCGGCGCCAGTGACACAAGACCAAAATTTCATAAAATCAAAATGGCGGCTTTTAAACAAAAACAATAACTTTGAAATTCCTTTTTCACGACCCACAGTCAGGTGTATGATTTTTTGATAATTATCTCGTATAATAATAGTTAAAGAATTAGGAACTGCAATTTGCTTTATGATGTGATGAACTATTCAAAATTAACAAAACGCTTTCTTTCTTCATCATTTATTTGCATCAACAATGAACTATTAATATCAAAATAATGAACAGACAGACAGACATCACGATCACCCCTTTGAACATGCCCGAATCAAAATGAAAAAATTTACGAAATAAAAAAAAACACAAAATGTACAACAGACAATTGTAGCGCCATATTTTATGAATTATACCGAGGTAATATTATAATAAGTGAATGAATTCATTAAAATTAATATTCATACGCATAGAATTATTTTTGCTTTTAGTTGTCAGTCAAGGGCCAAGGGTTCCCCTGCCTGCCCTTATGACGTCATAGGGTAGGGCTTGACGGTGATGGAAATTGTTTGATACTTTATTGTATGGAAGCACGTGAAGATTTTGATCAGTTTGGCAATATTTGTATTCGTCGTGTTTTAATGGCTCTTCCTCTTAGATAATAAGCAAACTTATGAAAGTTTCAAGCTTGTCACAAGTCTCGTACCTACTTATGGACATTCCCCATTTCATAAGTTACTTGCTATCTGCCCAGTGGCTTCACACGCTGCTTCCCCTTTTACTGAAGTTTTTCGCGGTAAAAGGTACCTAAAAACCTGCCTCTTGAATCACTCTATCAATAAAAACAAAAAATGAATGATAATCCGTTGCATAGTTTTAAAGATCTAACTCTAAGCATACAAAGGGACACGGAAAGCGAGTTTATTTTATTCTACGTAGTGATTGATTTTAAATGATAAAAAAATTATAAATTATACTTTATTTTCCTTAAATATAGTTTTTAAATTATGAAAAAAAATGATTTTTTTATACACAGGTAGTGTTTTAAAATTTGGTATTCAAGATAGTTTACCTATCTTCGTAAAAAATATCAAATATAGTTCATTCTTGATAAGTTTTAAATGAAAATATGTTACAGATTTTACGATATATCTTAGCTACAGTGCAATTTTTCAACGAAGTTTTAGAGGTAGATTACAACTCAAGTATCAACCACCATCTATCTACACACATCGCAATGTGTGGCCATGGCCATATGTGTATAGTTGGAGGAGTATAAGTGGATCTATCGCCATATCTGGCTAACTTAAGCGGCTCCATTGCACTTAGTCAATGCATTTGTGTACGTGATTGTATTTCATAGCTACATACCAAGTTAAACCTGATTTGTGTATTGTATGTGCAGTTAAGCTATACCATAAGACTATCTAGGTAAGTAATTTAATGTTAAATTTTTTCTCACAGTCTGCCGTGTGATGTGATGCCGGCTTAGAATAGCATCACCCCATTTCTTTCCCGTGGGAGTCGTAAGAGGCGAATAAGGGACTCGAGGGTGTGTATTGCAATTTTAGGCGATGGGCGGACAACCTGTCACTATAGTGATACACAATTTTTCGAATGACCCTCAAACATTTGTCAGACGTGGTGTAAATGGCCGTTTTTTGCGGCTGTTTAAGCTCTGCCTACCCCGCAAGGGATTATAGGCGTGATTTGTGTGTGTGTGTGTGTGTGTGTGTGTGCAATGTCTTATCCTAACCAAACTGGTGCCGTAATTCAAGAGAGTGTCAGTTAGATTGTTTTGGCCGTTTCAGAAAAGCCAAAGTTCAGAAAGTCAGTAAAGACATTTTTGACTTAAATAAGACACCATGCCATATCCCTGATGATTCACATGACGCTCACATACATACATTACCTGCCAGAACAATCCACTACTTGACAGGATGCCCGCTGCACTGTAATTATAAGTAATTTTATCATATGTTATTATGAAAGTCACACATTTTTATCATAAAAATATAATTTTACGGCAAACAATCACAGTCAACCCTCACTAATAAAAATAATCAGCAAACGTCATCGCATCGTCCACAAAAATCACCGCTTCCCTACAATTATCGTCAACTGATTTCCGTGATGCCTTTGATTGAAACGCACACGTTAAATACATAAAAAAACTGTTTGTGTGTCTGTTATTTTTCCGTAGAATCATTCATTATCGATATGGGAAAGTATTCGCCCCAATGTTTGGCGTTCACACCCGACCGTTTTTGATTAAACTCGAGGTAATGCGAGGGTGTGCCGCAAGGGAGCATCCTTGGTCGCATTCTCTTCATTGTTCATATCACGGGTTCCGGTTTTTTATTATTTCTGATTGGAAAGTGTGATAACGCGTAAACAGTCGCATATTGACAGCGACAATTTGTCTGATTGCAATGAGAATTATTCTCATTGCATACTTATTCGATGGCAGTCATTGAATGATTTGTATACTTATTGTTTTTCTCTCAGGCATTTAGAGTGCAATTCTTTTTTTCATGTAAAGATTTTTTTATAGTAGGTACTTTTATTTTGCTTCTTTATGAGTCATAAGTGTTTTTCTACTGGTATAACTTCAACTTTTAGTACCCTTCAATTTATTCCGGTCTTATATGAAAACTTCCCTTATCGTCCATCAATGCTTTTTGCCTTTGAATGATTGGTATTTATCCTACCAAGCCAATATCAATTTTACTGCAGATTTGATTTTTTAGATCAGACGATTATCTTTAATACTGTAACTCTTTATGGACGACATTTTCCGCTCTTCGTGCCCACAAATTCCGAATCCAAAAAACATTTACCCGCTCACGCCCGTTGCAACACTTCAGTGGCTTACACTAATGAAAAAATAATACACTGACGGTTATTCTAGCTCAGCTGTGGATCGCAAATTGGCACACTCTGTGACACGCGCCCGCTCAATGGCCCGCAAGGGAATTCCAGATATCAATCATAGATGATATAAATAGCCAGGCATGTTGGGATTTTGGACATCTTGAGGAATACAGGATGAAAATGTGTTAGCCGGTTGAGTCATTTTGTCAGTTCCATAATTCTTTTTATATTTCGACTGTCTTGTAGAAAGTTGTTTGATTTCAAAACCTGCTCGATGTCCTGGAACCCATTTTTTACATCTTCATCACTACATAGTATAAAGTAAAGTCGTTTTCCGCGTCTGTCCCTATGTCTGTTTGTATGTATGCTTAAATCTCCATAACCACCTCATAGATCTGGACGAAGTTTTTTTAAAAGAGACAGTGATTCAAGAGGAAGGTTCTTATGTATGATTAATGTCGGGAGAAGGTCTGTTTCCCATGGGAAATCTCTTAGCAACGGGTGAAACCGATGGGCGGGCCGCTAGTGTATAATATGCCCCAACTCCTAGTCAACGGAAGGGCTTATATTATATACCTTGGCGTCAAAGTATTTTTTTCATAGTAAGATGCAATATGCCATCACTGTGCCACCAAGTTTTTATTTTCTTGAACCTTTCTTTCTTTTTTGGTTTGTTGGAAAATACATTGTTTTGTAAACAAATCATAATATAGAACCAAAACCAAAAATTAGACCCCATTCAAACTTCGCGGAAACATTAAATGCTGTCAACAAAATAACCAACCAAAAAATAGGGTAAAATATCCTCCACAAGACTCCGCATTTCCAATATTTGGGACCGCCATACCACATTAATCTAATCAACACAAAACATTCTAATGACTGTCAAAAGTTGGACGGTGGTCGGCGCGTGGCGGTCACGTGACAAAAACGTGCCTCCAAATGGATACTATTGTTTAATACGCTCTCCATTTAGGGTGTTCCAGCTCTATGGTAATGGGTATGGGAGGATTGAGTAATTTGTTAGAACAATCTATCATGGGGTCAACGTCTTCTTTTAAGGTAGGTCGTTTTCAAGTCATACTGTGTAGAATATAAGGGGGGTAAGGGACAGCCTTAGAATTCTGATGGGTGCATTCAGACTATGAAACTGAACAACTTTCCCATAAGAATACATATCAAGAAACGTAAAAAAAACTATAGGCAGCGAGATAAAGGTAGTCAGCTGATCGTGATTTTGTATGAAAGGCTGATGTTTTTTGTCGTTTCCGTTCCGGTCGTTTCATATTCTGCTAACAGTTTAAAAAAATATTATGGTGTTAATAGAAATACATTTGAGTGTTTCTGACATTACCAAAGCTAAAAAATAAGATATTTTTAAGTAATCAGGACTGACGGATTTACGTGCGTTCCGAAGCACGTAACCATCTTTTTACAGTAATCAGGTGTTACAGTCCACATTAAATGTCTTATGCGACCGAACTGGCAACACCAAGTGATAAATTCACAAATATGAATCTTGTATGTTGGTGTTTGCCGTATGGCGCCGGCTTAGAATAGCATCAATTCATTTCTACCTGTGGTTGTGAAAACAACACCTTGCACTGCGCTCGCCAATCCACCTGCCAAGCGTGGTGAGTATGGAAAAAGTTACCAGCACAGTTAATGTTATGTATGTAACTTCGGAGGGCACGTTAAGCAGTCGGTTTCGGTTGCTGTCTATGATTACTTAGACAGCAGTCATTACATTACACATGTCAGAGGCCTACTACTAGTAGCAGGCGGTTGAAAAACTCTGACAGCAAGGTTCATCGTGTCGTTGGATGACTCGGTGTCCCACGCGAAAAAGAAGATGAAGAAGTATGTATTGTTCTTGTATACACCATAGATAGGCCACCGCATACCTACCAACTTCCTTAGCCAACATACGTACCACAACGAATCCAAAAACATGTTCCAACTAGAGTTTCTCTAAAAAAAACCGCGAGCAACCGTTTGAGTCACGTGCCACGGCATCCATTATTGCTTAAAAATTGGCGGGAATCCTCGGAAATATGGCGGCGGCGCCACAGATGATAAATCGTTGTGAGAATCCTTCCGGTTCCGGCGTAATGCGTCTGATCCGGATTTTTATGCGCTTTATTGGAGGTTTTAACCGCTTTCCTGTTTCTTTTTGAAAATTTCTTTTTTGCTGCAAAGTGACAAACTAAAGTTTGGCAATAATGAAATTCTTTTTTGGCGTAGGTTTTTTCGTAACTTGAAGTCGTAAAATGTAGCTTACTGTCTCGTCATTCAATTCAAATTATTAATAGATATATTTTGTTTATATTTATTTATAACCTAATCTATTGTAGTAGAGGTAAAATGGTTTCATTTTATTTTTTGATGTAAACTGTATAATCTTACCTTTATTTTATGCACTACTCTCATTTTCACTTTGATTTCTCCTCCACCCAAAGTGTGTCTGGTAGAAATCGCTTTCCGCAATAAGGCCGCCTTTGCGCATCTTTAATTAAAGTTTTCCTGCTTTGTGTTTTGTAAAGTTTTTTAATTACCTACTTAATTACTTTGTTTATGCGATTCTTTTAATCTTGAAGCATGTTATTTAATAACTACGTGGATAATTGGTTTTTGAAAACTTTCAAAATTTTCAAGTGCGGGCAGGATTTGAACCTGCGATCCTCGTCACTACCAGTAACGACGCATCTTCCAAGTTTTCAAAAGTTGCCTAATACGGGAAATGTTTTAAAAATTTGATATTCAACTTTAATAATTGGCTATTTGCGTACCCACATAAAAATATGCAATTATCATAAGGTTATAATACTGCTATTATTATCTCTGAATAAAGAAAATACACTAGAACAAGTCTTTTCCGCGTTTGGACCATATCGTTTGGGCCTAAGAGGGCCGAACACGGCCAAACAAACAGTTTTTGTTGTTAAATCCAAACGGACACAGTTTCTACTTACAGATAGAAAATCCGATAAACTTATGATAATTCCAATAGCTAATACATAAAATCCCCCTTCCAATCAGTAATGGGTGTTAATACGACCGCAAACAGGATTCGAACTTGCGACCCACCGATGCAGTGCCGATACTCAACAAACATTGGGTAGATTGCACAAATGCACATGTGTTGCGAAAAATTGTAAGTCATAGTCTCATAGACAGGAAGTTTTGAGTTTATGCGAGAGTGAAGCAGGATTTATTTTTGTTTTACATTTTTCTATGTCATGGCGCTGATCATATTGTAAATTCAATTGGACTACAATTGAAAATGTTTACTTACCTTCTCGAAACAGTAAGAATACAATAATGTTTGACAGAAAGTATTTTTTTAATTTTATAATTAAACGAACGAGTATCACTTAAGATGTACGTTTATGCAACTTACTTCTTATAATTTAGTAGAGTTTACATAGTAACACCAACACCTATAACACTGGGCAGTATAGTAGTAGGGGTTGGTTACACAGTGTCCGGCAATCACGGTAGTATGCGATTTACTATCTGACGACCTCCGTGTAGAAGGCCGTCAAACGTAGAGAGATGGCTACACGCTCTGCCAAATATTATTTAAACTATAGAAATATATATTTGAACGGGTCATACAGACGGTTACAGACCTACACAAATATCATTCGTACTCAAAATTGAACTTAGATTTCGGTATCAATGATTTGTAAAATTTTAAAATGAATGAGATATAATGAATAGTACGGAAAGAGCATCCATATTAAGACAATCAATCTTATACCATAATATTAGTAATAATTATCTAAGTTCTAAAACTACTACGAGCCATGGCTACGAGCTGCGACGACGGTAGGTCCGAGGGATACCTACTCTACTTATTTGATGACTCGATTTTTCATACGATTTTTATTTTTATTTTATCAGCTTGGCTACACTTTGCATACAGTCAGCCAATAAATTCAATATATTGCTTGGATTAAAATAACTCATGTATATTTCATAGTTGTGCGATGCGGAAAATGGCGGCCAACTTACTATGGGCCAGACCGGGGTAGCATGCGGTTGCATTAGGGAAATTGGTTGTAAGCAAACATTGGGTGCAGGGACGGAGCTAGGTAGTTCTATACAAATAATTTCATAAATGTAAGGTGTACAGTCAAGATCAGGCTGGAATAGACAGTTAGCAATATAACTTTTCAAGCACTCGCGATCACTTTCACTCATTATCGCGATAGTCAACCCGCGACCACAATACATGAAACTGTATTGAAACGTCGGGACACAGGTAAATTACTAATATTTACCTAAATACTATCGCGATAGACCCGGTCTAATACTTAAAATGAGTGGAATAGACAGTTTGGACTCAGTAATACACTTTTCCGTGTTATGCCGTGTGATGCCGGCTTAGAATCACCCCATTTCTTGCCCATGGGTGTCGTAAGAGGCGACTAAGGGACTCGAGAGTTAGATGTGTATTGCAATTTTAGGTGACGGGCTGACAACCTGTCACTATAGTGATACACAGTTATCTGATCAACCCTCAAACTTTTGTCAGACGTGGTGTTAATATCCGTTTTACGGCCGTTAACGCTCTGCGTAACCCGTAAGGGATATAGGCGTGATTTATGTAATACACTTTTCCAAACGTCCGCACTGTCGAGTGCAAGGTCTATTAGAAGGTCAAATTCAATACGAGAACGTAATATAGGCTTGATATGATTATTTTAAAATTTTATATTTCAGTAGGTAGTTGTTCAGCCTTATTAAGAAATTACGCATCTGTAATTTCTATTAAACTGTGATTTCTGTAGGCAAAATGCACAAAGCAGGTCTTTATACAACTGTTTTCGAGTTCATAATTCGAACATTATTAGACGAGTGTAAATAAAGTAAATTTTAAGACAACTTACTTGATCGCTTGATCCGAACTGCATGAATAAAACCAGTAGCGTCTCCAATGTACTCACAATAAGCTTCTTATCGAATACCCGAAGTTTATCAGGGCGTAAGAATGAAATCTCTACTAAATCCGGCGCTGTATTAGGGTGGGCGCACATCAGAAGCGTCGGATTATAGATGCACCGACTCACAAACGACGCGGATGATTTGTGAAGCTTATCGCCTCTGTGTGCGAGTGCCTTAATAGATTATTGTGATTTTCGGTTTGCTTGACGGTTTTACATTTATTTTTGGGTCGTTATTTGACCACTGTAGTGGCGGAAATAATATAAAGAATGAGTGAATGAGTCTGATGTTTGTTACGGATTTTAAAGTAAATTTCGGTCCTTTTCTTTAATTTATATAATTATCCGACATTATGAAACTACAGGCTACAATTTTACAAGTGAAATTCGATGTTCATTGCGTAGTTGGTTAGCCATTACATACATACATCGACCTATTGCCAAAGAAATAGTTCCGTGCTTCGGAGGGCACTTTAAGCCGTCGGTCCCGGTTGATGTCCATGATTACTAGTAGGCGGTTGAAAAATGCTGACACTAGGGTTCATCGGGTCGTTGGACGACTCGGTATCCCACTTGAAAAGAGAGAGCCTAATTGCAGTCCACTGCTGGACGTAGGCCTCCCCCAGGGTACGCCGCCATAGGGCACGATCTCCCCTTTTTGCCATCCAGTCGCAACCAGCCGCCTTTTTAAGTCATCGGTCCATCTGGCCGGAGGTCGTCCAACGCTACGCCTGCCGAGGCGTGTCCTCCACTCGAGAACCCGCTTACTCTATCGTCCGTCGGTTCTACGACAGATGTGCCCAGCAGGTTAGCCATTATGATACCAAAAATATTAACCGGCAACGCAATGTACTATGAATTTCACCTGTAGACTTGTAGCCTGTAGATTCATAGCATAGGGCAATGGTTCATTCAATGGTTATAATTACATATCGAAAGTCCCGACCAGTACCCGATATTATCAAACTACAGGCTACAATTTTACGAGTGAAATTCGATGTTCATTGCGTAGTCGGTTAGCCATTATGATAGGTACTTACCTGAAATATTAACCGGCAACGCAATGTACAAGGAATTTCACCTGTAGACTTGTAGCCTGTAGTTTAATAACATAGGGCACATGTTATTTTTATTCTATGGTTAAAAAAAAAAAAAAATGAACTTTTATTTCAAAATCAGCACAAGTTTTTACACTGAAATCCGCCAAACTATACGATAGTTTGTAGGCAGAAATATAACTGCCCATTTTAGGTAGGTACTGTTGTTAATTAATTACAAATAGGTTATCCAATTATCTTTTATAGATTTACAGGGTAATTACTATAAATTACCTATGACCTATGTATATATGACAAGGATTACAAGATTTTTAAATTTTTTGGTTACAATTCCATTAAACTGTTATTAAATTTATTTAGAAGATAACATTTGACTTTTCTTTTGAACGTTTGTTTGGTATTACATTGTTTGATTTCCAGCGGTAAGTCATTATAAATTTTTGGTACAAGATATGGACGGGCTCTTTGGCCATAATAGTTTACAACTTTAGGTACAATTAGTATCTCATTCTCCACCAAAAAAAAAAAAAAAGTTAAAATTACATATCGAAAGTCCCAACCAGGTTTTATTTTGCCGCGTCGCAGCAAACTGTTTACTTAAAAGGTGATTTCAATGTTAACTTTCTAAAACAACAGTTAGTTGTAACTAGTAGGTAGGTAGGTAGTTGTAAGTAGGTAGGTAGGTACAGCAGGTCACGGCTACTAAACACAATGACCGGCAGCTTTAATTGCGTCCGATTGTACACGCAAATACTTTTAACCTGAGAGGCTATTTACCATTAAACCTATTTGTGACTTGTGAATGATGTTTTAAAGATAGTACCTTCGATACAAAAAAAATACTATAATATTTATTTAACATAACATGAAAATGGGGTGGTATGGGCATAGAGTAGAAATCACATAGAGATGACACTCCCGCTCCAGACGCGCTCAAGGTCAATCTGTCTGGCTGTCTCTTAGAGAACAATTCAGTCGGGAGTGCGCTTCGCCGCGGAAACGTTCGTCGTGCGGGTCGAATTTTAATTTTTTGGGAATAATTTAGCAATGCTGAATTATTGTGGTGTGTATGGCTGCAACAGTGATGCGAGGAAGACTTCGCATCTAAGTTTTTTTTAATTGGCTAAAGATGAGCCAAGGTAAGTGATGATTTTACAGTAAATACTTAGGTACCTACCATTCGTTATTATACGTAATTGTTGTGTGTACTTTTATTTTTACTTACGTAGGTACCTAGTTTCCATTTTCTAATTTAAACTACCTAGGTGCCTCAGTCATTATTAGCTGATAATCTATTACATATGTCGGAGACAGGAAATGTCATGAGCACGGACATCTTGCTGAGTCTTACGCTAGCAGCGGAAGGGTGCGCAGGCGCGCCATCTACGGTGGCCCATATCTTCTGTGAACTATAAGTTGACCAATCAGAAGCCGAACGAGTCACCCCACCGTGATTGCGCGCCACGGCGGAGTCTTGGCGGACACGAGGCGGCATTCCAATTTCGTCCATTTCAATTATTGTCTCGTGCGGTCAAGGAACTGCCATCGCCTACCTTACGTTGCAAGTGATACGTTATATTCGCTGTATCTACTATCATTTTTCAAATAAAATTGTGATTGAACCATTTTCTACTCTTTTCCTGCACCCACTCAGCCCACACTGATGTCTGATCCTTTATCAGAATTGGGATGTGAGCAGGAAAAAGAGAATCCTCATGGAGATACGTCATCGCCGGCTGAGAATTCAACGTTGTCGTCGGTGGCCGGTAATCCAGAATGGCTGCAATTTTTCGAGATGCAAAATCAACAGATGCGCGCATTGATCGAGGTGCTGAAACCATCCAGTGGCACTCGGAACTCCAGCATTAATCTACCCGAATTTTCACCCGACGACCCAGAAGCAGACGCAAGATCATGGTGTGTGACGGCCGAACTTTGCCTTGCCGATCACCCACTGGAAGGCAGCAAACTTGTCATCGTCCTCAGCAAGGCCCTCAAGAAATCAGCCTCGACGTGGTTATCGCAAATTGCTTACAACGGCATGACATGGTTGGAATTCAAGCAACTTTTTACCGCCCGATTCATCACCGCCCAGACAAACACAGGTACCCTCATAAACCTAATCAGTGGAAAACCGAGTGAAAATGAGTCCCTAGCGGCCTATGCCAGTCGTCTTATTTCTTTACTGATGAACCAATGGAAAGACGTGACAAAAGAGCAGATCGCCGTTTCCATGGTGTTTGCACACATCGCTCACCATGACCAAAGACTACAGCGCCTGGCATTTACAACTGAGCTAACATCACGTCACCAATTGCAACAAGAACTGCAGGCGTTCTCGTTTAAAAGAAAATTAGATTCCAATCAAACTGAATCTACCGAGATGAAGCGTCTGAAGAATGTATCAGCTAACATAAGATGCTATCATTGCGGGCGAGCCGGGCACCGTTTTTATGACTGTCGCTCCAAGGGAAAATATCAACAAATAAAAACAAAGCAACCTCCGTCGACATCCATCATCACATCAGCATCAACGTCGTCAAACCAGCTACCCCAGTCGAGGACCGTCGTCTGCTACAAATGCGGAGCTGCAGGCCACATCGCAAGTCGCTGCCAACGCGGAGGAGGCAGCAGTAGCGGCGGCAGCAGCGCAGACAGAGCAGGAGCAGCCACGCAGCCAGCGGCGCAGCGCCGAGTCGACCTGTGCATGGTGGACCCACCACCTGCCGGAACCCTAATTCATAAAGGTCAGTCGTTTTTATGTCACTTCGATTCTGGTGCGGAATGTTCTTTGATTAAAGAAAAAGTAGCATCAAAGTTCAGTGGTAAACGTTCGCATAACGTTGTGTTATTGACAGGATTAGGATCATCTAGAGTTTACTGTACGGAACAGATATTGTGCGAGGTTGAAATTGATAACTACACGATTGAAATCTTGTTTCATGTTTTGCCTGACGAGTGTGATTTGCGTAGTGACATTCAAATAGGTCGCGAAATCTTTCGGCTAGGCTTCGGAATGTACATGTCGAACACGGAATTCCATTTAATGCGACAAAAATGCGTAGATACCCTCAAAGTAGTTAACTCTGAGCTAGATTTGTCGAAAATCGATACGGACGTTTCTCCTGACAAAAAGGTTAAAATTTTCGATATTATGAACCAGTATTCAGATTATTTCATATCGGGTATGCCTACGACGCGTGTTACTACCGGCCAGCTCGAAATTAGATTAATCGATCCTAACCGTACTGTACAGAGGGCCCCTTACAGGTTTTCGGAGGAGGAGCGTAAAGTGTTACGTAATAGGGTCGATGAACTTTTGGCGGCTAACATAATTAGGCCTAGTTTTTCACCGTTTGCCAGTCCAGCCCTCCTTGTGAAAAAACATGACGGTTCTGATCGAATGTGCATAGATTATAGGGAGTTGAATAGGAATACTGTCCCCGATAGGTATCCATTACCTTTAATATCTGACCAGATCACGCGACTGCATGGTGCGAAATATTTTACAAAATTAGATTGCGCTAGTGGTTTTCATTTAATTCCCGTCAGTGAACAGTCGATCGAGCGTACAGCCTTTATAACGCCCGATGGACAATACGAGTTTCTAACGATGCCCTTTGGCTTACGTAACGCTGTATCTGTGTTTCAGCGAGCGATAGTAAAGGCTTTACGTGATTTAGTTCACACATACGTCGTTGTTTACGTTGATGACATTTTAATAATGTCTAGTAGTGTAGAAGAAGGCTTAGAAAGGCTCAACGTTGTCCTTGAGAGACTTACACAAGCAGGGTTCTCTCTAAATCTTAAAAAATGTTCTTTTCTGAAAACGCGTGTTGAGTTCCTGGGATATGAAGTAGAAGCCGGTGAGGTGAAACCTAACAAGCGTAAAATTGAAGCCTTGTCATCGCTTCCACCACCTCAGTCGGTGTCGCAGCTTAGACAGTTCATAGGTCTCGCATCTTACTTTCGCCAGTTTGTGCCTAACTTCGCAAGCCTTATGAGCCCACTTCATAGGTTAACATCCAGCAAAACTGCATTCAACTGGACAACGACGCACGAAGAGATAAGACAAAAGGTAATTACTATACTTACCAGCGAACCAGTCCTCATGATCTTTGACCCGCAGTATCCCGTCGAGCTTCATACGGATGCGAGCAGTGAAGGGTATGGTGGAATTTTAATTCAGGTAGTTGACAACAAGCGCCGTGTAGTGGGTTACTACAGCAAGCGCACGTCTCCAGCGGAGTCACGATATCATTCGTACGAACTGGAAACACTTGCTGTAGTCAACTCTGTCAAACACTTTCGGCAATACCTACACGGACGAAAATTCACCGTTATTACGGACTGCAATTCACTTAAGTCGGCTTATACAAAGGTGGACTTACCTCCGAGAGTGCACCGATGGTGGGCATTCCTGCAATCATTCGAGTTTGATGTGATCTACCGACCTGGTAAGTACATGACTCATGCTGACTTTCTATCTCGCAACCCTCTGCCAGCTATTAATAACTCTACAGTAAGAGTCGAGCAGAAGCGCGTTGATATCACCCAGCTCTCTGATAATTGGCTGCTTGCTGAACAACAGCGGGACGATGGCATTCAGAAAATTAAAACCGACCTAAATGACGGCAAGCTTACAGATGATGTGGCTAAAACTTATGAGGTACGTAAAGGTTTGCTTCATAGAAAAGTTCAGCGCAATGGAAGGACAAAGTGTATTCCTATTGTGCCGCGTGCTATGCAATGGTCAGTTGTAAACAACGTGCACGAGTCACTCGTTCATCTTGGTTGGGAGAAAACGCTCGACAAATTGTACGACTACTACTGGTTTGAAGGTATGTCGCGCTTCGTACGCAAGTTTGTAGATAACTGTGTCACGTGCAAGGTAGCCAAATCTCACTCGGGAAAAGTGCAAGCAGAGCTGCATCCAATACCAAAGGTACCAACAGCATGGCACACTATCCATATTGATGTCACGGGTAAGCTAAGCGGCAAAAACGACACAAAAGAGTACGCTTTTGTATTGATCGATGCATTCACGAAGTATGTTTTACTTTCTCACACTACCAAACTTGATACAGTAACTAGCATTCAGGCTGTAAAAAAATGTGTTGCTCTATTCGGTGCACCAGCTCGTATTATAGCAGATCAGGGTCGAAACTTTGCAAGCAAAGAGTTTAGAGAGTTTTGCGACAGTAAAAACATAGAGCTCCATCTTATAGCAACAGGGTCGTCGCGAGCTAACGGGCAGGTAGAGAGAGTGATGTCGGTTCTCAAGTCCATGCTTACTGCGGTTGAGCTTGGAAATGACAAATCGTGGCAAGATGCCCTAGGCGAGGTACAGTTAGCGTTAAATTGTACGAAAAACCGCACAACACAAGCTAGTCCCCTTGAACTTCTAATAGGAAAGGTAGCGCGACCTTTAGATTTGATGGCAGACGATGTAGAGACACCAGTTAATATTTCTGAACTGAGGACAGAAGCAGCTAGAAACATTGAAAAATGTGCTCAGTATAACAAACAGCGGTTTGATAGGAACAAGGCAAAACTAAACAAGTTTTCGGTCGGCGAGTTTGTTTTGATAGAGAACGAAGAGCGGAACCAAACAAAATTAGATCCTAAGTTCAAAGGACCTTTTCAAATAATAGAGGTTTTAGATGGTGATCGATATCTTCTGCAAGCATTAAATTGTAAACGTCGTTATAAGTACGCCCATGATAGGTTGCGGAAAATGCCAGAGGCACAAGTTGCTTTAGAATAGTGGTGCGAGTACGTAGTACTAGAGTTGGTTTTGTTGTCCTTTCTGGTTTAGAGTGCATTTTGTTTTGTTTGACCATGCTAGTGCCTATTCCGTAGTCGTAGCTCGTTGGAAGTCGGTGTCTACTTTTGTAGTCCGTGGGTATGCGGCCCGCGGGTAGGACTAGAAGGAGGTCGGGTCTTTTCGCAGACCGTAGAGTCCATGTGCGGCTCGGCATGCTCCTGGACTGGACGTGCGTTTGTTTGATACAGATGAACCAGAATAGGACAAACCTACTTACTGAGAGTTCCTAATCAATGTACCTTGAACTGATTTTTGTCTCTGGAATTTTCTTGCTATGTTATGTAAACCCTTGTCAATATTTCACAGCATTCTAACTGTAATTTTTAGAACTTTTTAATTTGTCCCTGTAAACAGTAGAGTTGTAAACTTTGAGATGTAGAGAATGTTTTTACTTGTACGTAGCAAAAGCCTTTAAATTAAGTCAGAATAGCCGAACGATACTGTGCTGTGCTCTCTATTGTTACAGAGTAACCACGAGGACGTGGTCGACGCAGGATGGCCGTGTCGGAGACAGGAAATGTCATGAGCACGGACATCTTGCTGAGTCTTACGCTAGCAGCGGAAGGGTGCGCAGGCGCGCCATCTACGGTGGCCCATATCTTCTGTGAACTATAAGTTGACCAATCAGAAGCCGAACGAGTCACCCCACCGTGATTGCGCGCCACGGCGGAGTCTTGGCGGACACGAGGCGGCATTCCAATTTCGTCCATTTCAATTATTGTCTCGTGCGGTCAAGGAACTGCCATCGCCTACCTTACGTTGCAAGTGATACGTTATATTCGCTGTATCTACTATCATTTTTCAAATAAAATTGTGATTGAACCATTTTCTACTCTTTTCCTGCACCCACTCAGCCCACACTGATGTCTGATCCTTTACATATAATAAAACAGTAAAAACCGCGTGTCTGTACATTGAATATAATTACGAAAAACTAATTGGGGGCGATGTTAAAACAGTATTAGAACACATTCCAACACTTTTTGAATTTTTTGTCTGTTTGTGTTTATCTGTTTGTCTGTCTGTTACGGCTAATCTCCGAAAGTACTCGACGGATTTTAATGAAACTTTTTTTGTTGTGTAGCTACTAAGCCGGGTCAACATCTTAGCCACTTTTTACTGCGGGAAAATCGCTCATTCCTAAGGGAAATACCCTTAATATAAAGTTTTAAGTAAATTTCCGAAACTACTGGTCGGATTTTAGTGAAAGCTTTTTTGTTGTGTAGCTACTAAGCCTGGTCAACATCTTAGCCATTACTATGGGAAAATCGCTCATTCCTAAGGAAAATATGATAAATACACATTTTGAAGTAAATTTTCGAAACTACTAGAGCTTTGAGCAGAACTACGCTACGCGAACGAAGTCGCGGGCACCAGCTAGTGATAAATAAGCACATTCGTATCGTAGGTATGTTTTTTAACGTAGGTAAGTAGGTACCTACTTATCACTGCTCGACTGCAACAAAAAGTTCATTTGATATAAATTCTTGAATAGGTATAACAAACAATTAATATTCATTGCAAATCTTTTAAAATTATTGCATTTTGGTCACTCGGCGAGGCGGCGAATAGGTAGGTATCAAACACGGAGGCGGCGGCGCCGGCGTGGTGGCGGCGGTGTGCTTTGTGCCGTGTGCCGAGCGAGAATAACCAAGATCGTCCGTCAATACCGCGCAGTAGGTAGGTAGTTTGGTTAGGTAAGGTATTTAAATACATACTTATAAGCATACATACTTATATTGTTAGCAGCGGTCGCAACCGCTTGACTGGCCGCTAGTCTGGAATAAAATTATTGGCACGTGACAGCCCCGACTTAAAGCGCGGGAGAGTGCGGGGCGTTACGGGCTGCGGGGGGAAGTAGGTATTTAAAGCGCGGCTTTTGGAGCCCAGACAAAGGAGTTTCGTTTCTATACGCCAGTATTATTATCTATTCTTATGGTATGGGATCTACCTCCTAGCGGTCCACCCCGGGCAACGGCAACACAGGCTTGCCTGTGGATAAGTCGGGCTGAACGATCCCACGTGCGCGGTGGAAGGCTCTATAAGGGGCCGCCTGGCTCGCGACCACCATCCCATCGAAGTCTGGCGCCAAGTAGCTTGCTGCGTTCCGTCAGTGTGTGGGAGTGCCAGTGCCTTAACAGGCTTCTTCTTTTTGAGCTCGCTCCATCTTAGACTCTGTCTCTGTCCTATGACCTAGACTAGAGTCAAGAGCAAACCCATCATTAATTTAAAAAAATGCGGTGAACGTTAAAATATTTTACATACATACATACACATACACATATCACGCCTATAATCCCTTGCGGGGTAGGCAGAGCGTAAACAGCCGCAAAAAACGGCCATTTACACCACGTCTGACAAATGTTTGAGGGTCATTCGGAAAAATAGTGTATCGCTATAGTGACAGGTTGTCAGCCCATCGCCTAAAATTGCAATACACACCCTCGAGTCCCTTAGTCGCCTCTTACGACTCCCACGGGAAAGAAATGGGGTGATGCTATTCTAAGCCGGCATCACACGGCGTATAAAATATTTTTATGATACGATTTGACGCTGTCAAAAAGCTTAAACCACGTGTAACTATTTTATTAAAAGACCGTTAAAGTCAAAGGATTTTGCCATTCTGTAGGTACCATGTTATGTGTTCGCTTTTTATCCCGTAGCCCTTTTAAGGTCCAGTCATAGTGTGCAACACGAAAAAGTCTATTTTTAGGTAAAAACTTTTCTAATCCAGAATTTTCTAAACTATTTGAAAGTTGCAAAGTTTTTTACTACAAATAAGTCCCTTGGATCCATGGTTTTTTTATCATCATTGGAACTATAAGTACCTACATCCTTCACGTAGGTGTCAATAGTTCTAATTCTCTTACCTCTTTTTGATGAAGAATTGATTGCCAACCAAATTTTAAAACACTTCCCGTGTTAGGTAAAAAATATAGGAACGATCTGCGTGCGGTAGCCCAGATGGAAGAGGCGTCGCCACTAGTAATGCGAAAGTCGCAGGTTCAAATCATGCCCGCGCTTGAAAATTTTTCAAGTTTTCAAAAATTTATGAAGAATGTTATTATAAATAAACTTATGGTCAAACTGAACTACCGAATAACCCAAACTTTTGTATAAAATAACCAATGAGGCTCCGTAACTAATATTCAGGCGTGAGAACTCAATTACCAACATATTGTATAATATTAACCCTCCTTATAGACACTTTTTAGGGTTCCGTACTCAAAGGGTCAAAACGGGACCCTATTACTGGGACTTCGCTGAGTTGGTGTCATCATCATCAGGCTATATTTAATAAAACCGTCATAGTTCGAGAGTTGAAATTATCACAGATTACATAGATGGCGGCGGTCGTTACACAACCATGTCAGAGGCCTACTACTAGTAGTCGGCGGTTGAAAAACTCTCACAGCAGGATTCATCGGGTCGTTGACGATTCGGTGTCCCACACGAAAAGAAAGAAGAAAGATCACAGAAAATGTAAGTGTCTGTTCCGCTACTTATCATATAACAGCAACGTACGTCGCTTCAAGACGAGTATCAAGATGTTAAAAATTTGAAGTGTTCAGTTGGGGGGCCGGTAGCTCAGTGGCAGAGCTATGGGACGGTACCCCACAAGTCCCGGGTTTAATTCCCGGCCGTCGCTTACATTTTTCAGTTACTGATTTTCATTTACAACAACAAATACTAAAACAGAGGATCAGATTTTAATCTTAAAATTAATTGAAATTTTATTAAAAACTAATTTTTGGCTCGTTTTTATCTTTAATGGCTCGGAGGATGTATCTTAGTAGTAGTAAAGCAATAGTTAGAAAGTTGAAATTTGCAGAGACCCTGTATTACCTACTGTTGCCGCTATAACCACAAATACTATAAAACAGAATAAAATATTTTTTAGCGGGCAAAACAACGAACGCTATTTTTATGCCATTTTATACATAATAGTACGGCACCCCTCGTGCGCGAGTCCGACTCGCACTTGGCCTATTTTTAGCAGTACAACCCTGCACAAAGTTAAAAACAATTCGTATCGCGCCGCATACAGCACGGTGTAAAACTTGTGTGGTATACCGAGTACAGTCCTCCCTAAAATTTTGCTACTGCCTGTTCCTACTGCAATACTGGTGGGAGGCAAACTTATATTGTAGTTTGTATATTCTAATGCCTCATTCTGTGGTCGTGAGAAGTAATGCTGTGACGAATCAAACGCGTGGCGCGGTGCTATAATGAACTGCGATGAAATGGGTAAATTTTGTAGGTGGGACCGATGTTCCCACTACATTACCACACTATACAAGTTTCAAGTTTTTATTTGCATTACCACATGGTTTCATAGATCTTAAACTATTACAAGTCCAGCATGTAGCACCTGGCAAAGGCACCGCAAATTGTTTTGGTAGCAACAAACACCATACTCGGGCCGAAAACGTATCCGAACTAATATTATAAATCTGAGAATTTGTGTGTGTACGTATGTATGTTTGTAACCTCTTCACGCTCAAACGGCTTGAACGATTTGGATGAAATTTGGAACGCAGGTAGAGTATAACCTGGAATACCACATAGGCCACTTTTGAAGCTGCAGGAAAACAATTAATATTTTCATGAGTTTGCACAACTATTACTCATCACAATAAAACAATTTTAAACGGATTTAAGTTGTGTTTATATTGGATTTTACAATTCCTACGTTTCGAGCTCTTTACAGAGCCCGTGGTCACGGATGACTACGGTGTACGGTGTTAGACGTCATTATTTAGAATAGACATTATTTTTGTTCTACCGCCATCTATTTCTTAATTGCCTAGCGTAACGTCCGAGTTCCACACAAAATGCTGAAACCGTATCTTGTGTAGTAGGTCTTACAGTATTTTGGATCTGGTTCTTCTGCTGTGTAATCAGCGGAGTCCAAGTTGATGAGATTCCCCATCCAGTATATCTGTTGAAATTCAGATGTTTTTGAATTTCTATGGCTTCCCGTACTTTCCTAGGAATGAATCTCTTCTCTCTCGCTACGATTGCTGCCTTATCGAATCTGACATAATGGGTGGGGTTATCCATGATATGTTCACACACTGCAGACTGTCTGTCACGACGGTTTTTTACATCAGCAATATGTTCTTTTAGACGTGTAGATACATTCCTCTTTGTTTCTCCTATGTATGAGAGTCCACAGTCACAGTCAAGTTTATAAACACCAGGGTCTTGGAGAGGGATGTTGCATTTAACTGATCTGATGTACTGGCTGATCTTCCTTGGCGGCTTGAAAATGGTCTTGATTGAAGCTCGCTTCAGAATTCTACCGATCTCATCAGTTACTCCCTTCTTCTTCTTCTTTTCGTGTGGGACACCGAGTCATCCAACGACCCGATGTACTCCCTTCATGTATGGTAAGTACGCTGGTTGTCGTTCGACTGTGGATGGTTTGGCACGGTTTCTGTGACGTTGACGGGGTGGCTTCAGGTTATTTTCATGGAGTACTCGTCTCACATGCTTGAGCTCATCGTCTAGGTGTTGGGGGTCACAGATACCGCGTGCTCTCTGAAACAAAGAGGTACCAACGGCAGCTAATTGGCTCGGATGATGGCGGGAGTTACCATTTAGGTACCTATCTGTGTGGGTTAGCTTTCTATAAATGGAATGACTGATTGTACCATTTGTGTTTTTAATTATAAGAATATCTAAAAATGCTAATTTATTATTTTGCTCTGATTCCATTGTAAATTTAATATTGGGATGAATTGAATTTAAATGATTTAGAAAAGCAGTAACTTGGTCTTGTGGAAGGATGGTGAAGGTGTCGTCTACGTACCTCTTAAACATCTTCGGCACAGCTATATACCTATACCTTACTCATCCGTGACCACGGGCTCTGTAAAGAGCTCGAAACGTAGGAATTGTAAAATCCAAAATAAACACAACTTGAATCCGTTTAAAATTGTTTTATTGTGAGGGAAACAAGTACTACCACGGGAAAATGAGTGGAAGCGGGTGAAACCGCTGGGCGGAAATCTAGTACTCATTAAAGTAGGTATTTAAAAGAATGTAAACAAATTAGATAAAGAAGGACAACATTATGCCCTGCGACAGATAAGGACAAAAACAGTAGCTGTCACTCAGTTATAGTAAGGTGTTTATATTTAGCAACCATATTTTAACACTACTACTACTACTAAAAATTTCCATATTTTTTTCATTTTCGCATTACCTAAAGCTGGTTCTACCATGCGAAAAGGTGCATCCTCTCTGTATCTTTGTATAGCAGAAAAATCATATTTTGTCATTCGGAATGGAATGACCGATTTCGCAATGAGCGGTTCGACCGACTAGCGAATTTCTTTTAACTGATTTGAAAATATGTCTCCAGACCGCAAACCACAGACATTATTTGCCACAGGCCAAAGAACTCGCCGCTACGAAAGCACGTAACGTTTGGGTGATCTGTGGCAAAAACAATAGGATCTTCTTCAAGAATGATTTGGAGAAAAATATTTAAAATGTTATCATCTGTCAAATCTGACAGTTTGACTTCGCCGCCATTATTCAGCCGGCCAATGGCGGAGCCCGCTTTGAATCTCGAACGTTTTCTTTTTCTCGATCGGGCCCATTGTTCTAAGCGGCCAGTATCTTTTACCTTGTCATTGTTTTATAATGCCGAATGACGCTAGTCTTTTTTTATCTGTAACTCGTATTTTCGCCAAATCGTCGTGTGTTCCAAAACAGAATACGATTATTTTTATTTATTAAATGAGTGTCAGTTTTGGTGTACGCTTTCTTTAGTTTATTTCTAGACTCATTCAAACTTCTTTCATTTAAAAAAGAAAAAAACAAGTTACACAGCTTGCTTTATGCTTCCGAACTTTATAGCAACACACAGATCAAAGAATTCGCGCGGTAGGGTGGCAATATAAGTAGACCTGTTGTGAATTGTTCCAAATGTGTATGTGTCCTATGTTTTTATACATACATACATACACATATCACGCCCATAATCCCTTGCGGGGTAGGCAGAGCGTAAACATCCGCAAAAAACGGACATTTTATTCCAAGTCAAAAAAATATTTGAGGGTCATTCGGATAACTGTGTATCGCTATAGTGACAGGTTGTCAGCCCATCGCCTAAAATTGCAATACACACCCTCGAGTCCCTTAGACGCTTCTTACGTGTCCCACGGGCAAGAAATGGGGTGATGCTATTCTAAGCCGGCATCACACGGCATGGTATGTTTATATTGTGTGCAATAAACGGTTTAGTAATAATATATCGACAGGGTGACAGGCTGACAGCGCATGTCGTTTCGGTGTTCTGTGGAACAACACGATCTTCCAATCCTTCCGTAGATTCTAAAAGCGATAATGTCATCAAAATAAGTGTTACATTTTATCCAAAAAGATTTGATCGCAGTTCAGTCACTCTTTTTCGTCGATATGTTTGTAAACTGGTATTCTAAAAAGAGAAGTGTAAGTAAGAATCGACACCATACGAATAAATATGGCAAGTTCAGCCTTGGTTGCCTTGCGTGGCTTTACATGATTGGCAGGGTATTGGCAGGTGCCAAAGTTAAGCATTGACCTGTTATAAATGTATGACGAAAGGTCACGCCATAGTCAAATGCAAACAATCACTACTTCTTTTTTGTTTAATTGAGGTACCTACTGCAAAAAAGCGATAAGTTGAATACCTACTAAGTTGAGGTTATTTTATTAGTTAAGCTGAACAACCAAAAACTGAGAACAAATTATAGTAGTACCTACTAAGTGTTTTAAAAAAAAAACATTTAGCTAGAATGACAGATGAGTGTCGATAGCATTACAATGATTAAAAATAAAGTGAATCGGGCCCTAGAAATGTGGCCTAAATAAAACTTTTTTTTTAGCATCATATAATTTCGTGATATCTTGCTCTCATATCTTCCCAAAACAAATTTCAACAAAACTGCTAAGTCGGCTGTAAAAATAGGAGACAGACATACAAACATGATACATGTAGTATCACGCCTATATCCCTTGCAGGGTAGGCAGAGCGTAAACGGCCGTAAAAACGGTGATTTACGCCATGTCTGAGAAATATTTGACGGTCATTCAGACAATTGTGTATTACCATTACCAAAGTTTGTCAGTCCATCACCTAAAATTGCAATACATACCTATGTAACCCTCGAGTCCCGGCCGGCATCACACGGCATAAGAATTGAATACCAAATTTTAAAACACTTCCCGTGTTAGATATACAGTTTTATAAAACTAGCAAAATTTTTAAACGCGGGCAGGATTTGAACCTGCGACTATTACTAGCGCCGACGCCTTTTCCATCTGGAATAAGATTTCAAAAAGACAAAAAAATTCTACAAACTGAAAATTACTGCCCATTTTTTTCAAATTTGGTATCCGCCGCAACTAAATAGGTGCAATTTACTCGTAAAACGCTACTAAAAGCATTTTCTGCGACTCATGAGAACGAAGGAGGGTAATTTAAAACTCCCTTCATTTCGGGTAATATTTTGACAGGCGATTTTTAGGGCCGCGATCGGTAAAAGCTTTTTGAAAAGAATAAATAAATTGTGAAGTTGAATATTGCTTTATTAAAAAGGGTTCTGTACATATGAAAGATATAGATGTCTTGTCAGTAGCAACAGTTGCTTCAGTACAATGTGTGAGATGGATAGATAGATGATATTTAAACATGAATTTGACATAGGGTCTAACTTTGACACGTGTTTTCTTTACATTACTGTATATTTACTATTACTGTATATTTTATGTTATATGTTTTACAGGTTTTAAACGTTAATTGAGGGAAGTAAGGTACAAAATCACTTGTACTTTATGCTGTACCGGGGTAGATGAGGCCTTAATTAATGATGGCTCTGTCACACCACACACACTCCAAATCAGGCTTATTCTGCTATTTGAAATGCGTCTCAGTTGTGTTTAAATAGAGTACCAGTTGGATGGTTTTGGCCGTTTGTATTCCGCTAGAAGTTCAAAGTATTTAAATCACAGTGGCTTTAGAATTACGGTTGAGTGTCAATGGCATTACAGTTAAACAAGCGATTCTCGGCCAAGTTCTGGGGCTCAAAAGACTAAAAAGAAGCTAGAGCAAGCATATACAGGTGCTGGCATTCCCACACAAAAACGGAATTAAGATATTTTCTACCGGACTCGGACAGTCACACACAATTATGACTGTGTCCAAATCAACCTTCTTTAACTCAAATCAGCTGATCCTGCCCACCTAACATGCGTGCCACGACAAATTTTGTCATCTCATGCGCGCAGAACTTCAGTAGGAATATACTTAGTACGGAAATTATTATACAGTGAAGTGAGCCGCAGCGCAGACGAGATAATGCGATGATAAAATTTTATGGTGCCAAGCCCAGTTCGAAATACTATTTTAATACATTGACCAATGTTCCCTGGGGAAAAATATTTCGTTTCACCTACTGAGTATTCAAAGTCAGTAAATACTCAATACTCAATAACTTTATTGTTTTTCTTGTGTACCTACATTATGATATTAAAATTATATTAGTTTCAACAAGACCCTGTTAGCTAATAGGGCACAGCAAATAAAATATTTTTTTTTTTACCAAGCCACTTATTCTAAATAATCAAGAAGTAAATTTAAACAACAAAAAACTTAAAAGGAATGTGAGATCAGTTGCATACACACTTATTGCAAAATAAAACTTATTTACCATCATCTTCATCATCGATAAACTCTTGAAGCGTATAATATACTTATTTTTGTCAAAAAAATATTAAGTTCTGTCTTAAATATATTTCTTAAATTTAGACTTTAACATAAATAATACGAATGGTTCATTTGAACTTGGATTGAGTAACCCTAAACTTCATAAATGCAGGGTTCAAAAACGTAAAGTCATGGCAACATGTAAGACGGATTCACAAAGCACAATGAATTGGATTGTAACTTTTTCCTCTTGTGATTATCTTATTAGATTAGGATGTTATTATTACAGTAAAGACGGGTTTAAAAGTGAATTTATATGAAAGATATTCGGCCTCAATTCTGGAAAGAAATTCTCCTATACTCTGTGAATTATAGAAATTCTCTTATACTGTGTTAATGCTAGGATGATTCCCTTGACAGCAGGTAGCTAGATAGGAAACCAAGTGACAGTGAAAAGGACAAAAGAAAAATTGTATGAATCTGACATCTGTCACAGAGCTCAAGCTCTATTTTACGAACTATTACTTACCTTAAGTTAGCGTTGTCTGTCACTATCCGTCAAATAGGTTTAGAAAGAGATTGATAATACTATATATACTACGAAGTAATATAGAAGCAAAATACGCGTTAACAGACAAAATAAGGCAATATGATGATGCGTGTGATGCCGGCTTAGAATAGCATCACCCCATTTCTTGCCCGTGGGAGTCGTAAGAAGCGTCTAAGGGACTCGAGGGTGTGTATTGCAATTTTAACCTGTCACTATAATTTTCGGGTGACCCTCAAATGTTTGTCAGACGTGGCGTAGATGTCCGTTCTATGCGGCCGTTTACGCTCTGCCTACCCCGCAAGGGAATAATCCCTTGAAAAAATCCGGCTTGAAAGGCGTGATATGTATATGTATGTATGTGTGTATGTATAAAAACTATAGCGACTAAATTGACTAGAAATGGCGCAGAATCCATTAACATTTTTGAAACATGACATGAGTTAGATTTGCCCTATTTTTTGTAAACCTATTTGACGGAAAGTGTCAGCGCTAATTTAAGGTAAATTAAGATAATTTATTTCCTGAATTGAGGCCATTATAAGCCGACTTGTAAGAGGGTGTATAATTTAATTAGGTTCTACATTTTATGCAAGAAAAGTAGATCATTTAATAATCATAACTCAAATTTGCAATGCATGGCAGGTATATATGGGCAAGTGCAGTTTCATGGTAACTCATTAATAAAATTAAATTCTTAAGGGTCTAAAATAAAATAAAAATAGTAAAATTTACCAGTATTTTCAATTTTAACAGTTAATACAATGTACAAACCGAGTTTGAGTCTTTTTTTATCCACTGTAAACGAAAGAACAGGTATTAGCATATGCTTAAAATGACACAAAATAATAAATTAGGTTGAACCAATCGTCCAAAAACTTAAACGACTCTAATATTTTTGAAACATGATCAACTAGCTATATCTACTGGGCTAGGTTTTGAATATTTAAGCATACATACAAACAAACTGACTAGGGACAGACGCGGGAAGCGACTTAATTTTATACTATGTAGTGATGTGTTTTTATTTAATCTCGAAAAGTCACTGACCACTTATAGAGACTGACGCAAATCATGATCGCTTTAGGTCAGTTTGTGTGAGGGGTCAATGCCATTTTTCACAAGGTTTAAGCAAATACCACACTTGATTGAGGTTTATTTTTAGCCATCCAAAATCAAATTCAAATATGCAAGTTATTTCCGCCAAGTTCAATCACATCACCACCAAAACCCATTAACTGTGTCGATACGATAATGGCCACCGTCGAAAGATCTTACATTAATCTTTCATATCTTACATTAAATACTAAAAACAACATCCAAAGTTATTACTTTATCTAACACCACACCACCCGCTGACATATTTACAAGTTATAAAACAAAAAGTGTTGATTTATTTTTGAATTTCGAACTTGCGCACGCGACGTTTTCGACAGCCAATCAGGAGGGAGAGCGGGGATTTCAAAGGAAGTGGGCGGAGTTTTGTAGAGCCTTTGTAGATCGCCGGTGTTCAGATGGTTGTAGTTTGATAAATTGCCTTTTTTTAAGGACTGATAGGTAGGTATGTCAAAATATTTTTGGCGGCTTTTTTGGTTCAACAAAGGTTGAGGGTATTTTCATGACTAAGCATTATTCTTTTGAAAATGTTAAAGTGCTTTCAAGTTAAATTAGGGCTATTTTAGGGTAATTTTATGAAGGATAGAAGGTTTTTTTTTTTAATAAAAGACGTTAAATTCTGGATATTAATCAAATTGCGTTTGAGTTAAACAAAGTAAAGTTAATCTATGTAAGTAAGTCATTTCGTAGTAAGTAGTTAGGTAAGTTATCTTAATATATCTAACTAATACATAGGTACTGCTTACAGTACATTTCTATGGCTGGCACCTCACGAATTCGTATTTTGAATAATCGTCACTGATTGACGCTAGGACAGATTGGGCGAAAAGATAGACACATTGTTTTAGGAGCTGGTATGAGGATGTTCTCAGTAATAACAAAATAAAGAACTAATTAAATAAACTTCGCGTGTTATCACTTAGTAGCCTCCATCCCGTACAGTACCTATGCCGTGTGATGCCGGCCTAGAATAGCATCACCCCATTTCTTACCTATGGGTGTCGTAAAAAGCGACTACGGGACTCGATGGTTAGATGTGTATTGCAATTTTAGGCGATGGGCTGACAACCTGTGACTATAATAATACACAGATATCTGATTGACCCTCAAACTTTTGTCAAACGTGGTGTTAATATCCGTTTTACGGCCGTTAACGCTCTGCCTACCCCGTAAGGGATATAGGCGTGATTTATGTATGTATGTATGTATAATTAAATTAAGTAGGTATCCATCTACCCTTTATCTTTCAACAAGATAAAGTACAACTTCTACACGAATTTAATGTCAATTAATATTTTGATGATCACCAAGCCTATTTCCTATCTTATCAGTTATTATTGCAAGGCCATAGAATTGAAAATAGCCATTGACCATTTCCTGACTGAATTAAAGCCTGATGTGAATTTATCTAAAATTATGCTGCATTTTACAACATGAAAATTAGCTTCAGAAGGCTGTTATCAGCGTAGATAAGTACTGAACGGATCTTACCTATAGATACGTGACGATAATCAATAGTCACAATACAATAGTCCACTGCTGGACATGGGCCTCCCCCTACTTAAGGGCTCTTGCCAGAGCAGCGACTACGCTTAGCAGAAAGACGTTTTCTCACTTGACGTCTATTGCTGTGCATTATTATAAGTGCAGCCGTAACGCACGCGTCTGTCAGATGAAAGGATTATAGCGAATTTCCATACAAATCTCTCTGTCAACGCCGTGTGATGCCGGCTTAGAATAGCATCACCCCGTATCTTTTCCGTGAGAGTCGTAAGAGGCGACTAAGGGACTCGAGGGTGTGTATTGCAATTTTAGGCGATAGGCTGACAACTTGTCACTATAGCGATAAACAATATTCCGAATAACCCTCAAACATTTCTCAGGCGTGGTGTAAATGGCCGTTTTTTGCGGCTGCTTACGCTCTGCCTACCCCGCAAGGGATTATAGGCGTGATATGTGTATGTATGTATCTGTCAATGCAACGTCGTCGCCGGTCCGATAGCATAGCGGATAGTAACCCTGCCTTCGAAACCGAGGGTCGTGGGTTTAATACCCACAAGATAGATACACACATTTGAGAAGTCAAATTTGAAATGTTTCTGATTGGTCTGGGTGATTTCTATGCATTATATGTATTTTTTTATAGAAGTATTTAAGTTACTCAGCTATGTAGTTTCCATAGTACAAGTTTTGCTTAGTTTGGCGATATGGAGCTGTGTCCAATTATCCAGTTTTTTTTTTTTTTTTTTTTATAGTGGCCTTTTATTTGGGTCAACAACCTTACATAGGAAAGTACTCGATTTCTTCCGAATGTTTTTTGATATATTTAAAAATATAAATACTTGTCACATCACATCACATATCTCCAGTTTCTTTTTCTTCAACCAAACGTAAATACTATGATTATGTTGCTTTTAGCAGTATGGAAGCAAATTGGCCTGGTCCAAGGCGGTACAGATTATAGAGCCATGAAATTACTGGTCCGATCGCTTCTGGGTTTTATGTGCCCGGTTTTTTTAAAATAATTATTGTAGTCTTTTTTAGGGTTCCGTACCCAGAGGGTAATAACGGAAACCCTATTACTGAGGCTCGGCTGTCCGTCTGTCTGTCCGTCCGCCCTACAGTTACGAGGCTGTATCTCCTGAACCGTCATACCTAGACAGTTGAAATTTTCACAGATAATGTATTTCTGTTGTCGCTATAACAACAAATACTAAAAATTAGAATAAAGTAAATATTAAAGGGGGCTCCATAACAAAAAAAATGATTTTTTTTGTATGGAGGCTGTATTTCATGAGACGCGAAAGTTAGACAGTTGAAATTTTCACAGATGTTGTATTTCCGTAGCTGCTATAACAACAAATACAAAAAAAATGGGGGCTACCATACAAAACACGTGTTTCTTTTGTTATAGATAATGGTACGGAACCCTTCGTGCGCGAGTCCGACTCTGGCCGGTTTTTTATTGATGGCAATAGAACTAGTTCTCGTTCTTGTATTTAGATAAGGTACCTACTTGTACCTAATACCGGCATCATCTAATATAAGATAAGATAAGATAAGATAATTCTTTATTAATAAACTTAATTACAAATAGGTAAACTTATACAAAATAGTAATGTGGCTTGTCCATTTCCTAAACTAAGAATGTGTATTCCTGTATCTCAGGAATGTATAGCCGACATTACTACAATTTTATAATGGAATTTACTATACTATACAAAACAAATAAACTTAAATAAACTATACAATATTTAAATCTATAACTAATTACATACTAGTGAAAATTTAAATAATCATTTGATCAACATGATATAGATATAGGTATAGGCTGAAATTTTACTAGTGACCGATACTGAAAACAGACAACAGGCCGTTGTCTGGTGATAAGCTGGTAAGGTACAACTTTCCCCAAGGAACATAGGTTGAAATATGAAAAAAAAAAACTTCTATAGAACCCTAATAATATTTTTTATATTTCGACCTATGTTCCTTGGGGAAAGTTGTACCTTACCAGCTTATCACCAGACAACGGCCTGTTGTCTGTTTTCAGTATCGGTCACTAGTAAAATTTCAGCCTATACCTATATCTATATCATGTTGATCAAATGATTATTTAAATTTTCACTAGTATGTAATTAGTTATAGATTTAAATATTGTATAGTTTATTTAAGTTTATTTGTTTTGTATAGTATAGTAAATTCCATTATAAAATTGTAGTAATGTCGGCTATACATTCCTGAGATACAGGAATACACATTCTTAGTTTAGGAAATGGACAAGCCACATTACTATTTTGTATAAGTTTACCTATTTGTAATTAAGTTTATTAATAAAGAATTATCTTATCTTATCTTATCTTATATTAGATGATGCCGGTATTAGGTACAAGTAGGTACCTTATCTAAATACAAGAACGAGAACTAGTTCTATTGCCATCAATAAAAAACCGTCCAGAGTCGGACTCGCGCACGAAGGGTTCCGTACCATTATCTATAACAAAAGAAACACGTGTTTTGTATGGTAGCCCCCATTTTTTTTGTATTTGTTGTTATAGCAGCTACGGAAATACAACATCTGTGAAAATTTCAACTGTCTAACTTTCGCGTCTCATGAAATACAGCCTCCATACAAAAAAAATCATTTTTTTTGTTATGGAGCCCCCTTTAATATTTACTTTATTCTAATTTTTAGTATTTGTTGTTATAGCGACAACAGAAATACATTATCTGTGAAAATTTCAACTGTCTAGGTATGACGGTTCAGGAGATACAGCCTCGTAACTGTAGGGCGGACGGACAGACAGACGGACAGCCGAGCCTCAGTAATAGGGTTTCCGTTATTACCCTCTGGGTACGGAACCCTAAAAAAGACTACAATAATTATTTTAAAAAAACCGGGCACATAAAACCCAGAAGCGATCGGACCAGTAATTTCATGGCTCTATAATCTGTACCGCCTTGGACCAGGCCAATTTGCTTCCATACTGCTAAAAGCAACATAATCATAGTATTTACGTTTGGTTGAAGAAAAAGAAACTGGAGATATGTGATGTGATGTGACAAGTATTTATATTTTTAAATATATCAAAAAACATTCGGAAGAAATCGAGTACTTTCCTATGTAAGGTTGTTGACCCAAATAAAAGGCCACTATAAAAAAAAAAAAAAAAAAAACTGGATAATTGGACACAGCTCCATATCGCCAAACTAAGCAAAACTTGTACTATGGAAACTACATAGCTGAGTAACTTAAATACTTCTATAAAAAAATACATATAATGCATAGAAATCACCCAGACCAATCAGAAACATTTCAAATTTGACTTCTCAAATGTGTGTATCTATCTTGTGGGTATTAAACCCACGACCCTCGGTTTCGAAGGCAGGGTTACTATCCGCTATGCTATCGGACCGGCGACGACGTTGCATTGACAGATACATACATACACATATCACGCCTATAATCCCTTGCGGGGTAGGCAGAGCGTAAGCAGCCGCAAAAAACGGCCATTTACACCACGCCTGAGAAATGTTTGAGGGTTATTCGGAATATTGTTTATCGCTATAGTGACAAGTTGTCAGCCTATCGCCTAAAATTGCAATACACACCCTCGAGTCCCTTAGTCGCCTCTTACGACTCTCACGGAAAAGATACGGGGTGATGCTATTCTAAGCCGGCATCACACGGCGTTGACAGAGAGATTTGTATGGAAATTCGCTATAATCCTTTCATCTGACAGACGCGTGCGTTACGGCTGCACTTATAATAATGCACAGCAATAGACGTCAAGTGAGAAAACGTCTTTCTGCTAAGCGTAGTCGCTGCTCTGGCCAGAGCCCTTAAGTAGGGGGAGGCCCATGTCCAGCAGTGGACTATTGTATTGTGACTATTGATTATCGTCACGTATCTATAGGTAAGATCCGTTCAGTACTTATCTACGCTGATAACAGCCTTCTGAAGCTAATTTTCATGTTGTAAAATGCAGCATAATTTTAGATAAATTCACATCAGGCTTTAATTCAGTCAGGAAATGGTCAATGGCTATTTTCAATTCTATGGCCTTGCAATAATAACTGATAAGATAGGAAATAGGCTTGGTGATCATCAAAATATTAATTGACATTAAATTCGTGTAGAAGTTGTACTTTATCTTGTTGAAAGATAAAGGGTAGATGGATACCTACTTAATTTAATTATACATACATACATACATAAATCACGCCTATATCCCTTACGGGGTAGGCAGAGCGTTAACGGCCGTAAAACGGATATTAACACCACGTTTGACAAAAGTTTGAGGGTCAATCAGATATCTGTGTATTATTATAGTCACAGGTTGTCAGCCCATCGCCTAAAATTGCAATACACATCTAACCATCGAGTCCCGTAGTCGCTTTTTACGACACCCATAGGTAAGAAATGGGGTGATGCTATTCTAGGCCGGCATCACACGGCATAGGTACTGTACGGGATGGAGGCTACTAAGTGATAACACGCGAAGTTTATTTAATTAGTTCTTTATTTTGTTATTACTGAGAACATCCTCATACCAGCTCCTAAAACAATGTGTCTATCTTTTCGCCCAATCTGTCCTAGCGTCAATCAGTGACGATTATTCAAAATACGAATTCGTGAGGTGCCAGCCATAGAAATGTACTGTAAGCAGTACCTATGTATTAGTTAGATATATTAAGATAACTTACCTAACTACTTACTACGAAATGACTTACTTACATAGATTAACTTTACTTTGTTTAACTCAAACGCAATTTGATTAATATCCAGAATTTAACGTCTTTTATTAAAAAAAAAAACCTTCTATCCTTCATAAAATTACCCTAAAATAGCCCTAATTTAACTTGAAAGCACTTTAACATTTTCAAAAGAATAATGCTTAGTCAACATGATATAGATATAGGTATAGGCTGAAATTTTACTAGTGACCGATACTGAAAACAGACAACAGGCCGTTGTCTGGTGATAAGCTGGTAAGGTACAACTTTCCCCAAGGAACATAGGTTGAAATATGAAAAAAAAAACTTCTATAGAACCCTAATAATATTTTTTATATTTCGACCTATGTTCCATGAGGAAAGTTGTTCCTTATCACCAGCTCGTCCTGAGTTTTTGGTATCTGTCACACGTAAAATTTCATCCTATACCTACTTAATTATGCTTGTTATGTAGAGGTGCTTCTGGTATTAGTATTACCCGTACGTATACAGGGTGTTTGGGACAGCTCTCGAATCCGTATTCTGATAGGGTGCATGAAGGCAGACTGAACTACTGAGATTGAGATGTAGGGTGAAATTTTACTAGTGACCGATAGCGAAATCTCAAGACGATATTGTGATGAGGAACAACTTTCCCCAAGGAACATACTTACTGTTGAAATATAAAAAATATTATAAGGATACTATAAAAGTTTTTTCTCATAATATTTCAACCTATGTTAGTTTGAAATATGTCAAAAATATTTATTTTCCATTTTTTTACGTGTGAGACACCAGTTTCCACAGTAAATCAAATTAACTGATCAGCAATTTTGTGGGAAGTCCAAATGTTTTTCGTATTTCGACTTTCTGACTTAAGATTCTAGAGGCAAGTTGTTCAGTTTTATTGTCTGCATGTTCTTACCCCCCGTATCATCGAAGATTTGGAAATGCCTGTCGAGGCGTCGGTAGCTCAGTAGGTAGTATAGTAGGACGGTACCCCACGGTCACGGGTTCAAGTCCTTGCATTTATTATCATCATTTATAAAAATATCTTACAAAGCAACCTCCATTTAGCGATATTCCCACGTAAATGAAACAGTCCGCGTTCCTGCGCCGGCGCCGTTTTTGTGCTCCGCTGATAAGCAACCACTTCAAATATGGAACACCGAATAGATTCATTCGGAGCTACCATGTGGTAGGAAGGTACTTGAAAAAACATCGTATCAGCTTCTGTTCGGTATTGAATTAAGTTTGGTACGTTACAAGGAGTAACAAATATTGAGCCCACCAAATGGCAAATACATGCTTATTTTTAGCCATTGTAATGCCATCGACACTGAAATGTCATTCAATTGCCATTGTGATTTTCTATACTCCAAACTGTTAGCGGAATACGAAACGACCGAAAATGAATATAGTTTCAGTTGTGGGTCAATGCCCTCAATTCGGGATGTAAATTCTCTTAACTTACCCAAATGGGCTTAGAATAGGATAGGACATATCTACCTAAGTCCTGTCATGTTATAAAATAACAATGGGTTCTTCGCAATTTAAAGTCAATGTAGTCGCTATTGTTTTCATCGTCGCCTTATTCTGACAGATAACTCGTATTTTGCGTCAAATTTTAAGACATGAAATTACTAAAATATCTCCTATTCTTTTCTACACCCATTTGATGGAAAGTAACAGCACTAATTTAAGGTAGGTAAGTCAAGTCAATTTATATCCCGTATTGAGGCTAATATTATGGCATTACAAAGACAAAAAAAAGAGAATCGGACGCCTGGTAGGAGATGCCCACTCACGCTACGCTCAAAAATACACATATCACGCCTATAATCCAAAGGAGGGTAGGTAGAGCGTGAACGGCCGCAAAAAACGGACATTTACGCCACGTCAGACAAATATTTGAGGGTAATTCTGAAAATTTTGTATCGCCATAGTGACAGGTTGTCAGCTCTTCGCCTAAATTCGCAATACACAACTTCGAGTACCTTAGTCGCCTCTTACGACTGCCACGGGAATGAAATTGGGTGATGCTATTTCTAGCCGGCATCACACGGCAAAATGACTTAAAAAATATGAGAATCCCGGTTAGGAGATGGCCTACGGTAACACTCAATAATACCTCTATAAATCTTTCCTTTGATAAACCGACTACTAGTGTAACTTTAATATCGACTACCAGAGATTCATTACCATGGCGCCTATTTTCGAGTGGCTACATCCGCTCACCCGCCATCCGCACATCCGCAGCGCGGATCCAGTGACGGATATGAGACTCATTTGAATGATATTACTTCCGTAACCGTGGATTGGCTGGCTGAGAGGCAAACACTTGAGAATACTTGAAATTGCTTGAATTCGGCTTTATTGAACTGAGTTTAAGTTGGTTTGGTGGTTTTTAGAGATTTTGTGGCTACAAGTCGCGCCCTGGGTTATGCCATCAAGCAATTTATACTGGTATTTAGCAATTTACACTTTTTTTGGTTAAATAAGCAAAAGCAGTACCTGCGATAATGCCGTGTGCGGTCGGTTTAGAATGGCATTACATTACCCCATTTTTTACCAATGGGTGTCGTAGGAGGCGACTAAGGGACTCGAGGGTTAGATGTGTATTGCAGTTTTGGGCAATGGGCTAACAACCTGTCACTATGGTGATACACGGTTATCTGATTGACCCTCAAACTTTTGTCAGACGTGGTGTTAATATAAGTTTTGCGGCCGTTGACGATCTGCCTACCCCGTAGGGATAGGGGCGTGGTTTATGTATGTATTTATGTAGTACCTGCAAGTAGCAGGTAGTTTGGAAGTAAAAAATAATTGTAGCGCGCTTCAATTTCTACCTTCAAGCAACGCGGTCATCCTTCTCGTTCCGCGGAAGACCACGTTAATCGAAGATTCCTCCTAAAAGATTCCTCCTAAGTCAAAACTTAATTCAGTCACAGATTGAAAGTGTATCTCCATAGAGGAAAGCTGTACAGAGCAGAGCCCAGCGATGCATGGATTGACCAATCACTGACGCAGAGCGGAGATTTCGAGGTTTATGATTGGTCAATTAGTGCACCGCTAGGCTCCGCGCCGTACAGCTCTCAAGAGCTTGTGTGTCAGTTCAATGGTTTAGGCCGTTTCGTATTCAGCCAACATTTTGTACTATAAAAAATCACAGTGGAAGTAGAACCCTTATTATAAATCCGTTGAACCGCTGACATGTCGCGTGGGAACAATATCTCGGAAAATATCATGAGCTTGAAGAGTTTGAATTGAAAAAGGTCAGCTTCTGTTTTCCACAGCAACAACCATGGCTTTCTTCAGTCAAATCTTTATATCGTGAATCTTTATGATTCTTCTCATATCTACCATCCGTTTCTTACGTTTAAATTTCGATATTTTGATATTTTCCCAGTGCAATGTTTATATATTTTCTCCGATGTCGCAGGATAGACCCGGGGCTCAGTAAATATAGCGAAGTGCGTCTAAAATCTTCCGGCTCCCGTGAGCGCAACGAAAACAGGGGTTCAGCCAACTAGCACAAGAGTGGGATAGAGTCGCTTTATAGCTGTTTCATATTTCAGTCGACTCGGTACCTATCCCACTCAAAAATAATATTCTACAAACGGTGCTGGCTAGGTCATACTAAAAAGAATGGACGAAGATCTTACCTAGGAATACAAGCCGACTGTCAGACACCGTCGGTAATGTGTGATGTGGTGAACATGGATTTTATGCGCTTTTGGAAAGTGATATGAAGAAAACTAAACTAAATAAACTACCAACCTTAAATGAATGGCTAAATGTATGTCTATATGCCGTACAGCCATAACGTCTCAACCGAAATATCCAAATAGCCTGTTTTGCCGGCCATCATTTCTATCCTAGGTCAAAACACGCTTAAGATTAGGGTCATAGAACTGCCGATATTTAAGAATATCATTCATTCGGTCTGTTATCCTATCACACTGAATGTAGACTTTCTCAAGTTCTGTCAATTTCAGATCTACATTTGTTAACTAAGAAGCAAGCAACTCCAGTCAGTCTTCCTCCCGAAAAACAACAAGAAGAGGTGGATTATTTTGTATATCTTAGAAGTCTCCACTCGTTTGCTATTCCTCACCCCTATTCCATTAAGAGGATTAAAAGCACAAGGCGTTACACCGACGGCGCCACAACACAATGTTATGTATAGGCATGGTATAGGTATATTTATGGAGAGGTTACCGACTCGCTAGCTGAACTGAACAAGGGTAACTTTGAACTTGCAGGAAACGTAAGGGAAATTGTGAAAATCTTCATCTTGGTGAATCGATGCTGGCGATTACTAAATACATTTGGGTAAATACTTAGTAATGCGCATTGTGTTGCCTGTGGCCTCGTCGAGCGAAAAACTGAAATATTCGGAAAAAACTCTTAAAGAAAGCCTCAAAAGGTCAAAGGTCTATCATTACCTAAACATTAACAGCCAAAATAATCCACTGCTGGACATGGGCCTCCCTCAATCGGGAGGTATTTGCCAACTCACCTCGCTTGGTAGGCGAATTGGTGCGCGCAGTGCAAGTTGTTACATTCACAGGACCGCTGCTGCCCATACCCTTGATGAATTCCCTTAGTCGCTTTTTACAACACTCATAGGTAGAATGTTGGTGATGTTATTTTTAGCCGGCATCACATGGCCTTTCGAACTAGCCAAATTAAAGCAAAACAGCTAAACACCTTACCCACATATCAAACAATGGTATCCAGAAAGTATGACTTTTAGTCTTCTTTTCAGTACACCGAGTCAACAAATTACCAAATGAACCCTGGAGTCAATGACTAGAATGTAATTAATCTTTACCTTCAGGTTTTGTTTTCGTTTCTCTCCCAATAAAAAACAATCACCATGGACCATTGTAATCAACTGCGCCACTCATTCCGTACTTGTTGACGGCTTACGCTCCGGTAGGTGGGGTGCAGCGTGCTACCTGGGTATTCGGGCGGAAACTACTTAGCTGGATTGATTGTTTTTTTTGGGTCAGAGGTGACTTTTTTGGCTAATGTTTTGCTTTTTATTGTAGGCCAAATAAGGCTGAAATGAGGCTAGAGGCGATGATGGTTTGGAAAATGAACCATCATACCAATCAAGACGGAAAATATCAGTGGCTTACGAGTAAGAGCGCATACATACATATCTACAAAAATCACGCCTTTATCCCTTATGGGGTAGACAGAGCGTTAACGGCCGTAAAACGGATATTAACACCACGTCTGACAAAAGTTTGAGGGTCAATCAGATAACTGTTTATCACTATAGTGACAAGTTGTCAGCCCATCGCCTAAAATTGCAATACAGTCTTAGTCGCCTCTTACTACTCTTACCCATGAGTAAGAAATGGGGTGATGCTATTCTAAGCCGGCATCACACGGAGTAAGAGTAACGCCCATAGATATCGCATCAACCGGGTCTTAGGCGGCTTTAAGCCTACTTCTTCTTCGGGTATGGCCACGTCTATAACCAGGGAAACCTACTTTTGATGCACTAGTTGTTCTCGACGGGGTTTCTTCATCAAATCTATCTTACGAAGGTTATTAGGCTCATTCGTCGACTCGGTACCCCAAACAACAGAAAATGATCAGAACTAAGCGCAAAACATGATAGGTACCATCGCAATAACTATAAAAACACCTTTTTTATCCAATATGTTTAACTAATCTTCGAAATAGCATGACTGCACGTCATAAACTGATCGTACACGCGTGATCACGGCATATGGCGTCATAGATGGCCTTACGCGGCGCACGCGTCATTGAGCGCTACTGCTGCGGCTAATTTAGGGAGGGTATGAGTGTGCTTTAGATTTTGGTGAGTAGGCTTTTGGAGACGAAAGCTCCTGTAGTTGCATGTGTTTGTCCAAACCGGGCCAGCTCCGAGGCAGTGCCTTTATTTTTATTTTTTTATCCCGCACGAGCCGGTTTTCCATTAGGACAATACAAAGTTATTAAAAAAAGAAGAAATTGCGTTATACATTTTCTGTTCGGAACATGACGTCAAGAGGTACTAATTGAATAAAGTTGATTTCATTTCGTTTTGACGAAGAAGATGTTGCGAAACTTGCGAAGTTGAAACGGAAGAGTAGGAAAGCGAACTCCGATGCAAGGCAGGACACAGGTTATTAAGAATAGCACATCCTTAGAGACCTAAGCTCTTTGTTGGCGACCAAATATCACATCAATGCTGACACTGCTATAACTCCGTGTTGCAAATACTACGTCAAGCCGTCAGTCCTGGCTACTATCTTCTTTATCATCATCATCAATATTCAATTTTACTTACTTACTTATTTAAGTATTTGCTATTTAGCGGCTACATAAGGATGGCGCCACGTCTGAATCCGAGAGCAGAAGTGTATTTAAATCTCTGACCTGGTTCATCGGGTCATTCTTCGACTCGTTGTCCCACACGACAAAAAGGTAGCTCAATGGACGTCCTGTCAGTTCAGATATTTCACGGTGTACGGAACCATTGTCGATCTTGAATAGAACGTTATGCTCCTCATTTTCTATTGTCATCGTGTCATCAATGTAAGTACCGATATTTATTGTACCGAGAGAATGCGAAATGATTGCTACCAATCTTTAGACAATACGGTTTAAAAAGGGTGGAAGATTGAAACGCAAAATTCTGAGAAAAAGCAGGAACAGGCAGTCTAAGTTTGCAATTATTTTTTTGTAAACTTGTAATTTAAAACACTTACTTATAGATTAAAACGTTAGTGAAGGAAAGCGAAATCTCAAGACGGGCTGGTGATAAGAAACAACTTTCCCCAAGGAACAAAATGAGTTGCCATGGTAACTCAAATCGGCAGAGCGACAATTTCGGATGAACAATTTTGTTTTGTATTTTGACCTAAGTTCCTTATTATTAGGCCGTCTTAAATTTGCGCTATCGATCACTTGTATAATTTCACCTATATATAAGAGTAACCTACTTAGAATTATGCCGTGTGGTATGCTGGGTTAGAACGTAGATTTCTATAAAGGCCACCAAAAGAATGGACACCTGCCAACATGTCCAGAGAAAGGTACACTGACACAAAATAGAGAATGTACAGAAGGATCATTCTGCCCTTTTTTCGATTATTTCCGGTTTCGGCAAGGGCTGCCACAGTTTTCTTACCGATTTTATTCAATGGAGTTAGGTACCTAAACACACAGGGAGTAACAGTTACTCCCCGTATTTACATTACGTATACTACCTACATAGCACAATTATTATGAAATGGGGAATGACGAGTAGGTCTGCTCTGGGGCTGTTGAGACTGAGCATCACCCCATTTCTTTCCCGTGAAAGTGGTAAAAGGCAACTAAGGGGCTTGAGGGTGTGTATTGCAATTTTAGGCAATGGGCTGGCAACCTGTCACTATGGCGATACACAATTTTCCGAATGACCCTCAAATTTTTGTCAGACGTGGCGTAAATATTCGTTTTTGCAGCCGTTTACGCTTTGCCTACCCTGCAAGGGATAATAGACGTGATATGTGTATATATGTACATCAAAAATTAAAAGTTGCCTCTATTTACGTAGAAACTCAAATCACATTATAAAAAAATATAATGATTACAGTTATTAATCTTGTTTGTTCTTTTATTAAAGCAATTTTTATTTAAGTTGGTACAAAATATTATGGGAACATTGTACAAATCACATCGTATAATAATAAACCTACTTATTACCTATTTATATTTGTGTGAAGCCATTTTCCACGTCCGCACTAAACGCGGTTGACACTCGACTACAAGTGTGTTTGGATTGGTTTGGATTTCCTTGTAACGGCGGCGTGTCAAATTGTGGAGAGTTTCGTGACGTTTGCTTGAAGTGAGCTCTCTGTATTCGGCGCGCAGCCGCCAATACTTACTTTGTGACACTGATGTGTGGACAACTTTTGGACAACTTGCAAAATTGCACCGCAAACATTACTTGCAAGCTTTCCAAAATGGTATATACCCTACATTTTGAAGTATTTTATTAAGTACTCAAAACACTTCTTGCCCTGCGCTCGCCTACCCGTCTGTCAAGCAAACAGCCCAAACAGGTGGATGCCCGTATCCAGCAGCGGATTAATGTGGCTTTAGATGATGATGATGATTCTAGCTCAGTCCACATGTCACGCCTTTATCCCTTGCGAGTAGGCGAGCGTTAACGGCCGTAAAAATATCATCCGTAGGCATCACACGACACTAGTCAGTACACTAGATCAATAAGTCAAACAAATAGGTTAAACAAGTCATAGATCATCTACCCCCTAATGCAGGGTAACCGTGAGTGTATGATGTCCCATTTCGTCATTAATATCTGACTGACAGACGAACGAAATGATTAATGGCAGCTTTATACCAAACTTGTAATAACGATATGAGAGTGTATGGTTTTACATTAGTCACGTACTCCGTATTAATCCAGTTGTATACGTAGTAAATTCGTTAACAACTGGATTGTAGATTGTAGGTCAACCTATTCATGCACTACGAAAAATAAGTACCTACCTCTATTTTCTTACCTTCATTCGATTAGATACACTATATTATTTTCTGATTACTCTCGCACTGCTCTGTATTTAAATACTTTTTTCTTTTTTCCTCCACTCAAAGGTTGTCTAGAAGAGATCTCTTGTAGCGATTTTGCGCATATTAGCTATGAATTTTCCTGTTATTTTTGTGCAATAAAGTACTTTTACGTTCTTAGCTACTTACTTACTATTTTGTATTGGAGGTAAATTTTTTTAGTATTTCGACCTATGTTACTTGGGAAAAGTTGTTCCTTATCACCAGCCCGTCTTAAGATTTCACTATCGGTCACTAGTTAAAGTTTCACCTTATATTTTTCAATCAGCGGCCTATTTTATTTCTCACTTCAAGAACAGGGTATATTTACCCCAGTTATCCTACTTCTTCTCATATTTAAGAGCATTGCTCTTGTCGTTGAAGTTTCCGACAGTTTTCTCTGTTTTCTGCCTTCTACTTGACTTCCCCATACGACAAGACCATTTGCTTTTCTTTTATTTGGTCTAAATAACTCTTCTCTTCTTGGTCTTCCTCTTCCTCTTTTACCTACGATCTTTCCCTCAACAATCGTTTTGAATAGTAGTTACCCTACAATAGTTAGTTTTTAGACTACTGAAAATAACGGGTTTGAACCTAACTGACAAGGTAACTTATATCCACAAAATGTAAAAATATTTTAAGGGGTGAATCAGTCCATGTAACTTAACAACTGTCCCCAAGGAACATAGGTCAAAATAAAAAACAGGACCATTCAAATTGACTCGGTCGGCTGAAACATTCTGTATGAGAGGTACATTTTTTTCATATTCGATCTATGTTCCTTATGGAAAGTTGTTCAGTTTTCTGGTTTACCTCTTGAAATATTTGCAATTAATTTTACGCCTTATATACCTATTACTTTGTAGTAAAGTTTGTTTTGATGTTCTGTCAGGATTATATGGCAATTAGCTGATTGGCTGCAGACTTAACCCTTTGCCGGCCACCCTTTGTACCTAAAGGCGGTTTGCACTTTTAGCTTAATTACTAACATGAAAGTTAAAATACTTGTGTTTCAAAACAAAGAGGTTTACAGAAGGACCATTCACTGTTTCCAATTTTAAACTATCTAGCTAGTTGAGTTGGATCGAGACAGGGATTTTTTTGTTATTTCCTTCAGTTCTTAGTTTACACCCACACACACATATCACGCCTATAATCCCTTGCGGTGTAGGCAGAGCGTAAACGGCCGTAAAAAACGGACATCACGCCACATCTGACAAATATTTGAGGGTCATGAGAAAATTGTGTATCGCCATACGGACAGGTTGTCAGCCCATCGCCTAAAATAGCAATACACACCCTCGAGTCCCTTAGTCGCCTCTTACGTCTCCCACGGGCAAGAAATGGGGTGATGCTATTCTAAGCCGGCATCACACGGCACACAGTTTACACTACATACATTAACAGCCACAACAGTCCACTGCTGGACATAGGCCTCCATCTATCGGGGTGTGTTTCTATTCTCACCACGCTTGGTAACCGGATTGGTGAGCGCAGTGAAATATCTTGAATTCATCTAACACAGGGAACGCTGCTGCCCAATTCCTGGATGATTGTTCCTTAGTCCCTTTTTACGACACCCATGGGTAGGAGGGTAGTCCTTTGTTTATACCGGGTATTTGGTTCTTTGATGCCGTATGATGTTGCCTTAAAATAGCATCACCCCACTTCTGTGCCGTGTGATGTCAGCTTAGAATAGCATCACTGCATTTCTTCCCGTGAGTAAGATGCAACTATGGACTCGAGGGTTACATGTAGAGGTATATAGCAATTTTAGGCGACGAGCTGACAACCTATAATTACGGTGATCAGAATTTTCTAAATGATTCTCAAATGTATTGTGTGTCATCAGGATTTCTGCAAAATCCTTTCTTTCCATTGGCCTATTTGAAAAGCGCCTCAGATGTGTTTCAATACAGTGTCGGTTGAATTGCCGTGTGATGCCGGCTTAGAATAGCATCACCCCATTTCTTTTCCTTGGGAGTCGTAAGAGGTGACTAAGGGATTCGGTAATACACACCGTATTACAATTTTAGGCGATGGGCTGACAACCTGTCACTAAGGCGATACACAATTTTCCGGATGTCCCTCAAAATATTTGTCAGACTCAAATATTTGGCGTAAATGTCCGTTTTTCGCGGCTGTTTGCGCTCTGCTTACCCCGCAAGGGATTATAGGCGTGATATGTGTGAGTGTGTGTGTTAAAACACTTTATTGCACATAAAAAACACAAATAAATAACAGGAAAACTTAAAACAAAAATGCGCAAAGGCTGCCTAATCGCTGAAAGCGATCTCTAACAGGCAACCTTTGAGTGGAGGAAATATTATTAAATGTATAACTGTATTCTTCAGTCCTATCCCATAAGGACGAACAATGTAAGTATGTGAGTGCTACATAGAAGAGAAAAGTAGCGGCGAATGTAAGTGTCCCCAGATTTTCCTAACAGTGCACGCAGTAAGTGCGAGACGTGCGGGTTCATAACGACAAATATTGCATTTAAATTATAATTTTGTAGGTTACATTATATTCTCTTCATAGTATAAAATAAGATCGCCTACCGGATTATGATGCTTTTGTATAAAGTTATGGCGTAATTCAAAATAAAGGTTAACAGCATAATGTTTTCCAGAAAATATCTTAATCCCGCGGGAAAACGGTTAGCAGCAAGTGAAGCCGCTGGGCAGGCCGCTAGTTATGTATAATTTCTGAAATTTGGTACACTTCAATAATAGCACAGCGTTTTGTTACGGCCGTTGTCGCTCTACTATCTCCTTAAGGGGTAAAGGCGTGATTTTGTATCTGTATCGCACTAAGCCGAACAAAGAAAATTGTGAGTTCTTTATCACAAACTAAATAAGGCGACTAGAGATCAACAGGAGGCGTATCACAGTAACTGCTATCGCTACAGTGCTACACCGCGCCGTATTTAATGTAACTACTATACCTTTATTTTTCTTTTTTTTATTTTGCATTTTAAATAGTTTTTTATTTTGCATTTTAAATAGTTTTAAATAGTTTAAAACGATTAACTTGGATACAGAAGCGGATTAAAAAAGTATTTTCTTACGTTAGCTATTGAGCTGATAAAGATACAATATGCAAAATTATTAGCTGCATAATGAATCTAAGTTCCATACATACATATACCACGCTTATATCCGTTACGGTGTAGGCAGAACGTAAAAGGCCGTAAAAAAATAACATTTACGTCTACGCCACGTCTGACAAACATTTGAGGGTATTCAGAAAATTGTGTATCATAATAGTGACAGATTGTCACTATTATGATAAACAATTTGATACACAACAGTCTAAATTGCAATACACATGTAACCCTCTAGTATCTTAGTCGTTTCTTACGAAACCCACGGGAAAGAAATGGGGTAATGCTATTCTAAGCCGACATCACACAGCAAATGTACTGTACCACATCCAAAAACCTGACAGAATTCACCGCAACGAGCCCGCACCTATCTCTAACCAGGAGGAAACATCATCGTCAATCAGAAACTAACATAAATATGCTTTTACCATCCCCCCGTAGTATGGGGAGGGCCCCTCTAAGTGCTCTGGGCTTCTGAGGGCATGCGGCCGCATCAAATTTTTAGCCTTTGCCGAGTCCGAGGGTTGGCGAGTACTTTGCATGGATTATGAGAGGTGTTAATTTTGCTGGATGTGTGTAAGAGGATTTTGGGTGTTGGGCCGTGTGTGTTTTGGGTGTTGTTTTTTAATTGCATTGTTGAATAATCTACATCTACTTCTACACTTATATTATAAAGAGGAAAGATTTGTTTGTTTGTTTGAATTGAATAGGCTCCGAAACTAATGGACCGATTTAAAAAAATATTTCTGATGAACATTGGCCATTAAAATATCTTATTCCCACGGGAAAATGGGGAAGCAGGGGGTGAAACTGCTGGACTGGCCGCTAGTGTTTTATTAATTTTACTTTTTTCTTGAGAGTTTCATACATGGAATAGCTACCTGAAGATTCACAAGGTTGGGTGTTTTTTTTTTCATTTGTCGTCCGTCGCTGCGTATTCTAAAGTACCGTAACGCATGCGTCTGTCAGACGAAAACAAATTGCGAATTCCGATCTTATACCCTTACAAATATGGCTACGGTGCGTTTACGGATGATTTTAGTAATTCTTGACAGCTGATATAGCACCGTGTCAGTGCAATTGCTTGCAGCGCAAAGGTTCCCGGTTCAATTATGTCAGAGGCCTACTAGTAATAGAAGGCGATTAAAAACCTCTGACACCAGTTCATCGGGTTGTTCGTCGATTCGGTATCCCACACGCAAAAAAAGTAATTCTCTTTCGTACTAAATTGCTTCAAGTAATTACTCTGTAGGTAGATAAAGTCACGTAGAGTCATAAAACTCACACTTCATAAAAAAACGAATACATCCACAATGAAACTTGTATGAATCATAAATTCATATTCATACTGACAACAGCCATTATTACACAGCCACGCAAAGTCAAAAGTCCAGTCATATTGTACGTGGTCACTTGTTAAAGGTATCGACACATGAAATGCGTAGCGTTTACGCAGCGTTCTTTATTACCACTACTTTCTTACAATCAACCTCTTTTTGTTTGTGTTTTCTTTGCTGTTCGTGAACTTTCCTTGTATTTTTTGTTGTTGTCGTAATCAACAGCCTCGGGACGTCCGCTGCTGGGCTAAACTGGGCTTAAGCCTTTTCCAGACGGATCCATACACCGCAACCACTTTTTTTTGGGTCCACCAACGATTGCTCACAACTCTGAAAAGGTACAAATTATAAAAATAAAAGTGAAGGTCATTTTAAATTAATTAAAATAATACTAAAAAAAACAATTACAATAGGTAGCATAAGTTGGTCGGTCCAGTTGGTAAGAGGCTACGTTACGCTACGTTTTCCCAATACGTGGTCGTAATTCCACAACTTTCTAACATCCAGCTACCTGATCTTGTATGAATTAAACCAACAGCAAAAATGACTGAAAATCATGGAATGGACGCTGTATAAGATTACACTTTGAAACGAAAAACTGAATTCCGCTATTTGAAAAGCGTCTCAGTTGTGGTTCAATAGAGTGTACGTTGGTTGATTTTGGCCGTATTGTATTTTGCTAACAGTTTAAAGTATAGAAAATCACTATGGCAATAAAAATTACCATTCAGTTTCGATGGCATTACAACAAATAAAGTCAGAAAATTGGTACACAGGCCACTATCTGTGTGATGTAACCTTTATCGTAATGGGTGTCTGTCTGTACAAGGGATGGGCCACCCCTCTGTAATTAACTAGATGGATTGGTGCCCGGCTGGTGTAGGTGAGTTTTGACTTTGTTCAGAGATGACTTTGGAAATTTTGTTGGTGATCGTGAAATAAAAGTGTTCGGTGTATTGAGTAAAAACTGCCTTTGTAAAGTTACAAGTAAAGTAAACAGCTACTCTTAAGCTTTGAGGAGATCGCTGCGAGTGATAAGGCCACCTTTGCTTACTTTCATTTTCAAGTTTCTGCATTGTTTTGTTTCTGTTGTAATCAATAAAGTTTTCATCTATCTTATCTTTTATGTCTTCTGTGGTTCTAAAATGTACCTATCATATGAAAATCTACCCCAGACACTGTTTGAGGTTTGTGACATTTTGTGAGTGTCACATTCTACTAGTCCTACGATTTATAAAAACCACAGTGATGTTTTGACAACTTTGAAACTATTCCATAGTACATTTAAATAAGCCAAGCTTCATCGTGTGGTTTACATTTCTCTCAATTGCAATAGACGTCACTTGTACGTCGCTTCAAAACGAATATGATGAAATTGGGGATGTGTTCGGTCGAGGCGCCGGTAGCTCGGATGGCGGAGCAGTGGGACGATAATGCACGGTCCCGGGTTCAAGTCCCGGCTGACGGGATTTACAATTTCATATTTTCATTTTTATAAACTTTAGAGCAGACTGAATATTCCTTTTAGACAGTTTCCATTTTCTAAGTTTTACTGTAGTTTATTATACAATAAAAGCACAATTATTTTCCAACTTCATGTTCCATATTTATCTATTGGAATCATTTTTAAGGGATGACCGTGCCCCAATTACAGCCCACGCGATCGTGGTTCATCATTGGGGTCATCGTTATACCGTGTGTGTCTAATTGGCCGATACGAACATGCAATCGCTATTGATTATATACAGGGTGTTTCGAGTTTTACTTGTCAGAGAACATAACATAACATAAATATACTTTATTGCACAAAAACAAGAAATGGACATACAGATAGAAAATAAAGAGTACAATATAGGCGGCCTTATAGCTAGGTAGCTATTTCTACCAGACAACCTTAGGGTAAAGGAGAGTAGATTTGAGATGCGGGATAGTGCTTTTACGGTTATATAAAATACATATACAATAACACCTACATATTTTACATAAATAACAATATGAGTAAACTACTACATACCTTATATTACAATAAACTAATACATATACATTATTATAGAGAAATATGCATGTTCATTCAGATTAAAATGGACAGGGGAGAAAAACAAAACAGTATAAGTGAAAATCACTTTTCGGACAGATAGTGTGATCTGACTCGCGCCTTAAAGCCTTCAAGAGACGGAGCACGTCTGATATCCTCCGGTAGGGCATTCCACAATTTGATCGCTTGCACAGAGAAGGACTTGGCGTAAAACTCTGTTCTGTGAGGAATCATGCTCAATGTAAGATTATGGCTGGATCGAAGATTACGGGTTAGAGTAGAAGAGTGGAAAGTGAAGCGATCTTTTAAGTAGGAAGGAGTGTTTGAAAGTGAAAGGATAGAGTAAAGTAACGAAAGAATATGACAGTCTCTTCTACGGGTGATTGGGAGCCATTTTAGCTTGGTGCGACGCTCCGACACATGGTCATATTTACGAAGCCCAAAGATAAATCTTATACAAAGATTCTGCAGACGTTCGAGTTTACTCAGCAACTGCGATGATAAATCGGGGTAGCAAACGTCTGCATAGTCCAGTATTGGAAGGAAAACAGAGTGTGCCAAGGAAATCTTTGTTTTGTTTAACCATGTTATTAACAGACAGACAGAAACACTATATTGCTCACATTAATAATTATAACATATACAAGAACAAACAACACAATATAAGCAAAGGCGGCCTAATTGCTTTAAGCGATCTCTTCCAGGCAACCCTGCACACTAAGAGAAAACATTAAAAAACACACTGTAAATAGCAGCGGCAACACATAAAAGACATAAAATCATTAATTTAAAAAAATAATACATCTAACTAATTAAACAAAACAATATTAATACCTACCAAATAATTTTTAATATCCATACATACTAAAATACAAAATATGAACCTGACTGATTTAGAAATAAAATTATTAATCATAAATCCTAGTCCTACCTTGTGTCACTTTAGGTTATTTAGGGTGCCATTTAAATAGTGATTGATAACGAAATTTCAAGACCGTTTGGTGATAAAGAACAACATTCCCCAAGGTACATAGGTTGAAATATGTCAAAAATATTTTGTTTTTCTATAGTAACTCAAATCAGCTGATCGTCAATTTCGACCTATGCTCCTAGGGAAAAGTTGTTCCTTATCGCCAACCCGTCTTGAGTTTTCGCTATCGGCCACTAGTAAAATTTCACCCTATATGAACACACAACACTTACCAACAATATTATATCCACTTTATCAATGAAAATACCCCAGGCTTTTCGCGTCTACAAAGTCTACATCAGCAGCCTAACCATATTTGCCGCCGTCATCTGTACAAACAGTCAAACATCGCTGTAACGGGATAAGTTGAGTCTCTTCTGTATCGTGTGTCATCGGCAGAGAGTAAACAGATCACCCTGTATGTACAGGATGTATAAAAACCTATAGTATGGTAGGCGCACCCTTAGCGATACACACTGCTGATAAGGACGAATTGAATACCAAATTTTAAAACACTTCCCGTGTTAGGTAGGTATATATTTTTTGAAGACTTGCAAAATTTTCAAGCGTGGACAGGAGTAATCAAATCAGGATTTTCAAGGACGAATCATTGGCGTACGTCATAAGACCCCAGGGTTTTAGTCTCTTAGTTTGGTAAATGTCTACCATGTTAGAGGCCAGTGCCAGATATAATCACTACAGGCTACAATTTTACAGGTGTATTTCGATGTCCATTGCGTAGTCGGTCAGCCATTATGATACCAGGAATACTCACCGGCTCCGCAATGTACTATTGATTATTAGAATGATTTGAACCTGCGACTTTCACCATAACTATGCGACGCCTCTTCCATCTGTGCTACCGCAGCTCGTTCCTTTCCCGCGAGTATTATTTTGAATCAATAATTGAAATATCTATCTAATCTACTCTCGGATATGTGTATAATGTATAAGATACGATAATGTATAATATGTGTGCCCTTTGTGCATGTTTTTCTAGGTCCCCAATCTTTGTGGTCGAGCGATGACTTGAGCTCGTGTTGCATTACAAGAACACTTTAAAGTCTTTTAACTCTTTGGGACGCTTGTTGCAGTTGTTGCGAACCACGTGTGAAGGTTGAAGAAGTGGGTGTTGAGGAAGTGGAGACACTAGTTGCGTACCACGAGTGAGGAGGCGAAATGAAAGAAGGGTTTGGTTCGGGCTTGGGCAGTCGAATGCCAGTTTATTCAAGTTCTCACCGCTCTTTATACAAAATGTGAACGTAATATAATAGTCAGTTGAGGGTGTACTGTTTATCATAATAATGAGGATGCCCACAAGCTATATTAATAGACAACTGTGGGTAGACAAAATATGAAGATTGTGGGGACTTCCACAACTCAAAATAGCTGTCACGTGTCTGTCACTTTTGCTCTTCTCTTCTTTTGTGTCCTCCACCAAAGCAAACATATCTATTATCTCAAGATTACCCACTGTACATGGATTAGCAAGCGCAGCTCAAAATAACACATTCACAGGGAACGCTGCTGCCTGTTCCCTTGCTCATCATCCTTCCTGTCCGTATGTGTCCACCACCTGGCGTGACGTCATCGCCCATTGCGATCATATCCATTATATCAAGATTAACTCCTGTAAGCCGTAATGTTCATTATTGTCCATTGTGGGGTGGGCAGGGTGTAGGCGGGTGTGACGGTGCCTATTGATTTGGGGTCGACTTTGGTTTTACAATGTAATTTTGGTTTTAAAACTTACTTACCGCTATAGAATTATTGCATAGAGTACTATCATGCGAAAATCGATTATCGTGATGCTAGCTTATAGGTACTGTACTGGCATTATTTTTATTATTTATTGATTTTTGTATTATGTTATGCGAACTAAACACATTTGTAGATATTATAGGAAAGACCTTATAGGAAGATGGTTTTTGAATACCTATGTACTGGGAAATACTGCAGTGATACAAAAACTTTGTAAACTTGCAAAATTTTCTACCGCGGGCAGGTTGCGGACCTGTGACTTTCGCTGTTACAAAAAACGAATTAGTTGCAAAACTAACCTGGTAAATGGTGGCTCCATTTACCACGCGTTTTTAGCTGGCATCAAGATAAGCCGCAGTAGCGCAGATGTTTAGAAGAGGCGTCGCTTCTAGTGATGGCGAAAGTCGCAGGTTCAAATCCTGCCCGCGATAGAAAATTTTGCATGTTTTCGAAAGTTGTATACCTAACACAGAAAGTGTTTTAGAAAAATTGTATTCAAATTGTTATACAATTCTTGAAATGATAGTCAGAACCACAAGCGAGACCTGGCCAAAACGACAGTTTTACGACTTACTACGACGATAGCATTCTGCCTACATAAAGTCGTGATTTGGGTGTATATTCTTGGTTAAGTGTCGGAAATAAGCTAAATCTTACTTACATACTTTCATCACGCCTATATCCCTCAGGGGATAGACAGAGCGTAAACGGCCGTAATAACGAACATTAACGCCACGTCCCGGTTGCTGTCTATGATTATTTTGGCAGCGGTCCACCTACTTCTAGTAAAAAAACTCTGACACCAGGGTTCATTGGATCTTTGGACGACTCGGTGTCTCTCACGAAAAAAAAGACGCCGCGTCTGGCAAACATTTAAGAATTATAAAGAAAAATTTATCGCCATATTGACAGACTGTCAGCCCCTCGCCTTAAATTGCAATACAGTGTAACCCTCGAGTCCCTTAGTCGCCTCTAGTCGAATCTTACTTACAAATAGGTTTATAAGGTGTTGAATGAAAATGAAATAACTTTATTCAATGTAGGATAGCATTATCAATTTATCACTTATCGACGTCATGATCGGTCAATGACAAAAAAAAAATAACGCAATTTTCTTCTTTTTATAACTATTTTGTATTGTCCTAATATAGAAAACCGGCTCGGGCGGGATAAAAAAAATAAAAATAAAGGCACTGCCTCGGGGCTGGCCAGGTTAATTACACAGCACGTAACTTTACGCCACCACCATTTGTAAAGATCAAAAATCTTTTGCGCATACATACCTATTCGTCCATCCTAACAACAAATCCTCAATAATTATCCATACTCGCGCACTGCAAGATAACAATCACCCTCTATACAATGATTTTATTAGTGTCATCTAATTACTGAACACCCTATAGATGTGTATCGGTCGCACATATGCCGTGAAGATCGGACGATAAGAATACAGGGGGATACTAGTGGTACATGTAGGTAGAGTTTTCAATCACAGATGTTAAGCTCGTGACGACTTTTAGCAAAAGCTAGTTTATAAAACTGGACACGACGATTTTAGCCCCGGGGCTTTGAAACCTACACCTTTTTTTATTTTTATTAATTATGGGTTTGCTCTTGACTCCAGTCTAGGTCGTAGGACAGAGACAGAGTCCAAGATGGAGCGAGCTCACCCAGAAGAAGCCTGTTAAGGCACTGGCACTCCCACACACTGACGGAACGCAGCAAACTACTTGGCGCCAGACTTCGGTGGGATGGTGGTCGCGAGCCAGGCGGCCCCTTACGGAGCCTACCACCGCTTAGTGGGATCGTTCAGCCGGACTTATCCACAGGCAAGCCTGTGTTGCCGTTGCCCGGGGTGGACAGCTAGGAGGTAGATCCCATACCACCCCACATCTGACTGATTGGTGGGGGTTCACCCTTTTTCGTTTGTGTGGTTGTTCAAACAATCAGCCCAACTGCGCCCTTGGAGGAGGACTTTGGTTGCTTGAGGAGCTTGCGGAGTGTGATCTACTCGCAATGGCTGCAGTAGCAGCTACGTTAAAATCTTCATCATCATCCGAAAGGACGTGTCTAGGACGGTGTTTAAGACGCGAGGTTGGATGTGGGTAGTAGTTGGACGCAGCAAAAACTAAGGGTTTTTTTTAATGGGTAGTGTTGTCGAAGAAGCGACGAGACGCTTCCTTCATATACGCTTTAATGGTAGGGAGACGTAACTTGACGTAAGTCGATGTGGAGGTTGCAGCAGGTAGCTACTTTTATAAGTAAGCGACTGCGGGACCACTGCGTAGCCATTTATACGAATTCAAAATCTCTATAGGTAAGTATCTATATTTCATCTTATGAATGGCTTAAGATGACAGTTCTCCCACTTGTCGTCCGTCGTTGCGTATCGTTATCGCACCGTAACGCGTCCATCTGTCAGACGAAAGGAAATTGCGAATTCGTATTTTATTCCCATATAAATACGGCTACGGTACGTTTACGGATTGACAGACGCATTGTTTTTTTTTGTCGGGATGGGTTTGCTCTTGACTCTAGTCTAGGTCATAGGACAGAGACAGAGTCTAAGATGCAGCGAGCTCACCCAGAAGAAGCCTGTTCACTCTTACTTTGAAGAGATTAGGGTTGTATGCGTTTGGAAACACATATATTGTTTACGCACTTTACTCACTATAGCCGTATTTGTATAGGAATAAGATCGGAATACGCAAGTTCCTTTCGTCTAAGTGACGCATACGTTACGGTGCGTTAAAAATACGCAGCGACGGACGACAAGTGGGAGACACACCGATAATATTCCAAAAAACTGACTCAATTGTAAGCATATAGACGTTTATTTAATTGCGGTATTAAAAATATAAAATAGCCCCGAAGGTAAGGCGAGAGACATTGTAGGTAAGTACTTCAGTACGAGTAGAAAAGTAGGTACGCAACTCCATACCTATCTACCTACGTGTGTAGATTTTATGTGAGAATCAAAGAGCACTTATCAACCTATTCTGGAAATACAAGATATTTTTAACAGGCAACACGTGCCGTCAATATACTCTATAAATAAATAAATAAGTAACGGCTTATCTTATCTTGCTTTTAGCTTTGAACGCGTGCCACGGTTTTAGTCGGTTTATGCAAGCGTGAGGTTGCCATATCTATCGACAAGTGTTGGAGTAAATACTGATAAGTTAGGTATGCGTAGGTTCAGAAATAAATTGCTAAACATGTTAACAACCATACTAGTAATTAGGTACTTATACAGACAAATTAAGGTAAATTATGGTCTCATTCCGGAAAATAAATTCTCATAAAGTACCTTAAATTTCCGTCAAATTGTCAAAATTTCCGTCAAAGAGAAAAGGATAAGAGATTTCTATTTAAATCATGTTATGTCCTGTAACACAAAGTAAGTGTTATTAATATGTCGAAAAATACGCGTTGTCTGTCAAATACGACGACAGTAAAAACAATGGCGACTAAATTGATTAGAAATGTCGAAGAACCGATTCTTCTACTTCTTTGCGTGTCGAAGACGAAACTAAATTTCCTTTGGCCAATATGTAGCCACATTAACAGCGTTTGGAGTAGCTTCGCACAGATCTTCAAGCGTGAAGGGTGTCGGGACACGCTGGGCAAGAACCGATTGACATTTTTAAACATGACAGGACTTCGATAACTTTACTTTTTTAAACCTATTTTATGAAAAGTGGCAGCGCTGCCACTGTTAAAATTGTTCAGTTTCATGGTCTGTTCATGCCTGCAAAGTTTTCGGTACACCGTATAAGGTGTGCGTATTTCGGCTAGTTCTGTCTGGCTTACCCTAAACGCGTACGGTGCGCGTGGAGCGGCGGCGGCGGCGGCGCGGCGCTTGAAAGCTTTTAGCGAGCTGAGCACGTATTGGACGGTTTCATATCATGTCATAACACAACCAACTAGATAAAAAATACAAATACATACATTTAAAGAAAACTGTTGAATATTGGGAAAACACTTTTTTCGATTCGTAGAAACGTGCTTCGAAGAACTACGTCGTCGTAGCGGACATGGCCCCGTTTTAATGGTTTGATGAAAAAATATATTTATAGTTAGTCACTTAGTAAATATCTAAATAATAAATCCATATCTTTGTCATTTCACATAGTGCCATCTAGCCCGAAACAAAGCCAAGCTCGTTCTACGGGAATAGATAGCTGGTATTAATACTTACATTACATATATTACTCATATTTTTTTTACTATAAATACAGTTTTTGCAGAGCAAACACCCAGACTCAACACAAATACTTATCTGAAAAAATATTTAACAAATATTTGTGTCCTGTGGGGATCGACCAGGCCAGGCCTTACATACATGCCTTGTCGTGCTGGCTTAATAACACTACCCCCATGTCTACCCAGGGGTGTCGTAGAAGCGACTGAGGGATAATCATCCAGGTAATAGCACAAAGTAAGTATTGGCGGCTGCGCGCCGAATATGTGGTAATAGGCAGCAGCGCTCCCTGTGAATACAACATTTTGCTGCTCATATTATTATATCCTGTACTACACACCAAAAAACTGTAAAATCCTTATCTTCAGTCACAATGATAATATGACAATAAAACAATTTTAAACGGATTTAAGTTGTGTTTATTTTGGATTTTACAATTCCTACGTTTGTTGTAATAGTTGTGCAAACTCAAGAAAATATAATGATAATATGATATGTCGGCGTGAATGATTTTTAAGTCTTTCTTCGTGGACATGTAAAGTAAAGTATGACCTGCGAATGCTTACTGCAAACTATGAATTGTTCGTTATTACATTGCCAATCCAAGTAGCAAGGTCCCGTCCAACAGACGAAATCGTGTTCAGAAATCTGTGGAGACTTCTCTGCTTTTTCATTTCTTCATCAATGGGGAAAACAACTCAAAGTTTATTGCAGATGGCAGCAGGCTTTGAATAGCATCACCCCAATACTAGCCGTTGGGGTCATAAAACGCGACTAAAGGGTTAATTCATCCAGGGAATGGGCAGCGGCGTTCCTTGTGAAAACAATATCTTGCACTGCGCTCGCCAATCCGCTTGCCAAGCGTGGTGACTATGGCAATACTCAGGCCCATGTCCAGCAGTGGACTGTTGTTGCTGTTAATGTATGTTTGAGTCAAGGTACGGAAGGAACACCTTTACAGGGCTCAATGCACTTCCTTCTTCTTTTTCGTTTGGGACACCGAGTCATCCAACGACCCGATGAACCCTGGTGTAAGAGTTTTTCAACCGACTACTACTAGTAGTAGGCCTCTGACATGGTTGTGTAACGTCCGCCGTCTAAGTAATCATAGACAGCAACCGGGACCGATGGCTTAACGTGCCCTCCGAAGCACGGAACCATCTTTCTTTTTCGGAAAATCAGATGGTTCAGCCTAGGAAAAAATTCAAACAGAGATAAATATCAACTCTGTGAGTGTCCCACCGAGAATTGAACCCGGAACCTTTGCTAGTCGCACTACCACTGCGCCACATCGGCCGTCCACTTTGACCTAAAATCATGATGTACTATGGTTTAAATTGCACTTACAGCTATGTTATTTTCATAAATGACAAGAAAGAAGACGGCGCACTTTTCATACAAAATTACCCCACGTCCTATAACAGTGTGACGTATCTCAAAAAAAAGGAAAAAATGCATATAAAAATATGTTGTAAGGATGATTGATGAGAGGTTTTAGCCAGTAGGCTCAATGCTGCATGATGGAAAAGGGGAATTCCCGCCGAGCGAGGTGTCCAGCTCGGGGACCGCGGCCCAACTGGTAGGACGTGGATTTTGTATTTATACTAAGTCTTCGACAAACTTCGTAACCGCGTTTTAGGTCTTGACTTCTGATTGGCTAATCTTCAATGACGAGTATGACGTGTTGTGTTTACATTGTGCAGGCAGCGTTGTCGTCGTCGCCTCGTCAGCAGTAGATGCATCCAGCGAAGTCAGCGCATTCTGTGTGCGGCGCGCGCTTCATATTTCTTTGCAATCCGCGCCGCTACAGTACTCCCCCCCTAGACCGAAGGTCGATACAGTCTAGTTATTGGCATGGGGTATTGACGTCTTTTCGATGCGGTATCATCTCGAAGTCCAATGGCGGCAGGCAGTCTGGCTGGAGTGTAGCGCAACTCTGACAGCCGAGCCGATGCAGTCTCCAGGTCCTCGGTGCGTCGGGAGTTATGGAGACAAGCAGTTGCCGCCGATGAGTGACCAGGAAGCGGGCAGGTTCATTCCGAGGTCTCGACGCTAGGACTTGCGATGAGTAGCCGCTGATGACGTAGGTTGTGGCTGCTTACGAAGTTGTGATGCATGGAGTCCATTTTTGAAGAAGGTTGCGTGTCCAATGTTGGGTGTCACCAGTGTAAGGATGATTGATGAGAGGTTTTAGCCAGTAGGCTCAATGCTGCATGATGGAAAAGGGGAATTCCCGCCGAGCGAGGTGTTCAGCTCGGGGACCGCGGCCCAACTGGTAGGACGTGGATTTTGTATTTATACTAAGTCTTCGACAAACTTCGTAACCGCGTTTTAGGTCTTGACTTCTGATTGGCTAATCTTCTATGACGAGTATGACGTGTTGTGTTTACATTGTGCAGGCAGCGTTGTCGTCGTCGCCTCGTCAGCAGTAGATGCATCCAGCGAAGTCAGCGCATTCTGTGTGCGGCGCGCGCTTCATATTTCTTTGCAATCCGCGCCGCTACAATGTCTTACTCAAAAACTTATATTTTTCACACCAACATAAAAAAAACCCAGACTGGGGACCACTTTGGGTATGGTCCCCAGTCTGGTTAGGATATTGCAGGTCTGAATCTCCTGATTGTCCGAAAGTACGATGATTCCGTGCTTCGGAGGGCACGTTAAGCCGTCGGTCCCAGTCGCTGTCTATAAATACTTAGATAACGTTCGTTATCAACCATGTCAGAGCCTAGTTGAAAAACTAGACGGTTGAAAAACTCTGACACCAGGGTTCATCGGGTCGTCGGGTCGGTGTCCCACACAATATGATGATGATGATGATTTTTTCTTTTTAATCGATTCATAAATACTCGTAAAAACGTATTTTTTACAGTTGCCCCTGAAGTAATTTTCATTGCAATTTTTTTCATGATGGCGTGAAAAATATAAGTTTTTGAGTATGACATATTTTTATATGAATTTTTTCCTTTTTTTTGAGATATGTCACATTGTTATAGGACGTGGGGCAATTTTGAGCCTTCTTCTTTAAAAAATGTTTTTCGTCGGTATATTGAACCCGGGGCCTGTGGAGTACCGTCCCACCGCTTTGCCACTGAGCTACCGACCATAGGACGCGGGTTAATCCCCAGCCAACGCTATAAAAAAAAAAAAACTTATGTAATTTAAAGCATGATGTCTACTCCACACTTCCCCTGTTCGTCCATTAGGCAGCGGTTGCTGGGTGCACCGTCATCGTGCCGTACGTTACCATCTCCTACCGTTCACCGTCAGGATAGACGGTAGGTGGTGAACGGTAACGGTAGGCAACACTAGTTACCAGTACATAATCACATCTAGGGCATGTAAAAACGGGTTTTGGGTTTCGATATTACAGCTCAATTCTGAAATTCCGGTTTTGGTAAGTTATAATACATTTACTAAAAATGTCTCTACCATCAATATTTTTTCGATTTCAAGTAGTATTAGCGGGAGTCGTGAGTAGTTTTTAGGTATTTGCGTGACAAAATGCTTGCAAAGAGGTTGCAGGGGTGGTAGCAAACTTCATATTTTTTTATGGTTATACCCCGAGTAGGTATGTTAAAATACATCTTATGTAAAACACAACAATATCTGTTGTTTCCAAAACCGATTTTGATGCTTTTAAAGCTCTAAAAACCAGAATTGAAATATCGGAAAAATCTCCCGTTTTTGTGTAATTTTAGGTATCGAAATAAGATCGGAATTAGTAATTTACTTTCCTCTGACATACGCATGCGTTACGTTGCGTTAAAAACGGAATGACACGACGACAAGTGAGCGAACCGCCTTAGAATTGTTATTTTTCTATCTCTATTTAATGAGCTTTTTCAACATTGAAAATTTCAATTGTTGTTAGGTTATGCCCTCAAATAATGCCAGCCGGACTAAAGTAAGTCTTCTGGACTAAGTCCTTCCGGTATTCCACCGTGATTGTAGTATGATTGCTAACAATTACACCCTCTTTGGGCCCCAATAGGAAGTGATTTTCCATTTCGACGCTCCTACCGATGATCGTGGTATAGCGAACCATCTTTCAAAATGTTTGGTTCTATTCTCACCAGTGCGATTTGTTCTTGTGCTGCCAGTATATTTAAGGCCTGATCTGCTTCGGTCGCTTCGGTACAGCAGCGTGGGTACGTCATTTAGAGCAACAATAGTGGGTACACTAGTACACTAGAGGTAAAGTTGCGAAGTTAAAATTTGGAATCCGACATTTCAGTTTTAAGTTTCTATTGGAATCTAAAATGCCTTTTCGATCTAAAGTACATTGGAAACCTACTAGAATCTAAGTTTTGTTCGACATGATGAGTCCGTGGACTTGTTCCTAGTTTTGTAAGATTTGGTTAATTCCTATAACTTGATTGCCTGAAACAGGACATTCGCAAGCTTCAGAAGGCACGGAAAGAAACGTGTTTAATCTCAAAAAGTTCTCATGACAACGTCAGATTTCGACAACAGATGAGTCTGACCCCAAGTGTAATTTCTAGACCGACGGAATAGATTTTTCTATAGAATAGATGAATTAATGAATCCTTCTTCTGTCGTGTGAGACACCGAGTCGACGAACCACCCGATGAACCCTTATCTTAAAGGTAGTCAAACGAATGGTGATTAAAACTTATCGCGTAACTCGCAAGTTGAAAGGCAATCTATAGCGCACCAGTGAAGATCAACCCCTTGTAAAATACTGGTTCATCTATAAAAATGTTTCACGGTTCTTTTGTGAGCAAATCATGTGTGCGTAATGCCATAATGCTGCATTGGCAAAACGTTGCGCTTTGCGAATTGAATCCGGTTTTCACGAGTCACTGGGTGACAATGGCAGATTTCGATACTGAATAAAAATTAAATGCGTCTTCTTTTTTTGTGGGACACTGAATTCACGAACGACTCGATGAACCCTGGTGTCAAGAGTTTTTCAACCACCTGCTACAACTCCATGCTTCTGACATGGTTGTGTAACGACCGCCGTCTAAGTAATCATAGACAGCAACCGGGACCGACTGCCTAACTTGCCCTGCGAAGCACGGAACCATCTTTCTAACGGACAATCAGTATCCGATATTATCAAACTACAGGCTACAATTTTACAGGTGAAATTCGATGTTCATTGCGTAGTCGATTAGCCATTATGATACCAGGAATATGAACCGGCTACGCAATCTACTAAGAATTTCACCTGTACCTAGACTTGTAGCCTGTAGTTTCATAACATTGGAGGCCTAACCTATTAACCTAACCAGACTGGGAACAAATTCACAAAGTGATAATATCAACTTTGTGAGTGCCACATCTGATAACATATTTTTATCAGATGTGGCATCCAACTTGCAAGGAATAAAGGCGTGATTTGTGTCTCGTGTTTCCGTACCTAACATACCTTAAGCTAAAATTTTGCTAAATATCTTATCATTTGCTACTACATTACTCCATTCAAGCCGTTACGTATTCCGGCCATAACTCTAACTGCACTTAAGGCGAGGGAGTAAATTTGTCTCATCAAAGAGACCGGCAGCGTGCCACTCACGCCTTAACCACATTTAGGCGTTTAGTCCAGTCAAGTAGGATACTGACGGCGGCGGCATCCGCCCTTATCTTTTTTCGTGTGGGACACCGAGTTGGCGAACGACCCGATGAACCCTGGTGTCAGTTTTTCAACCGCCTACTACTACCAACGGCTTATCGTGCCCTCCAAAGCACGGATCTATCTTACGGACAATCAGGTGGTTTAGCCTGCAATGTCCTAACCAGACAAGAAAAAAAATCACAAAGTAAAAATATCAACTTTGTGAGTACCCCACCGGGAATCGAACCCGGAAACTTTGCGCCGCAGGCAGTTGCACTACCACTGCGCCAAATCAGCCGGTTGTACTAAGCCAAATCCTATTGCAACATTCATGATTTATAGCACAAAACATGTTGCCACCGGCCGTCCCTAAATAAAAATTAGGATTAGAGGGTTGATGAAGTTTTGAAGAGTCTGTACGGAAAGAGAATAGGCGTGGAAATTGAGGGCGCCTCTGTGCCTTAGTATGAGAAATGTCATAGCAACCTAGTAAAATATTAGTTAACTTTTTGCCTACACCTATTTTCTTTCGGCAAAGACTATTTTGCTAGAAAATGATTGTGCTGCTGGTTCGAATCTTGCACAATTATTTTTTATTGAACAACGTTTACGTATTTCCGACTAAGTTGCACTTTCTGCAAAATATCTTTGTTGACTGAAGTATTGTGGATTTATGAATGAACATGCTTCAGTATTTTCAGCAGAGTGATTGAACAAAACTGAAGATTAAAGGATACCTATAGTTTATAATTTTATGTGAAGTTAAATGTTTCTTTGTAGTGAGTTAAGTACTGGCAGAGAGCACTTTATCTCTCTATAGCAGAATGGTGTATAAGTAATACTTTTACTTTAACAGCCACAACAGTCCACTCCCTATCTGGGGGGTATTGCCAATACTCACCACGCTTGACAGGCGGATCGGCAAACGTAGACCAAGGTGTTATATTAAAGGGCGGGGCACACCGGCTCCGTATCCGTTCCGTATCCAGCTCTCGTCCGTAGTCACGCATGAACTTATGACGTTGTAATGTAAGGAACTGTATGAGATACGGCACATCGCTTGCGTGCAGCACGGAACGGATACGCAACGCAAGCGGTGTGCCGTATCTCATACAGTCCTATATATTACAACGTCATAAGTTCGTGCGTGACTACGGACGAGAGCTGGATACGGAGCCGGTGTGCCCCGCTCTTTACAGGGAACTTTGCTGCCCATTCCCTAGTCTAGTATGTGCCGTTTAATAAATATTAAAGTTAGTTTTAATAAAAAGTTTTAAGTTTTAGATATTATTCAAAAGGTAAAAAATAAAACTGCCAAAAGTAATTGTTACACAAATATTTAATTTGCTGCTTACACAAGATACACAATGAAATGACACGCCAAGAGTAAAATAAACTAAACAATCACAGATACAACCCACGACTCGACTACACACGCCGGCAAAATCAACGGGACACAGTTAACATATTAATTAGTGACATTTGTTACAGGTATAAAGACTGTTTTTATTTGAAATAAAATATACTGAACATGTTTACGTCATCATCATAAAAAGCCGAGAGACGTCCACTGGTGGACATAGGTCTCATCAACCCTTATAGAAGGTCGTCAATCCATACATACATACATATATATAATCACGCCTCTTTCCCATAGCGGTAGGCAGAGACTACATCTTTCCACTTGCTACGATCCTGACACACCTCTTTCGCTTCTTCAACATGCATCAATCTTTTCATCAATCAATCCATAATAAGGTAGAAATTATATACTTTGTTGTTTGTTGGGGTAAGCAGGCTCAAAGCTTTTTTACTGGTTAGATTATATTTATATGCATTAAAAATAACCACGAATATGCTTGTGTACTGTTGATATTGCCGTTGTGTTTTTAATTAAGTATAAGAAAAAAATAAAGACATATTTTTATATATTAAGTGAGTATAGAATAATAAAAAAATCACAGTTTTAGTACATGATACTACGATAGGCTATATCACAAATTGAAAAGATAAATTGGAAACGTTTGAGCCAATCTTTGACTGACTTTTTGACGTAAGTATTTGGTTTTTGCGCTTTTATATTGAACAAAATTGCTAGGTTTAATCAGATAAGACAGCCATTGTCTATATCTTCTTATATTTTTGTAATACTCTATTTGCCTGAGCAGAGTTAATACAATATTTGTAATTTTTACCGTGACAGGTACGATATTTGCTATTCATCCCTTCCTTTAACTTATTTATAAAAAGTGTGCTTTAAGAGCAGGTCTATTAGCTCTGTTTGGCGAAAAGAGTATAGATAGAAATGGCGAAACTATCTGTTACATCATTCGAGCATTTAAAAATTGACGTTCAATTCGTTTGCCACGTTTAATTCGTTACAATTCCTCATGGAAGTTATTTAACTAACTTATTAGTTTATAGTAAATTTAGACCAATTACAATAAAATTACTTTCGTCTGATATCACAGCGCTTCCAAAGATAAGTTTTACATTAGGATAATCAATTCATGTCATGGACACGTAACAGACGGAATCATTTGTTGATTGTCAATATTGCCAGTATTGGCGACAGTGAATCTTCAGTAAACCTTTTTTTTTAATAGTGGATGCTACTATTGTCCGTATCGAATAATACACGCTACCATGTCTTCATACTTGTGAAAATCAAATTAGTATAGTTATCATTTAGGACACGTAGCTAATGTATGTATTGAATATCCTGATGTAAAACCTTCTATAATTCTTATCCGCTACCAATATCCCAAACTTGAATTTTTAAGTTTCAATTTTAAATCGTTTAAGCGAAACAATAATCTAAATAGTAGTATACATTAGGAATTAAGTGTTTCCATAGGTTAAGAAACATCGTCAGTCAGTAGTATTATTAAGTTTATAATACGTTAACGCTACGATTAATATGGGATCTAAAAATACTTTAAATTCAGGTTAGTGGGTAAATGCAATAGTAAAGGTCAATTTTGTGCTTCTCAATGTATGTATTTCAATTTTTTCGTGCGAATCTTTGGCCAGTGTGAAAACTTTAGACTAATAAAAACTCTACTTACCTATGTGAAGTTTGTGACCTTTGGATATTAGAAATGTACTGGTAAAACAAACCAGTAATATAAGGAGTTTATTTTATAATCTGAAGTTTTCAAAATTTGCCAAAAATGGCACCCCGAAATGAAAATAGTTATGTTACAACAAGAACGAATTTTTACATGTACTTTTTTCACTACTACAATATAACCATGAATATTAATAAGACGCAAAATTGTGTTACGTCCAAAATGAAGTTATTAAGCAATCGGGCGGAGAATAACAGAAGATTGTCTTCTAAATTTATATAAAAATAGACAAGTGACAGAAAAAGTCTTATATATTTACCTAACTATTATTACGTTACGAAAAATGCATTCTTTAAATATCAATAGTTATGGTGATATAACATTTTATGTAGTTTTCGATTCGTTACACTTTTAAGGCTGAACAATATTTTTCATATTTAAAGTACAATAATTTTGTATGTTTTTCATCTCCATAACGATCTCAATCAAAAAAATGCATTTATATAATACTTTGTGTTGTTATTTTGACACACGAAAACATTTTGATATTAGTGAAACCGCTGTTTCTTTTACTAAACAAATAAAATCTATGTAATAAATACAAAATATTTTTATTTCAATGTTGCTTCATATCTTCGTGGTTCAAAAAAACTATTAATTTACAGACAACACCACATCAACTATATGTTGAGACATCTAATACAAATACTGACAGAGAAATAACAAAAACGCACGGCGCCATCTTTATTTTTCTGTCAACTTCAAAAACGGCTATGATAAATATGAATATGTATGAGACACAACATGGATGAACTACAACATTGATATTTTTTTTTGTATAATCAGTTAGTTAATATGGTTTTTATTTAGTACTGATAAGTGAAATTTTGACATATCGTGAAGTCTATTTATTTAAAGAAGTTTAAAATATTCGTTTCATATAAACTAAATTTTGTCATGTGAAACTTTTAAAGCAAATCTTGTTATACACAACTGATATTTAGTTTATGATTCGGTTATTTTTCCCTTTAATAAATCAAATCAAGTTCGAATCTCTAAATTTTTAAATTGACTGATCAACAGAAAAGTTGATGAAACTTAGAAACATTCCGATTACAATTTTTTGTAACAAAGAGAGTGGGACATTTGAGTAAGAAGCCTGGTATACCTACACTTCGCGAAAACAAAATAAAACTAATTTCAGCGTCAGGAGATGAGACATGTGCCAATCAATAGTACATAAAAATACGATAGTACAGAATGAGTTTCTTTTTTTTTTCAAGATTTCTGACAGTAGGTATACCAGTTTGGTTCTTCGTCCTTTTTCAAGTAATCAAATACCATCAAACAGAAATCGGTTGCGTAAATCCTAAACAATAAATGCTTGTAAGTCCGAGATTCTGTATTTACACTTTATCTGCCTTAAACACAAACATTCTTCAAATCAAATTCGTCTACCCTCAATCAAAAACCACATTACAATCAACCAATTTCACACCATTTTTGACATCCACACAAATATGACCAATCACATCAAATGGCACCACCGTCAAAAACTACTTGTTCAAAAGTTTTACATTCTATAATCTCGGCAGGTAAAGTGTTAAATGGTGACATCCTTACTTTTTAGTGCTGCATTTTTTGGCTTGCCCTTGTTTGATTACCTGTACTAGCTTGATCTTCTGAGCCTCCGGTGTTTGCATATATTCGTCTAGCATCTGTTGATAAAAAGAGCAATAATATTAAGCTTTAAAGTTACTTTCAACTCCAAATCACCAAGTAGTAAGAAGTTT